>CATQJL010000112.1:58285822-58694483 GCA_958299035.1 Cylicocyclus nassatus | reverse complement strand
AAGCAGTGGTATCAACGCAGAGTACTCCTGTCCTTTACGTTCTTATCAAAACACATAAGTCACCTCTCGACTTGCGGGGTTCCGAAAATCCTATGGACTACAAGGTTAGACCCATTATAAGCAGTGTCGGCGGTCCTACAGACAGGATTTCGTGGCTACTCAATTTGATTCTAATTCAATTGCTGCAGTACGTCCCCGCGCACCTATCAAGTACAAACGCCCTTCTAGACCGCTTGCGGAATACACAGTTCAAAGACGGCGAGGTCATAGAATCCTTTGATGTAACCTCCCTTTACACAAATGTACCAAATTCTGCTGCGTTGCAAGCTGTATTTGAGTTGCTGAGCGAACACACCAACAACATCAGCTTATATGGTCTTACAGTCCAGCAGATCATGACGTTACTAAAGGGATGCCTAGACTGCTCTATATTCCGCTGGTCGGGGCAGTATTTCCGTCAGGTAAGGGGTCTTGCTATGGGACAGCGTCTGGCGCCTGTGTTAGCTGTGACTTTTATGTCTAAAGTAGAATACCCCGTTCTATGCCGCAAACCTATTCTTTACTTACGGTACATCGATGATTGCCTCATCGTATGTCCGACACAGGCAGAGATGGATACCTGCTTTGATCTGCTCAATAGGCAATCAGCTGACATAAAATTCACTCGGGAAAAACCAAAAGAAAAGTGGCTTCCTTTCCTTAACGTTCAGCTATGCTTAAGCAGAGGAGAATGCAAGACCAAGTGGTATAGGAAGCCAAGCAGCAAAAACATTCTTGTGCACTATTCTTCCGCGCACCCTATCCGCACTAAGCATAGCGTTATTAGGAACATGCTGCGTACAGCTAGAACAGTGTCGTCTGACGATACCCTCAAAGCCGCATCAGTCCAAAAAGCCCTTCAAATAGCGCAAGCTAACGGATATCCATATACCAGAGGTGCCATGGTACGTCACAGCGGTAGACTGCACAACGAAGCCCAAGATAACAAGGTGCCATTCTGTATCCCGTTCATTTCGGACGCTTTGAGTAGTGCAATAAGAGCGTGCGTGCGCAAAGCAGGTCTGCAGGAGTCATTGCGAATTGTAGAATTGCCACCCCAAAACTTGAAACAGCGCTTGGTACGCAACAGGGCATACGATACGGCCTGCGTAACACCAGACTGCATAATTTGCAAAACGAGCAGGCCGGGAGACTGTATGCGCTCAGGCGTTATCTACCTCATAACCTGTAAATTGTGCGGGCACGAGTACATTGGAGAAACGGGGAGGCCACTGTGCACTAGGATAAAGGAGCACATGGATGGGATGCGCAAGTCAAAAGTATCTACACCACTAGGCACTCATCGGATGCTGCAGCATAATGGTACAGAATTTGATATTACAGTGTCAATTCTGTCGCGAGAAGCAGAGGTCGCGGGGCGCAAGACGCTAGAAGCCTGTTGGATTTTGTCCAGAAATCCTCAAATGAACAGGAAAGATGAATGCACTGCAATAACTAACGAACTCGCGCCCTTCCTGGAGTTATGCGGGTTTGACCCACAACCGCAACAACCCGGGAACCTAGCTCACTAATCATTCATACGTTCGTCAGTGGTGGTCCGTGACCCGCACTCGGCAAAGTCTCAGGTGGGGCTGTTAATCCTAGGCAGCATCGTTTCCGTTTCCAGCCAACTTTTGTCTGTTCCTTGCATTTGATGAGACGTTTGGGAGGATAAATCTCATTTGTTCCTCACTTACAGGCTCCGACGAAGGCGAGTTGGCCGAAACGTCAGCCGAAATAAAAGTTGTAACAATCTTGGTGGAGGCTTAACATCTAGAAACAACCTAATATTAGTTTGATTCATAATTAATGCACGTTTCCTATACTTCAACTTTCAACCAAGATAATTCTTTTTTGAAAAAACATTTCTGGGCGCAACAAAAACTGCTGTAACCATCAAATTATTGGCTATGAAACAGATACTTTTGCGTGACTGTATCTATCGCAAGAAAGATTCTCTGGCCTGAAGATTGCCAACAACCTTTTTTAGAAGCTTCTATTTTGAGAGGGCATAACTTATGTTGAAATGAAGTAGGATAAAGTAGACTTCGCTCATCGTGTAGCCGAGGGTCTCTTGAGCAGTAGTGCCAAGCTTGGATTTTACGGAAAATTTTTGAAAGAAAATATCGCGAAAAAGTCGAAAGTACTCGCATTTTTCTGGCATCTCGGCTGGTTCAAAAATCGGTCATTTTTGAAATTATTAGGTCGTTCCGAAAGTTCTTTCCATTTTTTCAACCTATCATAAAAAGACGTGGAATGAAGATAGGGAAACGCTTTGGACACTGTACGACGCAGCTTTTCTTCCTCTTTCTAGCTGTCATACTCACATGTCGCTTACTCTTGTGATCACTGGGATGATGGCCGAAATTTCGAACACATGGTTTTTACCATGTTCAACTTTGGCAATTTTTCACAATCTTCTTTTTTGACTTTTGGGAAAGCTTTGATAACGGCCAGATAGAGTAAACAAAGTGCAGTTTAATGCAATTTTTCGGCGTTGATAGCTAACTTCAAAAAATTTTTAGAATTATTTTCCTGATGCTATCAAATTCCATTTTTGAGGATGCCAAGAGCCATAGAACATAAGACGGCGCACAACCAAGGTACCATTCGATGCAGATTTTCCTTCTCTTTCTAATGAATACATTATCTTTCCAATTTGTGGGGCCTTTGGCGATAAAGTTCCCATAATTCTTGATTTTGAACCGGCCCCAATCTGTACACGTAAAATGCGAAACCTTATATTTCCAAGCGGTAAACGCTCAGTTGCTTTCTAAAAATTGTGGATAATCGTAACTACTTTTGAAAGCTTCAAAATCCGTAGATTTGCCGGCGTTCGGGCGTTTCTGCATTTTGGGACTTTGCAAAAGTGAAGACTTTTGGAAAAATTATCTCAAAAAATACTGAAAGGCCAGCTGGATATGCGAAAAAATTGCATTGTATGCACTTTGTTTACTCTATCTGGCTGTTATCAAAGCTTTCCCAAAAGTCAAAAAAGAAGATTGTGAAAAATTGCCAAAGTTGGACATGGTAAAAACCATGTGTTCGAAATTTCGGCCATTATCTCAGTGATCACAAGAGTAAGCGACATGGGAGTATGACTGCTAGAAAGAGGAAGAAAAGCTGCGTCGTATAGTGCCCAAAGCGTTTCCCTACCTTCATTCCACGTCTTTTTATGATAGGTTGGAAAAACGGAAAGAACTTTCGGAACGACCTAATATTTCATTTATCTCCGCTGGAAAGTAAAAAACCCTAGCGTTTTTCTACCATCAAATGAACTAGGCCTAGCCTTGCTGGATAGTGCAAAAGACCTGCAATCGCCTTTTGCTCCAAAGTTTTATATGGCACGGAAGGGCCGCGACGATCATTCAAGTTCGCAATTGAATTTCTCGGCTCAGAATTCATTTAATTATTATTTATTTTATGAGAATTTTATTCAAATAGCATCTTATAACAAAAATTTTCCTGATCCTCAAACATATTTTTTAAAAATAATCCGGCTATTCCTTATGGATTTAGGGCAAAAAGAGTGAAAAACAAAAATTTTGGGATTTAGTCTCTTTTATTTGAATGCTCAGAACTCTCGAATGAACGGAGATGTACGAAAGCGAAGGCCCTTATAATAAACTAGAAAAAACGCTCTTTCAGATAGCATAAAAAGTTTTTGAGTGCATCGATTACTCATCAAATACCAGCTCTTGGAAGAAGAGGTGAGAAAAACGTGCATTAATTATGAATCAACCTAATATTATTAGGTTGGTGCAAAAATAATGAGCGTTTTCTAAGGACTTTTGTCAGGACAACTTTTCTCCATCAAACTTCTTTCTTTGTAATCATGCTCTATCTAAGGATGTTCGAAGGCAGGGTTCATACTGAGCCGCACAAAGCGGCACAGTTCCCGGACAGCGCTCGAACTGTGCTCGAACTGTGCCGGAACTGTGCTGCATGCGCAGTTGGAGTATTTTGACCGTTTCTGACGGTTTTTCTTTTAGGTTTCTCTCAATTCGGGCCTTATTCCTACACCCCGTTTTTCCTTTTGTTGTTTAGCGCTTCGAACTTGAAGCGGGGTAAAAGAAAGAGCGAAGAAGCAATGAAATGGAAAAAGAACACGGCGAGGATACACGAAGCACAATCGCGTTCATTCTTTTACCCCGCTTCAAGTTCGAAGCGCTACACAACAAAAAGGGAAGCGGGGTAAAACAAAGAACGAAAAAACATGGAATGAAAACGAAGAGGGGCTAGGAGCCCAATAGTGGCCAACAAATTGATGGGATTTCCGGCTCTTCTGCACTATTTTTCCCCTCCTTCAAGAAAAATGCCTGCGAAAATATCGCAGTGCCTTCTGGAAACAGATGGAATACTTTTATGCAAGGATAAAACAAAGAGACATGAACGAGCGGAACAACACATAATCGGACACACAAAGCAGAACAGCGCTTTTTCCTCAACCACGCTTTGCACTCGGAGTTCCACTCATCAAAAGGAAAGGCGGGGTGGAGGAATAAGGCCCGAATTGGGAGAAACCTAGAAGATAAACCGTCAGAAACGGTCAAAATACTCCAACTGCGCATGCAGCACAGTTCCGGCACAGTTTGAGCACAGTTCGAGCGCTGTGCGGGAACTGTGCCGCTTTGTGCGGCTCAGTATGAACCCTGCCGAAAGGGACTTCTAGCCGACTCTGTTAAGAATTTACAGATCTTCAAATAATCGCACTCAAAACCAGATTTTCGTTGCATTTATTCTCCTGGCCAGAATTTGAGCGCAAATGAAGATGGTTTATCGAAAATATAGCCTCTATATGCATTGGAAATTGTCTACATTATGCATATTTGAACATATTTTTCGAAGTCATCTAAAGTGAGATATCGGCGGCTTAACATGGGTAATGGTTGTGGTCATTTTGGTGCCCATAACTTTCTCTTGTAGAATGCAGTCGCTCAAACTTTGCTCATCTCTGTAAGCGTGAGGGTAGAAATCCTATTAGCAGTTTTTGCAAAAACATCCAGCTGTTCAGTACGCAGAAAATTAGAAAATTCTATACTTTGGGGTTTTGAAACCTATTGAAAAAATGCTGAAAAAGTTGATATTTTTGAATTTCGATTTTCCCTCTTCGCTAATCTTTTTTTCTCCAAGCCCTTTCCATGTATGTTTGTACTACTGGCTTGCGGCCACAATAGGCTGCTTAGAAATTATAATAACAAAGTGTGAAAGGAGTTATGTTTTGTCAAAAACAAGACTTCAGAAAAAAAACTTTTTTTGTTTTTCAATCCATATTTTTCTGCCCATATGAGATATGAGTATAGCTCAATGTGCGCTGTACTGGGAAAGGTTCGCTGCATCTGAAGGTCCTTATCAAATTTCAAAATGTAGATTTTATGAAAAGTTATAGCAAGTTAAAGTGAAAAATGAGAAAACGCTCATTATTTTTGCCAACCTAATATATAAGTCCAGATGTTTATAGTAAATCATAGATGCTGCAAAATTGCGTGTGAAGGTCATACCAATTTTCTTGATTCGTAGGTATAGACTGCGTATGCATCTCATTATTCCAACTTAACCAGTATACATCACCGCTCATAATTCGTCAAAAAAGTCGCCGGAGTGCGGTGCAATCCGCCGGAATGCGCCGCAGTCCTGCGACTTTTTTTGACGAACTATGAGGCTGCGTTCAACCTGATTTCAAAATCCGGGAACAGTTTCACCACAGTGCTCATTGCAAGCGCTGTGCTGGAACTGTTCCCCGACTTCGGGATCAGTATGAACGCAGCCTGAGCGGTATTGTGTGTTATAGCCACCTATTCTGAGCTAGCTGTAAGGAAAACTTTTCGATGCTAGATTTTTCTGGTGATCACCAGGTTGCTGCATAAGCTCTGTCCCATTCCTGATGCTTTGTGTTCGAAGCAGCTGTTATAAATCTTCATCTTTGATGTTAAATAACTGTATCATCAAAAGAATTTCATTGCTCTTTCTCATAAATATAAAATTTTCAATGAAATCTTATTTAACATATTGACGAACGCAGATTTTTTAGTCGCCTGCCTTTCGGGACAGGGGCCTTTCATAGGCCGGGCAACATGTTTCAGATTGAACCACATATAGTCCTGGAGTGGGGTTATTCCAAGTCATCATTTCAACGAAATCAAATCTTGACATACTATGCTTTTCAAACAATACCATGCGGTAATCAGTATGTGTTAACGAGATTGCAGGCTTATGGTCCCAGAGAGTAAAATGCAACCTCTCCCAAAAATATCTTCTTCGAGAAAAAGCTCCACAAGTGTCTTCCAAGTCAAGTCCTTGTATGGATTACGCAATAAGGGTGTAATGGGTTGAAATATGCTCCAATTCGCTTTCAAACTTGTCTTGCTTGTGGAATTTGGTGTCGAGCACTAATACTTCGTTATAAATGTTTTTCACAAGCGACAGCACACGGATAGATGCAATTGATGAGGTGCTAGAGTAAAGCAAGAGATAGCAGAGAACATTCATCAATCACCCTTCACCACTTGCAACATTTGCAAAAATTTAGAAATTTGAAGATGGTACTATATTAGTGCACTAGAGCTAAGCTAAGAAACGGGTTTTTCGTTCGCTCGAAGAAAAATTTAACGACTCTGTAGCCTTTTGATGTCAAAACTGTTAAAATAAAAAAAACTTTAAAAAAAACTTAAACTAATACCTTCAAAATTTTCGCTATTCTTTGACGCCCATCAAATATGCCTGAGTTCATTCTATCTGATAGTTAAAAGCTTGCTCCAATTATTTATCGAAAAGTTGCTGAAAGAAGCTATAGTGTTTTAACCTTAAAAGGTGCAAAACGGACAGAATTTATGCACCAGACTAGTAAAATAACTTACAAAGTGGCTTTTTTCTGGCATTACTCGTGTGTAGCACATAAATCTGCGGTGTACACGCAAAAAAAAACACTTCAATCGCTCCGCTTTGTGACCCGCCACAAAGTACATAAAGCTGAGACTAAAAGCACTCGAAATCTCTTGATTTTCCTTCTTAGCTTCCTTCACTCTTTTTTAGAGTGATCAGTTATTATGGCTAAAAGAGCTTTGTTTTGTATTCAGTAACATTAGGCACTTGACACAAATAATTCTGAAATTCGCATTTTATCAAGCCTTCTCGAGGGCGTGTCCCCACTTTTCCTACAGGTACCTCCCTGAGAATGCACAATGCCTAATCAGACTCCCTTTGAAGCACCCTGGATGATTTGTTTGAGAATATTTAGCTATACAGGGTGTCCCAAAAGTATGTATGCACTGTTTGATCGTTAATATCTCTCTTCCCAAGAAGTCTTTTGCCTTGCTTCAGGTACCGTTCTGTAGAGCTGGCTTCAACTTAGATCTGCAGTACAGAACGGATCACCCATCTCTCTTGACTGTAGGATGACTGACGGTAGAAACATGAAACATATGGTGTCAATGTGGAAAAAGCTGCCGTTTCAAAAATTCTCAAAAAAATGTGAAAACTTGTCTAATAGGGTTTTTATGGACGCAGAATTCAAAACTCGACTATTCACAAGATTGCGAAGCTTTTCAAACTTGTAACCGCACCTTATAGGAACGTTGAAAAAATGGCCGCTACTTCTTACCTCGCATAACTTTTCAATGAAGCATCATAAAAAGTTGGGAACTTTACTGGTAGAATCAACAACTTTTATTAACCTAGTGTAAAAGTTTTCAGGCTGTTTTGTTTCCTTTCTGAGGCAAAATATGGCCTTTCATGGCTCAAAACCCTCTTCCCCTCTTTGAAGTTTCTACCGTAGTTCTACGGTAATCGAGAGAGATGGGTGATTCGTTCTTTGCTGCAAATCTAAGCTGAAGCCAGCTCTACAAAATGGTATCTGAAGCAAGGCAAAAGACTTCTTGGGAAGAGAGATATGAACGATCAAACAGTGCATACATACTTTTGAGACACCCTGTATATTGTTGTTCACAACTTCTTTCAAAATTTTGTTTAGTTTCCCAGTTTTTTTGAGTGAGTATGGGACAACAACTCGGTAGAACATCCTCAACAGCATTGTTTGACACGTAAAAATGATGGGCTTGCATTTACCTGAATGCGTGCCATAGGGCATTAATTCCTAGTGCCTAATATCCATGATAAAGGCTTAGGGGATAAGACAAATAATTCTTCAAATCAAAACTTTGAGCGGATTTCAATTATCAAGCCCGCCTTGCGCATCGCAGAAGTATGAAAAGCAAGGCAAAATAACAATGTTAAATTTCGAATCTTTCGTCACTTCACAAACTCAGAATTTTTCAGTATTATCTCTTCGAAATTTTCCGCTTTGGAACACGGTGTGGTTTACAGATTGTACCTAAAAGTACTGGACGTAGTGCGCTACTCTTTTGTTTGGCCATCTTCCGTGGATATTAGTGTTGCATTATAAATTTGGCTTCACTTTAGCAGAAAAGTACATTAGGTCACCGTAGCCTTTTCACTGAGGTACGTATGGAAACACTCTTCTCACGGATTTAATACGCTCTTCCAAAAGAAGTTATGAGCATCTTTTTTAAGGGAAGTCCGTTTGTTTATTAGATCACGCAATCATGAATGTTAGCCAAGTTTTCTACTCTGTGCTACGGGGCCACATCCGAGACTGGAAACCATTGTATTCGACTCCACTGTATTATATTGCAAACCATAGTGGCTAATATTTTATCTCGATCGCTTGTGCGACCTACCGCAACCAATTTTTTTATTTAAAATCTTTGAAAAGATAAAGATTTCAATGAGTTTTCTCTACAAACCAGCTGCGCAGGACAGCTGCGCAGCACAGCTGCTCGTTTAAGGGCACCGTCCACCCAGATTTTCGACTTCCAGGTTTTTGTCGTTTCAGGGCCTTCTCATGTCCCTGATTCCGAAGAAGTCGAGAATACGCCACAATCCAATGCCCAAGTCGCGGCACAAAGTGCCGTTTCGGAAGCGAGAAAATCGCTTCGGAAAAGCGAAGATGCACGAGGACCCCCATCCATGCCCGCCCTTCTCCATCCATGCCCGCCCACTTGTGCGCGCCTATCCAATCCCCGTTCCAGACGACAGGCCGGCTTTCCGGAACGGTGATTGGATGGGCGCGCACAAGTGAGTGGGCATGGATGCGGGGGGAGGGGGCATGGATGGGGTTCCTCGTGCATCTTTGCTTTTCCGAAGCGATTTTCTCGCTTCCGAAACGGCACTTTGCGCCGCGACTTGGGCATTGGATTGATAGGGGGCCCTACTATTATATGCTGCCAAAAGCTCAACACCCTCAACTTAGGATGGACGGTGCCTTTAAAGTCATCCAGTCAAGGTGTGACCCCGACAAGTGCTGCCCAATAGTCACTGTGTTTGGAGCAGGTTCAAAAGGGATTGCACCTTAAGAGGCAAAACTTTCCAATATTTATATGCTATGTCATTGTTGAAATAAACCATGAAACGATACAAAAAGTAAATTTTCAGGCAGAAACTAAGTTAAAAAGTATAGCAACGCATATTCTCTTTTCTTCTCTTGATTGTACAATAGCAACGCATATTGTACAATCAAGAGAAGAAAAGAGAATGATTTTCGGTAGATATAGGATTACTTTAACAAGCATTGTTTACTTTATTAAAATTTTCCGAAAAAAAAACAACAACCATTTTATTTGTCTATTTTATATGGGGGAAATCTGCAATAGCAGACTGGAGACCTCCTACATCTTCTCTTTCTTCCCGAGTTTTCGCACTTTCGACGCCGTACGCAGAATCCTTTCATTATCTTCTTGGTGCTCTGGAAAACATTTACTTGACGGTCTGTTGATCGATGCATCGATATATGCAAGGTTGTTGTAACAAATAGTGTTTGTTTTTGACAGCACAGTGTCCTGAAGTACATCTTGATGGTTTGGTTTTGTTTCAAGTGAACGCTACGCTGCTCACTGTAAGACAGAACGGAACTCTTCGGGCAAAAAACGCTTTAGCAATTTTTGCTCTCGTACTTCAAAATGAAAACGCTGTTGCTGTCAGATTTCGATTTTTTGCTAGAAATGTAAAATTTCAGTTCGACAACCGTTTCGATTGTTATTGGCAGTTTGATAAATTGTAACAGCCATTCACTGTGATGCGTACCGCTTTTAAAATGCAAAAGTTCCCAAATTTCTATACCAAGTTAAGCTAAACGATTTACAATCTCTCCATAAATTTTGAACAAATTCAAAATGGAGCTACTTCATAGTTAGGCTGCTGTTTTGGAAATTTTTTTTGTGCTAAGAAAGTTATATACATTTTTGAATGGTTCTCTAAGTAAACATAAGCGACAGAATTCTTTGTCTTCTGTCGTTAATCAAAGAAAATATTTACAATCGAATAGATTTCCCGCTTATTATAGTGTGCTTGCTCAATACTAGAAGATTACAGATACCATAGTTTTTGTAAATAATGAGATTCAGCTTCAAATGGTTTGATCGCTGCAAATGCACCTTTGGAAAATCAACTACGTTAAAAGAATCAAAACTGTTAGATTGTCCCAAAAGTAAATTTCTTTTTTCAACTATTCCATGCAAATTTACTCAAAGTCAACAGACCTCAATTAGTAAGGTATTCTCCATCGTGGTCCAACACCTCTTGCCAACCCCTGGGCAGCTGCTCGATTCCTCTTGCATAAAACTGTGGGGACTGGCGATTGAAAAAAGAATCGAGATACGCTTCGAGCTTAGCTCGATTCTTGAAGTGCTGTCCATCCAGTGTATTCTGCAGCGACCGAAAAAGAGGGTAATCGGTAGGTGCAAGGTCAGGGCTGTATGACAGGTAGGGTAGCACTTCGATGTCAAGCTCCTGCAGAATTCTGTCGTCTGTGAAACCGCATGGGGGCGTACGTTGTGGTGAAGAAGAAGAATTCTTCCCGCTCCTGAGCGCACTTGACGCTGATTGACCATCTCCCGTATTTGGCGATAGTAAACCTCGGCGGTAACTGTTGCACCGTCCGGTAGCAGCTCGTGGTATATGACGCCTTTAGTGTTTCACCAAATTGACAACATGACTTTTTTCTGATGTGGCTCGTTTTTGGGGTCGGGTAGACCTGCTTTACCTTTGCAAACCCACTGTCGCTTCCTGCTATGGTTAGCTTAAAGGCACCATTTTTCATCTGCAGTGACGACGTTTCGAATCCAGTCAGTTGTTCTCCTGCGGCTGAGCAAAGAAGTCGAGGTGCTGTACCTGGTCATCCTGAATACATCTGTCATTTGGTGTGGTATAAGTTGACCGTAGTTTGGGGCTCTTCCCCTTTCACGTAGACGCCTGTGCACCGTGATTTTGGGAAGGCCAAGGCTTGACGAAAGCTACACTCGATCTTGGCTCATCTTCTAAACTTCGCTCAACAGCTTGGTCAATTTCCAGCCGAGGTCGTCCTGACTTGGGCTTATTCTCAAGGTCATAGTCGCCCTGCTTGAAACGCTGGAATCAGGCCTTCACAACAGAGTACTGGAGGGTACTCTCGCCCATCACAGCACACAAGTTGTTGAGCTTCGGCTGCTCTGTGACCTTGGAGAAATTCGTAAAGTAAACTCAGGTTCTCAGAACGTGACGATCATTGAGCAGTATTTCTGCCATATTCGAAGCCTTCAGGATAAATATGAGATATAGCATTCTGCACTTCTTGGAAATTAGTACTTATCAAGTTGAGCAGGTTAGGTAGGATCTAGCGAAAGTTATCAGAGAAACTAAAAAAAAGAGTTTACTTTTGGGACTACCTGATAAAATGGTGGCATGACTTAGTTAAACGTGATAACAAAGCTTAATTAGCCTTGGTAAGACATTCCAACAAAGCTTAACTAGCTCGTAAGGATTTGGAGGACTTCTGCTTTTTACGCGCATAACAAAATGAGGCAACTTTGGAAACTGTGCAAACTTTTACGCAAGCAAGTGATGCTAGAGTAACTGACGATTGATATGTGAATTTCAATAAGTGAGTCAATCCAATTTTTACGCTTTCTGATCAACCATCAAAACTCAAGCAGTCACTCAAATATTGAAACTGAAAGACAATTTAGGTTGATTTTGAAGGATTTTTTGGCATTTTCTGGCGGACCATAATGCAACATTAATAATGGGCTGAAAGAGAAAAATTGAATGACGGTTTTTTTATCTATTTGCGAAAATGGGAAGTATCTGATGCGGTTTATATACAGCAGATTTGTATAAGCTATTAATCTTAAATCTTTTTTCCTTTCTTCAAACTGAAATGTGTTCAATAACCTTCCGTTAGCACGCTTATGATTTGAAAAATTTCAAACTTGATAATCACAATAAGATTAGCAGTTGTGCTATAGTGGTTTTTGTATCAAGTCGAACTCATTTCTGATTTCTAAATGAAGTTACTCGTCGATGTGGACACGCTAAAACCTTTGGGACCACCTTACGTATATCATGCCCATGCAACGGATCACTTTATAGAACTTACACCTGCAGCGCCATGCTTGCAAAATGCCATGCACCCAGCTCTTCCTTTGCTCACACATACATCAACGCTGGTTGCCATTGCCATGCAAAATAGTGCGACCAATAAAAGTATGATCTTCATTTGTATTTATCCTGAAAATATATTGAAATAAAGTATTTCCTTCAAACACATCGACACCTTCAACGAAGCTGTTAGTTTCAAACTCTGTATAATTAGCAAGCCATTGCAGAAAGGCATTGGTATCCACAACGCATAATTGCGGTCTAGCATCCGCGCGATTTGATCTGGGAAATGGCAGTTTCTGAAGAGCTGCCTCGAGTGTGCGCCAAAAATTCTCACAATTTTTCTAGCTTTCAAGCCGGGTAGTGCTATTACTCCTCTTCCTAACCAGTTACGTTGCTATAAACTATTAGAGTGTAAAATTTTCGTTACATCTAATTTTCTATAGCGATCAGTCATAAAGTTAACATTTTCAATAGGGGTCCAGAGCACCATTGATAGAGCAAAGCAAACTCTACAAGAGGGTCCGCAAAAGTTTGCACCAAATTCGACCCACTGTAAGTTTATACCAAAATCCGTGTTCGTGGTGCAGGCTCGAAATGCTTGGAAAATTCGTATCTCTGTTCAAAAAATCCTAAAAATCCTCCTAGGATCTCCGACTTAGTCACAAAAATTGCACACTACATCAGACACTCTTATTTACCGTTCCTGTATTTCCTCTTCATCAAACGAGAAAATTAAAACTTATGCTGTTTTCACTTCTGCTATTAGGTTGTAAAGAAAGTTCTCGGGAACTTTCAGAAACTTCATTTTCTGACGCAGTTTCTGGCGCTCGTCGGACTTTGACACCAAGTTTTCCATACTGTTAGTAGAAGGAAGCCTATGGTTTTCAAAACCGCTTCTGATTTTTATCGATGCTCCCAAAGTGTTTGGTCTGCACATCAAAAAAGGAAATCTTTCCAACCATGAAAATTTCACAGTTTCTCTTCCTACGGCCATTTTTTGGTGCAGTTCGAGAAATTTCGTCCAAATCATGAGAGTTCTTAATGAGGAGTCTGCTCTCTGCTTATCCGTAGCTGCACTCCTCGAGTTTTGCGATTTGTGCTCAGATATTACAAGCTGTCGAATGCCTCTGACTGCAACTCTTTTCGCAGCTGACGTCGCTTCTGCAGGGATCGCCACGCCTGAATGATGGGTCCGAAAGATGTGACATTACCCCAACAATTTTCGCAGTAATCAAAAATTTGGTCCGCCCTGTGAATTAGAAGACTTCAAAGTTACTTACTCGAAAAATGGTGCATCTTTAGGGGCAAAAAATGGTTAATTTTTAGACTTGAATTCTTTGTAGGTGGTCCTTCAAAAACATGATTGGTCCCCATAACAGCAGCCCCAGCAGACTTCTTTTCAACTACAGCATCTGAGGTCTTCAGCTGTTATCCTGCCTGAGATAATCCTGCACAAATAAGCCACTTTTTGCGTCATCTTTCTCCCTTCTGCGCTTGCTAGTGGACCGCTATGAGGTGCCGAAAAGCCAGCACGACAAATATATGTTGTAGACGAAATTCTCTTTGCAGCGAAATTTGCATCTCTGAAAAAGGATCCATCTTCTCGAAGTTACAGCGATTTGAGAAAAAAATTCGCAAGTGCCCCGGAACTTTCTTTACCCAATACAAGCGCATAGGTGTACAACGGTAGGTTTTCAGTTTTCCACAGGCCCTAGTTTTCATTCCGAACTTAGCTCTCCTCATCGGGTTTCCATGCTAAAGTCATTATTTCTCGAAAACTAGGGCTTGAGGAAAGCTTTCTGTTATACTTTTCCAGGGGATTGTAGTATACAATTACATGATTGGAAACAGCATAGCTTCCTTTTTAGATAAATAAAATTTTTCGTTTTCTCATTTTCTGGGCAGAGAAAATTACAGGAATGGTATATATGAATATCTGATGCAGCGTGCAATTTTTGTGACCAAGTTTGAGATTCGTAGGATTTTTTTAAAGCGAAGATATGAATTTTTCGCGATTCTTTGAGCCTTCAGCACGACTCAGATTTTGGATGCAAAGTCACGGTGGGTGGTTCGTGCGGACTTTTGCACAACATCTTGTAAAGCTTGCTTTGCTCTATCGAACGGCTCTGTACCCATATCAAAAAAAATGGACTGTATGACTTATCTTCATAAGAAATTGAATGTAGGACTTAAGTTACCAACTAATACAAAAGTAAATATACGCTTTTCAATCGTTAATAACTTTCTTCCCACAAAGAATCTTCCGTTTAGCTTTAAAAGCAGCGTCCCGGCAAAAAAATGGGTGCCGGGTTTTTGTAGCGATGTTAAAGTAGACCCCTTACCTAAGCGATGACTGAAGTTCGGAGCGAAAGAGGGGGTCTACCAAGCCTGAAATTTGCTCCGAAAGTGGCCCGAATCTTACTGTGGGCGCGAACGCCGCCACATAGCAATATCGATTTGCAAGGCCAGAGTGCGTAGAGCGCACACAGTCATGAGCGCAGGGTCCCGCAACGACTCTGTGTGACCTTGCGACGACAGCCTTGCAACGACCTTGCATGCATCTCGCACTCGTCCGAGCCTACCGTAAGATTTGGGTCACTTGAGGGGCGGTTTGTAGACTTCGTAGACCTCCTTTCGCGCTGCAAACTTCTGTTGTCGCTTGGTTAGGGGGTCTTACGTTAGCTAGGCACGCCCCGTCTGGTGGGACGCTGCCTTTAGGCACTATTCAGTAGAGCAGCTTCAGTTTAGATCAACAGTATGGAGCGAATCTCTTCGTTGCTGTAGGATTACGGTAGGAACTTCTGAGAGAATTGGAACCATCAATGGCTACATTTCGATTCAGAATGGAGACTCAGCAAACTAAAACTTTTATCGTTAGACTAAACTTAATAGCTGATTATGAATATGAAGTTTGCATTTTACCGAAAAGTGTGTTAGGTAAACCGCGATAAATGTTTCTCAGTGCTTTCCAAAAATGTGCTTAGACCATTTTCAGCGCTTTAAAAACTCTTAAGAGGTTGTTTATGAGGTCAGCATTTCTGGGAACACTGCTATACAGCTTTTCAAAGTTAGAATTCATTTTCAGACGGCCTATTTTACAAGGCGCTGTATGTTGAAAGTATCTAGAGTGATCCTACTGTAATGAAAAGCAATAGGTGTACTTCACTTTGTATTGTAAACCTGGGGGAGAGGTTGAAAAGTTTAAAAAGTTGAAGCCTGCCCTACTGAATATTATTTGAATAAACAAAAGACTTTTTGGCAAGAGAACTATCAATGATCCAAAAGTGGTACTTACTTTGGGAAAATCTGTATGTTATTGATATAATGAGATTAGTCTGTGCATCGCTGCTTAAATCATTCAGAATAAGGCTGTATTTTGTTTTGCTTTCTCGATCAACCCTTTCAGTCTTCGCCGTTGGCTTTCGTCTTAGGTGTTTTGAACAGACGTGGTATGAGCGGAATTGCAGCTTCTCCCATCGAGGATTTAAGAACCTTTTGTGAGAGAAGTCGTACTGCACAGGTACGCCCTTAGTACGAGAAACTCATAAGCAAACATTGTGCAAATGGCGATACAAAAACGTCCATGACAGTAGACCACAGAAAATCATGCTTGACAACGAAGTAGTTTTACTGGTAAAGACGGACAGGAGAGGCAAACTGATACTGCAACACAAATAGAGACTATTTTTCAGGCTCTACAAAAGAAGGAAAGTAATGCTGTTGTTGAGTGGTGTCCACACCGGTGGTGCACGAAATTTATACTACTTCAATTTATACTGTTTCTAAGAAATTTTTTTATAGAAGGGGGTAAGTAAGAACCTTCTTGCACCACGTCACTGTTAACAACGTTAACACCCATTGTGAATCAGCCTGCTGTCGTTCTCAGCAAAGAACAGTCCATTACTAATGCGCGATTGATAACGTGTACTCCAAAAATCAGCGTTAACGTTGTTAACAGTGACGTGGTGCAGCATTATTTCCTTAAAAGTTTCGAATATGTCTGGAAAAACAAAAGTTTTGAATATGTCTGGAAAAATTGTTTCACAATTTCGTTTTGGCTTGGTGTTGTGAAATGCCTGGTAATTGGTCATTGACCGCTGTCGCTGTTACGGTGCCACTACAGCCACCGTTATTTCTTGTAGTTATTGCTACCTTTTACCAAATTGTTACTAAAATTTGCAAAGAAAATCCAATGTTATTTTTTGATTGATTCTATCAATCGTTCTCTACCCGACGATTTTTGTGATCGAAACATATATTTTGAGTTCGAAAAAGTGGAGCTTTGACTAATCGTCTGATGTCCGCTGATCATAAAGAGTGACGTAAATTGACAAAGTCAAAACAGAGGAATATGCATCAAGCTTCAATCGTAAAATCTCAATGTTTTAATTCGATGAAGTGATTGTCATTTTTTTAGTACCATCATCGTGAAGCAAACATTTCGATTTCTGATGCTTTCTGTTCATTGTTGGAAAACATCAGAAATGGGAGCCTGATAACACATTCTACAATTCTTTTTGAACTTTTTAGTTGAACATGATGCAGAGAACAAAGCAATAGAAGAGTCTTTATATGAGCGACAACTTTATGTCATTTATGAGTATGTTTGCATGCGATATATTTTACGAGTAAAAGAAAAATTTGGCAAAGCTTGTACAAATCAAAAAGAATCCAAAATTTAGACTTTTATTATAAGACTGAATCAGCTTGCTTGCACCATTCCATAACCAGTGTAGGCTTTTTCCAAAAAATCTTGGCAATGAAGAGGGGAGGAGAGGGGGGGGGGGAGACATCGGTTAACACTGCTTTGACCGACTCCGACAAAACATTGCAGAAGTCCACATTGAGCCGATCAGATATCATATACTTTTAGCCATAGACCCGATACTTACTGATAAAAGGAACAAGAAGTCGCTAATACAAATGATTTGGATGTATCTGAATATGCAGGAGGGCAGTTTTCATGACCTTAAACAAAAACCGAGTTTTTGCAGAATCCAAGAAGGAGCTGAAGGTCTTGGCACTGGGAGTGCGTGAGAATGCTTATCACAAATAGAATGACCTTGTCGATTTTTTCGCTTCTCTGCAACTATTGAAAGGTGGAGTCAGGAATTCTTAGAAGTGCAAGTGAACATGTTGATCACAATGTTTGTGTATGTTGTACCCCAAACTTCTCCCCATGTTAAGAACTCTGACTAGGCAAGACTTTTTCAAGTGTGATGTGACTGTTTTGCCCGCTGAAAAAAATTTTGTCACCCTCGCGCTGGGGCTTACATAAGACGTGGCAAGAAATTTATTTCAAATTTCGCTGGAACTAAAAGTCGAAATCCAGAATAGCTAATGAGCTGCTGAAGCAGCGATTGTGCAGTGTTCTTGAAAGCTAATTCTTAGGGAATTCGAAGTTAGTGCATAATCTCAATGTGCAAGGTTTACCTGTTCCCTCTAGCTTTCATCTTACAGCAAAACTAAAAACACTGAATACTGTGAGTATACGGATGCGTTTTCTAGCATTCGGTATACCTTCTTAGGCAAGTTTTTTTCTATAACAGATTGGCTTGCATTTTACTTCAATCTAAAGGGTTCGCCTGCATTCCATTTCGATGAATCTTGAAGAAGCAACCCAGGAACGGTGTGTGTTTCACAACACACACTGAGTTTTCTCAGTTCGAATTAGTATATTTATAAAATCTGTCAGCTTCAAAGATAGGTTCAAAGATTTAATTAGCATCTGTAGGGTGTTTATAGGTCATTTATATAAGTGAACACATGTATACAAAATGCACTTGCTTAATTGTCTTGTTTGCACTTCTAAAGACTTCTGGAGGACCATTTGCGATCGGCTTGAGAACGATTGTTTAGCTTGTTTCATCAAAATCAACTTTCATATTATCAAAATGAATTCCTTCATAGTAATTGTGTCACTAAGAAAACCATCAGCATTTACTACTGAGTTTGATACCTTCCTTCAAAGCTATGTATCAATTATAACAAAGACAGTGCAATCCTTTGGCGATACGACAGCTCTCTGCATTTCTATCAGATCAAAAGTAGTGAGCGTTCTGGAAGGGACGCAGAAGTTCCTAGCACCTCCATTCGCATCAGCACTCACATTCCAAAAGGCTTCTCGCACCTTCGCGCAACAGAAATCAAACCCCGCCCTCGCTACACTCCTTCACTAGTCTCATTCGAAGGCTGCGGGCTGAAGGAATAGCATAGGCATGCAACGAAAATTTATGAAAAATCGTCATCTTGCGAGGCAAATCTCCTAGTTATTGCACTTTATAAGCAAAGACATTTTGAAACCCCAAAAAAACCTTATGCACTCTAATTAAGTAGTTAGTATATTTTTGGTCCGAAACTGTTTTGCGAAGAAAATGCGTTGGCAAGATAATTTTCCCTGCAAAGTATTTTTCACAGTTTTTGTTTGTGCATTACCAAAGCTTGCCAAACTTACGGAGCATTGCTATAAACGTTCCAAAGATTTCCTGAGGAAACCATCGCCACTTTGATACTGCCACTTCAAAAATATGAAATTTGCAGTGCCAACGAAAAGATGAATTGGGATAACTATCTTAAAGCGCAAAACCCACTAAGCTCTACAAGGTAGTGTTTTAAAAAGTTGCATCAAAATTGATCTAGGCGAAGTTGTAGCCAAAAACTGGAAAAAATCCAACTATCCAAGAAATTCGAAAAAAAATTAGGAACTCCATCAAAAATTGCATCAACTGCTGATAAGTTTTCACATCAGACGCACATATATACACATTTTCTGCCTGAAAATCGAGAAAGCGGATGCTTTCCACAAAGCGATGCTCACACGTAAACTTCATAACTTCTCATCTGTCACCTTCCATCCGTCATTATTCATCCATTTAACAGAACGCATTGGGGCTATTCTCCAAGCCTGCACAACTCGGAATAAGATTGGATAGTGGGCGGAGCAAGTGGGCGGAGCCTTCTAAAAGGTGCTAACAACGTAAGTACCCTTGCAAGGAAAGGCGAGAGGCTTCGGAAACTCCTGGGCAGCCGCCGAGCGTTCTACATCCTTCCGGGACAGAGAAGGTATAAAAATGTATAGAATATATCAATCGATATATAAAGTTGAAGAAAGAAGGTCGCTCTTTTGAGTTTATTTAATTAAATTTGGTATTTCTCAGGGGTCAGAGTATATTGAAAGCCAAAAGTTCATGATTAAAGTTGGTTTGCAGTACACAAGTGTATACAGGGTCTCAAAAGTCACTTTTCAATCGTCAATATCTCTCTTCCCATTGGGTCTTTTTTTGCCAGTTGTGTATCATTCTGTAGAGGAGGCTTCAACTTAGATTTACGATTCGATCAAATCACCGATTGCTCCTTGTTACTGTAGGATTACGGTAAGAGCTTCCAGCATATGGAACGTTGTGAGATACACCATCTGACAAGAAAATTTTTCAAAAAATCTGAAAAATCGCATACTAGGGTTTTCGCTCACTCTGATTCCACTACATAACTTTTTACAAGTGTTTTCAGCTTTTTGACGGTGTAATCACAACTCTGACAAATGCTGGGAAATCGGTTATTACGGTTTACCTGGGATAACTTTGAAAAGAAGCATCACAGAAAAGTGGAAATTTCATATTCGCAATCAGCGGCTTCCACTACAATAGTTTAAGAGTTTTTGGCTTGTTTAGACTTGTTCCGAGGCAGAATTTGGCTCCCAATGGCCTAAACTCCTTGCCGAGAGTTTCTACAGTAATCCTGCAGTAATGAAGAGAGATCGGTGATTCGCTCGATTTTCTGAATCTAAGTTGAAGCCTCCTCTACACAATGGTACTTAAATGGTGGAAAAAGACACACTAGGAAGAGAGATATTGACGATTGAAAAGTGTGTACTTACTTCTGGGACACCCTGTATATGGGACGACTCTGAACTGCTAAGGGCAAGGTTTGCCAATTTCCTTTTTCAATTTTTTCCTGATTTCCAGTCGCGAAATATAGCAAGTGCACACATAAAATATGTGCACTTGTCTGCTACATGCTGGAGCACGGAAGAGGCCCTTGATATTTCATTGGACGAAAATCGGATGTTTGGCACTTTGAGCTGCTCTTTTGGCTCGAACTTAGCGTAAACCACGACTTAAGTTAATGTTTAGAGGACACCTTATAGAAATTGCTTTGCTTCAGATAACCACAAAAGTATGCATGCGAAGTTTGGAAGAAGAATTCCAAAAAACCGAAAAGCGAATTTCCGCCCGAAAAATCCTGCAAACCTCTGTTTTGCTCGACAAGTTTGTTCATCACACCAGCTTTAAGTACTGTTTTTTTTGCAAAAAAATTGAGAGAATGAAAATTGGCATGCTTCAGCAAAGGCATGCTAGACAGTTGCAACACAAATCGTATACTTCAGCCTTATTTAAACGAAGTTTGGAAGAAAACCACACGCAAAGTTGAATGTCGAGAAATCAAAGTCAACATGAGAAACCAACTTTTTCTTGATTTTGTCTTTTATTAGGTGGGTCCGAAAGTTTTGTCGTTTCATTTTCAAAAATTTGGAACTTCGCGAAATTTCAACGGATTTGCTTGTTTGTAATTTTAGTAGAAAGAATAATCCTTTCTCTTTCAAACGCTTTTTTGTGAAGCCTCGCTGTTTGGACGTCTCTGTGAGAAGTTATGAATATCGAGTTTACTATAGAAAACACCAAAATTATTTAATTTGTCAATTTTCGCGAAAATCATAACTTTTCACAGAGACGTTCAAATAGCACAAACTCTTTACAGCTACAAAGAGGAGGCGAAAAAACATATGTACTGACAATTTCAGATTTTTCCGCAGCATTCCAGATTTTTGGTGACCTAACTTAAAATGGTCAAAGTTTACATGGTCTCAATTTTCCATTTTTATCTCTGCACTCAGTGTGAAACAGAAGCTCAACAAAACAATGACTGAAAGCGGAAGACCTAATCTTTCTAATGAACTTACATGCAAGCAAATCCGTTGGAATTTCGCGAAGTTACAAATTTCTAAAAATGAAACGACAGAACTTTCGGACCCACCTGATATTCTTCGATTTTCGAAATGAAGAAGTCGAGAGCACATGTAAATGTCTGCCATGAATAGTATATACTGATCGAGTTGGAGGTTCGCAGCATGTTTATGGACTGATTTTGAATTCAGATGTTTGGAAATTGTAAAGAACGTTTACATCTTCCGAATGCCATGTTGAAGAGCTTGCTCCGCTTTATATAAAACGATATTTCCAATACACTTCTATATCTTTTCTGTCCAGGCAGGAAAAGGAGCGCTCAGTTTTTTTGCATGATCTGAAATAACAGGTTTTTGATACCTCAAAAGCACTAAAATGCTTATAATTAATCTTTTGTAAAATTGAAAAGATCTAAGTGGAAATTGGTGAGCATGAAAAACTCAGTACAGGCAAGACCGATGTGCTGCTGGATTAGCACACAATAACGCTTCTGACCAGCCCTTGTATTTTTTTACATTTCTCCGTTTCCCTTTTATACATCACCCTGCCTGTTTTGGAAATTATCATAGAAGATGTGCATGTAAGAACATTTGTCCTGGAAAAGTAAGACAATTTTCAAGCATTTGCGAACTTTCTAAAAGAAAAATTCGTAATTCCTGTAGATGAACAGCAACGTCAGCAAGGAAATTGTTTTCAAAACCATCTTGTCCTCCGCTTTCAGAGTATATATAGTTCGCCTGAAGTCTATTGAAAAAAAAGTGCCTGCTGAAGGGTGTGGGTAGTGATTACTGGATATTTGCGAGTTTTTAAGATAAAAACATCCGTAACTTCTGTAGATGAATAAATACTACAAAGAAATAGTCACCTTCGGAGCTGCCTAGTCCTCCGCTTTTAGAAAATATACAGCATATTTGAGATCCGTCCAAAAAAGTGTCTGGGTGAAGGGTGTGCCTAGTGATTTTTGGAGGTTTTGGAGTTTTTGACATAAAAAATTCATAACTTTTGTAGATGAACATCTTGTACGCCGATGTGGTTACCATTGGAACCGTCTCGTCTTCAGCTTTCAGAAAATATATGCCTTGTCTAGGGTCCGTTGAAAAAAGTGCCGGGTGAAGGGTGGGTGACTTTTATAATGGGATTGCTCAAGTGGAGGCATTTTTACCATTGTAAAGAAACGTGTACTCAAGCACTCCCATTATAAAAGTCTCACCCATCCTTCACCCGGCACTTTTTTCAACAGACCCCAGACAAGGTGTATATTTTTTGAAAGCGGAGGACGAGTCGGTTCCAGTGTTGACTACCTCGACGTACAAGTTCATCTACAAAAGTTATGAATTTTCTTATGTTGAAAACTCGTACGTGTCCAGAAATCATGAGGCACACCTTTCACTAGGTACTTCTATGAACGGACACTCAGAATATTTATTCCTTGAAACTAGAGGGGAACGTTGTTCCACGGGATCTTCCTCGCTGACGTTGGTGTGCAACTACAGAGGCTACTATTTTCCCTTTAGGAAGTTCGTGAATCCCTATAAATCTTCTTCCTCCTTTCTGATACACAAACAATCCGTAAAAATATCCTTTGCTAAGCCTCACCTCACTGTCGATTTCTTCCTCGGTTTTTGGTGAAGGGGTCACCTCGGTCCCGGTTCAGGGGTGAAGAGGGGGTGAGCAAATTCTCACATTTTCGCACCTATGCTGCAATGAGCTTTACCGCTCCCGTTTACATGACAGTGGGAAAATGCTTGGTTGAACCTTGATAAGCTTTCACTTGTTGGAAGAACGTGAAAAACAATAAATCGATGCAAGGGCTCATCGCCTTAAAATATAGCTTCTGTTCTCCAACGTATATGTGCAGAGTTTGATGCTATCGCTGCTTTATCCGCTAAAACATAACAGATTTTATTCCGAACATAGGAACAACGTAGCCATAATTTTTCATAAGAAAGGGACATACTATGAACATATGATTTCGCTTGGGTTTTAAAAGGTCTGTTCATTTTTCCCAACCAATTTATAAAAAATTTACACAAAATGCCGAAGAGCTATGCTATGGAGCATTTTCATCCCGTTCTGTTTCTTGAATCCTAGTTGATCAGAATTCAGTGCCTTCAAATATATATTCACCCATATGGATCATTTAGAGGAAGTTTTTTGAGTTCTCTTTAGAAAAGATTCGATTCTTGAAGTGACAATTCTTTTAGATACTGACTAAAACTTCACTTCACTTCGACTCAAGCGCTTGAAGTTCATCTTTAGACTTTGTCTTAGTCTTTCGAACAAAGCCCATCTTGCATAAATTCGTTTTTCCGGCCTCGGTGACATGAACGACTCTTTTCTTTCCAACCTACACCACCATTCACAGATGCTGAATACATACACATCCACATTTTCCTTTCAAAATGATCTTCTGATAATCCCGGCAGCCGAACACTTCTTATTCAAAGTTCTTCTACAAGTACAGGTTCAGCATGTTCCTCATAAGGACAAATGATGCATCAAAGTCAAAAACGATAGCCATAAGTCGAAAGTTGGGGTTTATCGAAAACACAATAACTCAATTACTTTTATCTGAGCGCTTAGCACTCTTCGATTAGAATCATTAGAACTTGGGAATATTTTCTTAATCGCGAAGAATGCAAAAAATGATTTGAAGAATAGATGGTTGGCGGCCGAAACCAGCAAGACATAAAGAATTTGAAGATGCGTCTTGTATAGCTTGTTGCTCTTGTTCAATTTGAAAGGATAATAGGAATACTCGGATGGATAGGCAGCGGGATAGATGTCCAGAGCCTTGCAAAAAGCTTTCTTTCCAGCTGCATTCCCCTGCTTAGCGGGGATGTTAATGCGCCCTAAGATTACGCATAACCTCACAATCCTGAAAACTTTCAGACTTCGAGAAGTGCGCAAATTTCTTGCTGCATACAGCCCATCTGCTTTAAACTTTGACCTTTCCAGCTGAAGGTGTAATAAACTCCTTGCCTTGTCTATATGAGTCCTAGCGCAAAGGTGGCATAATTATTTGTGCATATACAATAATCACATCTGGAAAAGGGCTCTTGCTGCTACTACTTCCAGCATCCAACTTCTTCCTTTTGATTTACTTTTATCGTCAACAGAGAAAGTTTATAGTTCTTAGCATTGGAGGAACGCCAGCCTTGAGGAATCACTTAAAAGAGCTCTGTCATCATATGCAAAAAGTAAGTTTTGATTGGAAAAAGGAAGTCTAAGTTTGACGTTCAATAATTCTTAGCTGCGGCAGACCCTCAATGCCGCAGTGGATGTACAAGGCAGGAAAATAATGCTAACATGACCAATAGTGGGATAATTTGTAAACCTGGCTTGGTGTGGCCTTCTCAAACATTTCTGCTTTTCTTAACATTAAACCATAATATCGAAGTTGCTTTGTTTAATGCTTATATGTCAGCATCGCGTTTTCTTCATTTTGTAAGAATTTAGGTTTTTTCCAGTAAGAATGACTGTAAATTCTGATGCCGCATCATTACGAAGCAAACATTTCGATTTCTAGTGCCTTAATATTGATTATTCATAGAAAACTTCAAGGAAGGCGGAACACGATGACACATTCTTCAATTTTTTCCTAGTTTAGGCGAATATGGTTCGGAGAACATGGCAAGAGAAGACTTTTTTCCAAGAGCAACAATTCGTTATCATAAAAGGCGTAATTGCGTGCGATATACATTACGAATAGAAGACGGTCTTTTGCACCACTGTGCACCAAACTCTTCGATATCTGATAACAACGCACGGTGGTCCATATGAAGTGCGACGGGCTATCAAAGAAATTATTTCTCAACTCATTGTTCTCTTTTTTGCTTCGAAATTCCATAGATTGTTTTTCAATGTTTTTCTTCCTGTCATCTATTTTTTTTCGATGTATGAAGATATTATGAAACAATTTCTTTAGAAAGGTGCGAACTAAGTGTTTTCCTTATTGGCCAAGATCTAAGAAGAACGCAAAAAATTTTTTTTCATTTAAGGGCCGTTAGGAAAAGCAAAATTGCCTTTTCAAAACTTACCAGACAAGGAGAATCGTTGAAGGCAAAGTCTCGACTATGACTGTACGCATCCTAGGAAATTCACGAAAGTGATTAAATGAATATGTCCAAATCGAAGCGAACATTTTTGACTTGATTGATAGGATCTATGCAAAATTTTTGTAGCTATCAGATAGTTAACCGTTTGCAATTTTGAATTGTTCGCAGAGTTATGGCTGCTTTCGAGTCACATTTTGTGTGAACCACTTTGTATGAAGAAAAATCCAAAAAATCTACATGATTTATGAAAACTGGTGAAACTCAAGGGTACGATTTTGCACTAAAAGTGAAGCCGTGCCTAAATGAACCACTTGGAATCAAAACTGTGTAGCATGTGTTATGAGCGACTGACTCGTTTTCCGGCTTTTTGTAAAATTTGCTGTATTTTGGCTTGTAAAATACCAAAAACTTTGCAAAAACTCTGTCTTAATCCGTTATAGTCTTTGTTCTGAAGCAATGAAGCGGTGCAAATTTTTATTACCAGCTCAGTTCTTTGAAGACGCTCTATAAAAGGATTCAATGTGAATTCGTTTCATTCTCAAATTCTAGTGTAAATCGGGTTTTTCCAACATTTCATACGACTTTTTTAGCCATTTTGAATGAACCATAATCATGCAGTTGTGGAGATTCCATCCTTCCAAATTTTTGAATAAGCGCGCTCTAAGAAATTCGAATTATAAATTTTTGAAATATTTTTACGATTGAGGTAAACTTTTGCAGAAAGCAAGCTTGATGCATTTCTCCGTTCTAAGTTTGCCGATAAAGTCACTCTTTATAATCAGCATGGCAACAGACGATTAGTCAAAATTCCACTTGTTGTTGAGCAGTCAAAATGTCTATGTCAAATCTGATTTATACAAACTCAATATATATGTTTGGTTTTGAAAATCATTGATTAGAATGCGATCTTAAGAATCTTCATTAAAAGACGTTCAGTCAAAAAGGGGACAACATTAGATTCGATTTTCCTAGTGTGAACTCACACAAATCTAAAATATTCGTTAAAAACTAATGATTGATATTACCAGGAGGCGCCTAATATTTGTGTTTTTATCCGAGATTACAGGTTGAGAAACAAATAAACATGAGCTTGAAAGGCTCCCAATTACAAGTTTTTTCTTTCCAACATAAACGTCCCAGAACTGATTCATATCCTCATCTCTTTGTCGCCGGACCTGTAAAGTTAATCTTTCTACCAGCACTTTGCCCAACTTTCAGAATTTTCACAAAAGACTTTTGCAAAATGCATAGTAGAAGATAGAAAGACCGTTTTTTTCTGTAACACAGTACGTCTTTGTTTTCCCGACAGAGATCCTGGAGGTTTCTTGTTTCTTGTACATTAGGTAGGCATCGAGTTACAAATTCCTTTTTACCATCCTTGGCATAATGTCATTAGGTTTTGATGTGAGGCTGCAAATGCAGATGTTGTCTGCTAAATTCCGATGAAGCGTACAAGAAATCGCGGTGAGTATACGAAAGGCAGTTGATAGTGTTGGAAATTTGGGTTTTCAGAACTTCAGATGAAATAAATCAAACTGGTAAGAAAAATTTTGCACTCGAGTGAAAGAACTTCTTTGAAGCATGATAAATCTGTCATATGATTTTTCAACGTAAACAAGTGAATAAGATATTTGGGTTTAGCAGGTCAAATTATCCACAGTGTTGAGTCTGACACATTTACCTCTATTACCACTTACATTTTGCCAAGATTATACTGTGTCGCACCTGAAGGAAGTCGCGAAAAAAGTTGTAGAATCATAGTATGAAAGTCTATTAGAAAAGGAGGTGATTGTGTATGCATCAGTATGAAAATTCCGGAATGAAAGACCCCGGACATCAACTGATATTGAATACTTTTGAAAAGGAGATGTAATTTCACTTTTCGAAATATCAAGGTGAGAACTTTGCCAGCAATCAAGCACATGTGGAGTAAGACTTGTAATGATTATTATTGAGAATCAGGTGTCTAGCAAAGGAATAACCGTTAGGAAAAGGAGGAAAATTTGCGAACTTTGAACTTTGAAAGCAATGGCTCGGCAGTTCCTCAACCCAAAGTTCTTGTGCATCTGGAGTAATTCCGAAAGGAGCGAATATGGCAAAACCAACATTTTCCAAGCCTCCTCCCAATTTTTCGAGATGTTCAGTTTTGTGGAGTTATTGCATTCAAGTGCTTTCTGGGCAAGCCTTTACAAGGCTTGCTTGTGCTCAATGTTTGCATTCTCACCAAATTACAATCTAATCTTTTCCAGCTAACAGAAGATAATTACTTTAGTGCACTTTAGTGCTTTTGAGGTATCAAAAATCTGTTTTAGAATAAGAATTAGCTGGTGCAGAAGAATGATCGCTCCTTATCCTGCCTGGACAGAAAAGATATAAAAATATAATGAAAAATTTTACAGAGCAGAGCAAGCTCTTCAACATGGCGTTCGAAAAATTGCAAACGATTCTATAAATCTCGAAACATCTGGATCCAAAATCCGTCCGAAAAGATCCTGCGAATCTTCAACTTGATCAGTTTATACTATACATGGCAAACATTTACATGTACTCTTGATTTTTTCATTCCGAAAATTGGAAAATAAAATATAAATCAAGAAAATGTTGGCTTTTCATATTGAATCTAATATTTCTCAACATTCAACTTCGTCGTGTTTTCCTCCAATCTTCGCTTCATTAAGGCTGGAAATTTGTTTTTACACCTCTAGAGAATATTAGTATAGAAACTGTGTTGCAATTATTTAGCATGTCTTTGCTAAGGAATGCAATTTTCATTCTCTCAAATTTTTGCACAAAAAAACGGCAAATGTACATAATAGCTGATGTGATGAGTAAATTTGTAGCGCAGAATGTTTTTAGGTCTTTTTGCAGACTTTTCTTCCAAAATTTGCGTGCATACTTTTTGTGATTATCTGAAGAACATACTGTAAAACCTGTTTTGCTATCAGCTTGGAAAGAAAAGAATGGTCGTTTTTTACAGCAGAGCAAATGGCGAAATCGAAAAATGTAAGGGTATTATTCGATGAAGCAAAGCAAGCTCTACAAAGTGACCTCTAAACATTGGCTTGGGTCGTGGTTTACGCTAAGTTCGAGCCAGAACATAAGAGCTGCTCAAAGTGCTAAAAATCGGACTTTTGCCCAATAAAATATCAGGGACCTCTCTCGTGCTCCAGCATGTAGCAGACACGTGCATAGATTTTATGTGTGCACTTGCTACGCTGTTGTTTTTTCGAGTTTTTTATGGAACCCCGCTGAGTGTATTACTTGAATAAATAAATAAAATCACCCGAAATAATTGAATGGTTGAAGGGGCTCGCGAGAGTGGACGTTTATCTAACAATAAGATTCAGGAAAAGTCATTTAGCACACCTTCTTCTAAATTACGGTTGTTACGTGGCAGGGATGATCTCGATTTGCTAGAAACTTGAATGGCCGCATGGCTTTATTACCGAACACAAAACCCTTATTTTACTTTGTAGTCAGTTATCACTGATTGGGAAGGTGTGATTCATCGATATTTCACAAGTGAGCTCAGTTCAAGCAAGTAAAACCCTTATTCTTTGCAATATCAAAACAAAATTAGCAATCCTGTTAATCAGTCGTGTTCATATCACATGTGCGTTTTCAGGCACCTTTAGTACTGTTACTTCTGCCTAACTAAGTTGAAATCTTTCTTTCCCCACTTAAAGTATGGCTCTCATGTCTGAGTTGCCTAGTTTTCATGTGAAATTTTTTGAATAACAGATATTTATTGATTTTTGACCTGGATGTTCAAAATCGCTGACAGTATTCTCTCTTAGCGGTAGCATATGCAGGTACCGCGTTTGTTACAGTATCCTCGCTTGCGGCGACCCTGAAAACAAAAACTGAAGTAAACTCACCTAGCACAAAAAGTAAAATTCATCTATTCTCTCTACGGATGAGCGAAGAACGTGCCTTGTTCGGTAAATTATGCGCTTCTTTAACTTGTCCCTTTTTGTCAGAAATCTTGCTGTGGAGATCGCTTAGCTCAACCTGATTGATGCGGCAGACGAGGAGACGTTTGAGGGTTCTGCGTAGTTCATTACGAGTTTTTAGCCTTTTGGAAGACTTGCAGTGGGGAGATTAATGCTTAAAAGTGGATTTGGTTCTGACAATATTTCAGCAAACACCACTTTTAGGAGAAAGAGTCAAGTTGATTGCAAGCTGCAAGTAAGAAGTTTTTGAAGTAGGGACCTGATGCTGATAAAAGCTGCATCTAAAGTGCCTACAGTTTAAGCCTGAAAAAAGGTACACAAATCCGCAAAAATTTGTGGGAAAATCGAATTGAAAAATTCTTTGCTCGTGGTCAAACATGCTTCCCTTATTCAGCGACGGACTCAACTGATTACATCTAGCTGTAATCAGTTGGTGTTCAGCCTTAACTGTTGGCACTTTGAACGCTGCGTTTAGCACAATGTAGAGGCAATAGCCTGTTGCAGAGTAACTCACATGTTTTTGGAATGAGTAAAAATTACATAGAATAATTCCCTACCAATTGCTAATTGCTCACTATTCATTTTGCATCATATCACATTGTCTTTTTTCCATGAACCAGTCCTCTTTCTCTAGGGACTGTCTCGAACATCGATGAAGTTGTTGAATGGCTCACCTTTACCTACTACCATAGGAGCAATGCGATAGGGGGAGGGCTCTCCCCAGGTGAAGAGGGTCTCGGCTGTTTCCGATCTTTCAGGGTGAAGGGGGTATGTGAGCCTGGGGGGGGGGGAGAGAAAAGGTAAAGAAGCATGGTATGAAGAGCTCTAATTTGTACCTTATTTAGGTATAAATTGAAAAATATTTTAAAAAATTCAAAAAAATTAACAAAAAAATTGACTTTATGAGAATCTGTGCTCCTGTGTCATTGCATCAACAAAAAAAAACGAAAGCAGTAAGGTTTATCCCAAAAGATGTACAAGTTAGGAGTGCCTCAGTTAGCACCCCCTAAACTTTCCACGCAAAAAACCTATGTGCCCAAATCTGCCTGGACACTGCCTTTAAGATTGTTAAGTCGAAGGTTTAAGTCCCCCCCCCTATCCTTGAGTGACTTCATGCCGGATGATATGGTCATAGGCACTGATATCGATGGCCAAAGAGTTGAAGGTAAAGATTTGTTAAATGCTTCTAACTTCGCTTCTTCTGTGTTGAGATTTCGTCGAATTCAATGTCATCATTATTTTTCAAGATATTTTTTAAACTATATGTGTGACAACACTCCTTGCCTTATCAACCAACAATAACATTTTTTGATGAAACTTTCTCTAGGTTCGTAAAGAAGAGTGTCTCGAGTTTGAGAAAATGATAAGCTGTGATTGCATTTCCTCGCGAGGACTAGCTATTGCCGAAAAAGTTAATGTGTTTTTACAAGTAGGTATTCCACTAAAACATTTCTTTTTCACTTTCAGCAACATTTTATCTCTGTATTTTTCTTGCCTCAGTACATCTCCATTTCAAACTGCTCTTACGGGTTTATATTTACGGACTGTCAAGAATTTGGTAAAAAAAAACCATAGAGGAAGCCGCTAATGTTAGCAGCAAGCCTTAAAAACATCTGCACAAGGGTTGCAAGCATAGAACGCTTGATGCATCGAACACGTGGCGACCAAGTTTGAGTCTCGTAATGGTTGTTTCATACTGCCGCACTGCCGCACCGCAGCAGACTGCAGCTGACCGCACTGACCGCAGCAGCCGCTCAGATTGCTGCATTCTTTCGTAAAAGAGGAAACAATTACGATTACGTCAAAATACCGAAATTAACGCCTAAGTTCATGAGTCTCAATTCTTCCCAATTAAATTTTGGCGATTGTTTTTCTTTCGTATGCTCATATTTGCTCTGATTCCTCCTATTATGCCTATCCCTGTTTTGTAATCTAGGTTGATTGTTCGAGTTACAACTATTTATCCTCTCCACCTTTACGAAAAATTGCAGCGATCTGTGCTGCGTTGCGGTCAATGCGGTCAGCCGCAGTCTGCTGCAATCTGCTGCGGTCAGTGCGGCAGTCCGAAACAACCCTAAGATCTTAGGCTAAAATAATTTTTTGAAGTAACCAAAATCTTGAGATCTCGGCATCAAAACTTGCGTAGATCGCTGACGCGAATTTCTGGTGGTCATTTTGTAGAACTTGCTTTGCTTTCATGATGTTACTCCACATTTTTTTGATGGCTGTCAAGTTAAACGAGTTAGCTATTCTCGGACTTGATCCCTCTACCTTGTTGTATTGCATCTTAACAGAAGAGTTCTTGACTAGATGATTTCATCATTACAACATATATCAAAGTGGGGGACATTGATGGGGAGGGACCACCGAGCACCCGGGGAGTGCCAGCCTATCTGGACATTCTGGGCACCGCCCAGTTCGTGGGGACTTCGGACCATCCAATTAGTCTGCGTCTCGACATGGCCACAATGTCGTTTCAGCATGCGAAAGACGCCATTATTTTGCGATAACCCTACAGATTTAGTAGTGAGCTGCTCGAGGTTACAATGAGCATAGACTGCAGTTAATCATCATAGATGACCTGCTTTTTGTAACACGCAAATTTTGAAGCTTAAATGTTTGTTTCCTGGCTAGGGGTGCTTCGATAAGCACGGTTTCGATTTCTGATTGCTCTTGAGTGGCCCAAGCTCATGATAGCGGTATATTCATTAGCCTGGGTTACCTGATTCGTAAGTTCCGGATCATTGCAGCACTGCGCTCGAATTGAGCAGTGCTGGAAACCTTCCGGAACTTTTGGCCCAGCATGAACCCATCCTTTGGGGCGCAGTTCAATCGTTGCAAGAGCACGACTTGTACCGCTATCCCCGAGCCGAAATCCTGGGTACGCCACTTGAATTACGTATATGTCTGCCGCATGGAATATAGAACCTATGGATCAAAATTGTTCTATAAATCACCCAATTTTTTCAATTTGCTGGTCTTTCACTTTTTTCCAGGATTCAAACAGTGGCACTTCGTTCTTCTTTTTCGTTAGATTGTGGTGGTCAAATTGACTGATGTTTGCCATACTTTGCTACAGTACCTATTAAGAATGTTAATATATGTTAACGTTTTAGAAACTCTCACTATAAGGCACACATATCAACACACGTCTTTCTTTCTGCCAGTACCTCCGAGGACATCATTTTCATATATTAAATGTTTTAGTATTGTGAATCAGCACCAAGTTGATTTTCTTTCCCACTCCATAAAAAATGAAATAACACTATCCTGTTTATGCATCCTAGTCGTTCCTAGTTCTCTTTTGTTCAGGAAACGGAATCTCTGAAAGATAATGGACAGGGCTGGGCATGGGCACAGGCGGCTTACAAGCAGCTGGATATCGTTTTTGGGACAAAACGCAAGGGGGGTTTCGTTTTTGAGGCCGAAAAGACACAAAATTCGCGACGTTTTTTCAGTCGACGTTTCGTTTTTGAAGGTTTTTTTTAGGTATTATGGTTTAGTCAAAGGAAAGCCTCGTAGAAATTCGCAAAAGTCAAAGGGAACTTCGTTTTTTGCATTTTCAACTAGCCACCTAGTGCGCCCTGATAGTAGATGATATTTTGCACTAATATTTGTGTTCAGACGAAAACTCTTGTTTGGAACCGTAACTATTGCTATCCGTATTGATTAAGCACCTCAAAAATTTGCCTTTTTGTTTTTATGAACGTGGAACAATCGGCAGATTTGTTGCAAACTTTTGTGCGCACCTTTCTTCATATTTTTGCCCTTGCTTAAACATCATTCATATCGTCTTTATCTAATCCTATTCGACTAAGTCTTTTTACAATTCTAATGTTCATTCTAATTCAACTGCCGCTGATTCACTGGTAAAATAAAGGTAGGTGTTATATGTATTTGTGTATAACCTATGGTCATTGATCTTATAATTAGATTGCAGTGGTAGATAATCGTTTCGTCCTTTTATGCTCAACCTTTTCAATTGCCTCATGTCATTTTGACTGCCCTTCAATACGCGAGGGTCCAACAGAAGTATGTCTATCTACTTGGGTCATATGATGAGATAGCATAAAGTGATCACTGGACTTTAGTTACTCATTACCCAAACGCTCTAATCTTGTGAAACGGAAGCTTACTTAAGTACATATGAACTAAATAACGTTTCTTGAAAATAAGCTTACGTAGCAGCTCTTTTTAGATATGAGATATAACTCTTCTCATTATTGTTAACACTGCTTCCATTATGTCTGCAGTCTTTTGAGTAAAACAGGTGTTTTTTGGAGCGTAGAAAGCCTTGGATATAACGGTCACAACTGGTTTCTTAGAACATAAATTGTCTTCAATCAACAGCACACTTTTGCATAAAAGTGTGCTGTTGTGTGCTTCCTGAAGAGAAACCTTCTATTAGTAGCTTTTATCAACTTGTAAATTATCCAAAAGAATACAACTGTCAATTCAGTGTCATTAAACAGTTACAGAAAATCTTTTATTGTGTTCCCTCATTTCTATGTATAAGGTCGTCCCGAAAGTTTTGTCCGTTTTTTTCATCGCTCACTAAAGTTCATGGAACACCAATCCTTGGACGACTCAGGTGCCAATTTATTCAGATTTTTATATTCTTTCTTACAGCTATACTTGCTTGCTTTCTGATCTATCCTGTCTTTGCGATATAGCCGCCACGGCTTTTTGAGCACTAGCTCTCAGCAGTAACGCCAAAACTCTCCTGAATTTTGATAATTTTTATCCTAGTATTTTCAATGAGCGCTGGTAACTATTATGCAGAGCAAACTTTTGACTACATTGTACTCATTTTAAATTACGTAGACGACCTTTGCCGTTATACTAATCTATTCAACACATTGACGACCAACGCCTTTCTCGGACCAGCCAACATTTTTCAAATAAAATCACGCACAATTTCATCTACAGTACACCTACAGTAGCGTTGGAATGCTGGCAAAAACAGTAGAGGTCGTATCCAGGTTCAGCTTAAAAGAAAACTCCCGGAGTTGGTTTGACACATTTTAGTAGCCATTTCAATGAGAGTCATAGTGTATCAAGCCTTGACACACCATGTGTGTCAAGCCGTCGTCAACGTGTTAATAAAAATCGCGGCTTTTCAATTACGTTTACCCGCTTGAAAGTATCGAAAATTCAAAAAGCAGCTTTTTCGAAGCAAATCAAACTTGGTTATGTTGCATAAGTAATGTTTAATAAGAATCATGTTTCAGTTTACAGGAAAGGTCGAGAGCTTTCATTTATTTGCTGCAGTTGCGGGTTTCAAGACTTTGCCAAAAATCGGGACCTCCAAAGAATAAATTTCTTAGAAGCTAAACACAGCAGATGAGGATAACCCAAAAATTTTGCTTTGTAGTCCGAGAATTGCTCTATTTGATCTATACTCAATCCTTTCCGAAACTTTGAAATGAAATTTTCAGAAGTTAGCTAACCTTCAGCACATAAAATTGACGGGTGGAGAATTTTGGCAATTATCAAAAAAAGCATAAAAGATTTTGCTTTGAAAATATGTTCACAAGAAAGAGAAGGAAAAGCTGCATCGAATGCATGTTGAAACTTATTCCGCTGCTTATTGTGTGTGGTTTTATGGTGGTTTGAAAAAACGGACAAAACTTTCGGGACAACCGGATATTATCAAACCGCATAGGTATACAATTATAAATCATCGGCTCTTGAATTTTTATAGAGATGGAGTCTTCTTAACTCAAAGGTTATTGATTCAATAGGAGAGAACATAAAAGCTGTAACATGGAGAAGATGTAACAAGTTTATCTCCGTCATCAGAAATGTCTGTAATCCGCGTCCACAGAATTTGGCAGCCTAATACACTAGCTAGTGAACTGGGTATAGGGCGATTCGCACGACCTTGATGCTTTCCACACAGGACGCCACCGTGCTTGACACACCCTGCGGCGACTTCCCTAAGCAAAGCACGGGAGGAAAGGTTGACGTACGTGACGTGTTAAGACAAGTCAAAATCAGGGTGGCACTTGAGACCGCCCGTGCGAAAAGACCGTCTCTTTAGTGAACTCCGTCTTGACCGGCGAATAGCAGTATGTTTTTTTTTTTGATATTTTCCTCTACGAAATTTCTGGTTTAGTGAACCAAGCTTGAACGTCAAGCTAGATGGAGAGAAGAAGAGGTGGCGGGAGGGCACGATGAAGGAGAAAGCAACTTGGTGAGTGGGCAGTCGAGGAATTCCAGCTCTTTTAAGAAGGATTTCTGTTTATCAAAAGGGTTTTCCACAATTTTGTGATCTAATCAAGAACAATCTTGGACGGTCAGACTACCGATCGCAGCCATTGTCAATCCCCCAGCTAATTACGATATGTCCCAAATCGCCGGGGAGATCAATCAAACAAAGTGACTCGGCGCGTATGGCCGGTTGTGACCAATGCACCGTCGGCTGAATTTACAAATTGTTCTGTTTACATGCTGCTGAATATGTGTACTGGCCTGGAGCAGAAGAGCGAAGACGCATAAGCACGTAAGTGTTCGAGTTTCACAATCTACCCAACATTATGGGGTTTACCAATGGGACGCGGATGCGAACAATCGCATTTCATGAAGATGAGGCCGATTACATTAGTCGTAAATAAACAAGACCATTCGATAAACGTCGGACTAATATGTGACGGCAAATTGAGTGTCCGGTGGATTAATGCGTTGTTCCTTGGATCGGCGCATGATGGTCGAGTTTTCGGGAACCTCGACTCTATCAAGCTATGAAACATGGACAGAATGTTCAATGAGCAATTCGCTTGCACTGATGATTCTTTTCTGATAAAGGTCGTCGAACTCCTTCTACTAAAACGAATAAAATTTACTCTCATCGGAAGCTATGTAATAAAAAATAAAACTGTAACTGTAATAAAACTTCTCGTCAAAAAATCGGTACAACTGCGCGATATGCGCAGCTAGCTCCCATGTTGAACATGGCCAATGGGTTAAATTGACGAGCCATCTATACAGAATTGCTTCAATTTTCACCAGTTCTGAAAAGTAAGCGGAGCTCTTCACTGATGGAGCCTGCTTCACTTGAGGCTTGATCGAGATTAAGGTTAGTTGAACTTTTCCAGTCATGCATGGACTGTATACCTTTGAGCGCGTAAGAAGTTCATGTAGCAGGTAACGATATGGGCGGAGTCTACTATAAGCGGGATGAGCCCAACATAAAAATGTTGGGCAAATTTCAACGTGTTGACATGTAGTCAACTTATATTCCGTATTCGAATTAATGCGTCGTTCCTCGGACCGGCGCATTATAATCGGTTCTTTTGAAAGTTTCAAGAGTACCAGATTATGAAAGACGGACAGAATCCTGGCTGCCTGATAGGCGATTCAGCTTATGCCGCCGAGTCGTTTCTGATAAAGATCGTTGAAAATCATTCTACTTGGGCTGGTGAAGCGGGTCAAACCGAAGTCGCAAGCTTTTGTATATTCAATGCTCTTTTGCTTATTTTTCAATCATCAATCCATCTAATGAATACCCAGTATTTTTTTCCATAGATCTGTATGTCTTCGTGTTTCATGATTATATTATAATGTTAATTGACTGTGGTGAAAATTATTCTTAATGGTGTTTTAATTTTACCGGGTTTTATCAAAATTTGGGCAACACGTGTTGTTATTATAATATAAAATTTAGGACTAGGTTTACATTTTAGTAAATGTTTGTCTTGAAAAGCGAGCTTCAACATTATGAATGTTATCGAAACAAAAGTAATTCCTATGTCAATTTTTCAAATTTTTTAATCAAAGAATACCATAATAGGGCGTGCTCCCACTATGTCCCCAGAAGAGTTATGTATTGAGTTTTATGTTCGAACATTAGGATGTCTTTTAGTCGTCGTTGATTGGCAGCCGCCAACCGAAAGTAAAGGCAAGCATTCGTTAGGAGACTATTATCAGGTCGTTCCATAAGTTCGTAGCGTTTCATTTTCGTTTGCATAATTTTGAGGTTGTTTTGCGGCAAGGTGCGTATAGCGTTTGGAAGATATGATTTTGCTCTTTGAAAATTCTCTACTGATTTCGGTGGAAAGCTGATTTACTCGGATTTTATAACTTACAAAGATGGAAATCTCGAAAAGCAAAAAGGAGCAATTTCGACATTTGCGCATTCTTATGAAAAGAAGCGCTTTTGCACAAATTTCTTTGTCGATTATGGAATATGACACTTGTACATCAAAAGCAAAAAAGGATTGGATTGCTACGAAAGATCAGAGGCTGGGCAGGGTGTCCCTGAACAAGATTTTTCGGGGGACGAACAAGATGTTCTGCGCTGAAAATTGCTGCACAAGTAGGCGACGATCATCCATACCGTAAGCAATCCAAATGCACCGTCTAAATTAGGTTCTATCGCAGAAAAAGCCTAATAGACAGATCCAGTGAGTTTTTCTGCATGACGAAATACGGCCTCATATGGCAAACGTCGTCAAAACTGCCCTCCGATTTGACTGGAAAGTACTTCAGTACCTAACGTACTCTCCAAATCTCGCTCCGTCAGATCGTCATTTGCTTCGCTCTATAGCAAACCTCATAAATGGTGCATATCTCGATTCCAGTGAGCAGTTTGAGCGCTGGTTAGACGACTTTCTTCGGACCCCGCTCCGTGCCGTATGAAAAATTGTGGTTGAGAAGTCAACGAGAATGTGTCAAAAGGTCGTGCGCTACAACGAGGAATATAGTTTTGATTGATTTTTACTGTAAATTGATGATTTTTTTTGGTTTACAAAAACGCTACAAACTCATGGAACGACCTAATACTTTCCATTCACAAAATAAGACCTCTACTTTCCATTAATTAAGGAAAAAAGAAAATTTAGAAGAGCTGAGTCGACTCTTATCAAATTCGGTTTATTTAACGAGAACCCCTGCTCAACTCGATTAATGCATAAGGAATACCATGAAAAAAAAACAAAAAAAGATTGCGACTATAGAAGTGGGTTCACTTGTCAACTAGTGGGCACTCGTTCAAATCAGTCTTACAGAAAGAAGGACCAATGAAGAATGGTGTCGGGATACCGGCAAATATAAAAATCTCTGCATTCTCTGTTCATGTAGCCTTTTTATTGGACGAAATTGGAAATAAACCTCGTGTGAAGGGTCTGGCCTTTTTTACAGAGATCTGTGGAAATCCTGAAAATAAGAATAATATGAACGTGAACATGATTGACATATTTATATATTTTGGATAGTGCTAACAAGGGAAGCTAGTCGAAGTGGCCTTTCCACATGGCACCTATATCACTTTGTAGAGCATTAAATGGTGATTTCAAATCCGTCTTCCATATCTGCCAAGCGCCTCTGGAGGCCGAGTTATGGGTAATTTTTAAGCCGAAAAACTGAATGCACAACTGGAACAAAATCGTCCAAGACTGTCTAAATGGTCAGGTGTTTATTATCGGAGCACTTCTCTTGAAAAATACTTTCTGTCTGATACCCTTATACTCAACATTGCTTTATTTAAGCGCAGAAAATATTGTAATTACTGTTTTTACATAGATTCTGCGTTCATTTTTTGCTCAAAAAACACTCATAACTCAGCGCCCTGGGGCGCTTGGCTGATAGCGAAAACAGATTTGGAATCAGCGTTCATTATTCTTCAAAGTAGTATAGTATTCGTTTGGAAACGCCACTTAGACTAAAGACGCTTCCCTTGTAAGTTGTTTTCAGCAATCTTTATGATGCAAACGCGGGGCAGAGTGGGACACAATTTCAAATCTGAGTCTGAGGGTGAAGATTTCGAATTGAACAACAATTTGTAAGTCATACTTCAAAATTACAAGATTTCGCCGTTTACATCTTTTAGGTATTCTGGAAAACTGGGAACAAGAAAACTTCAGAGGGAGCCGCATCACATTAGCCTCCATGAGCCGTTCAGCTAGCAAGTCAAAAACGTCGAAGATCACCAATATCGGTAGTTGTGCAGTTCAAGTATTAGGTCGTTCCTAAAGTAATGTCGCTTTTTTCGAATGAACGCCACTACTCGTGGAATCAACATTTTTAAGAGATCTTAGAAGCATTCGATGCATCATTTCATCCCCTTTCTAATGGTTTTAATTTCACTGCAGAATGTTCAAAGAACTCTCGAAAAATTACCAAAATCTGCAACTCATGCTTTTTGCCATGGTCAAGTTCGGCTATTTTTCTAAATTTTTGTACCCAATCTCCGAAAAAGTACAAAGGGCAGATAGGTAGAGCAAACACTATAGAGCACAGAGTAATATTTTCTTTTCCTCAGCTTGCTTCTCAGAGTTTCTACAATCAATTTCTCAATGCCATCAAATTCCATATTTGGTTAAGTCAAACCTCACAGAACAGCAACCGGCAAGCGACTCGGGTGTCATTCGATGCACCTTTTTCTCCTCTTTCTAGCGGTTATTTTTTGCTTCCGATTCATCAAGTTTTCCGGGATAAAATCTCATAATTCAACTTTTCCAAGGGACCCCAAGGTGTACCCGAAATTCCTGATACACTCAACTATGATGCGCCGATCCACGAAACTAAAACGCCGATCCATTGATTCACCGGAATAATTTGTTGTCACATATTAGTCCGACGTTTATCGAATGGTATTGTTTACGATTAATGTAATCGGCCTCATCTTCATGAGGTGCGATTATTCGCATCTGCGTCCCATCGATAAAACCCATAATGTTATGTAGATCGTGTAACTCGAACATTTCCGTGCTTATGCGTCTTCGCTCCTCTGCTCCAGGCCAGTACACATATTCAGCAGCATGCAAACAGAGCAATTTGTGAACTCAGCCGACGGTGGATTGGTCACAACCGGCCATACGCGCCGATTGTTTTGTGTTTTTGTTTTTTTTTTGTTTTTTCGCCGATTTGTTTGATGTGCAGTTTGGGACATATCGCAGTTTGCTGGGGGATGGGCAATGGCTGCGATCGGTAGTTTGACCGTTCAAGATTGTTTTTGACTAGATCACAAAATTCGTAGATAACTCTTTTGCTAAAACGGAAAGCTTGAAACCCGATTTCATCAGACATCAAAAAAGGCATAGCCATTTTCGGAAAAACTCTGCGATTTCTTGGTCCTCCTACTGCGTCCGTTTCATCGTTTTCTTCCTAACCTCCTACCGCATTCGCTTCTTGCTCCTCTTCTTGCCTTCCCATTACGTTTCCTTCTTCTCCCTTCATGTTCTGATCTAGCCTCTATAGTGCGAATCCCTTTAGAATCGTCTGCCCACGACTCTTCCTCTTCGGAAGTTGTAGAGAGTTCTTCCATAAGCTCTTCATCAGATGTATACAGGAATGGTTCAATCATTTAGAAAGATGCATTTAACTTCGGAATGGTAACGTGAGCAAGGATACGTCTTATTGCCACAAAAATTGGGTCTAATGTGATTTAAACAATGACAGGTAAATTAACACGTTAGAAACATGACCAGCGCGCAAACCTGTGTGCACACGATTTTAACTTGTCAAAACACAGTCAACAAATACAAAAATGTACCCTCGATATCATCCCATATGTCTTCCCTCAACATGACGTGGATTACGTGGCTTGATGAGGTGTCGCCTCGCCTCGGGCTCGCGCCACGTTGCGAGCGCATCATTTGGCGCGACGTGGCGCTCAACACAACGTGGCGCAGGCTTTTCCACGTTCTTTTTGTTGCCACATCACGCCGAAAATGCGCACGCAACGTGGGGCAAGCCCGAGGTGAGGCGGCGCCTCATCAAGCCACTAATCCACGTCATGTTGAGGGAAGACATATGGGATGATATCGAGGGTAAACAGCCTGGTTGCAACGAGTAAGCAATATTAAGCCACCAAATTTGGTGTGTACATCCGCGGCGATGATAAAAGCGTGAAAATTACAAAAAAAATATGAAAGAGAAAAGTTGCAAGTGTTTTTCGATTTTAGGTTGCTCCCGCACAACCTGGGATCACTCTGAGGTTGCGCGGGACCACACAAAGTCTGAAATCTTTGCAATTCCCTCTTCCTCACATAAATTAGATTTTTTATAAAAATATATTTCAGAGCAAAATATACCTATGAGTACTCATCTTGACCCAAGTTTTGTCCCCTATGCTTTGTTACGGCTGTTGATGATATGAAAATAGCTTTTTTGCATTTCTTTTCAATTTGGCTTATTTCTAGTCTTTTCTTCACTTCAATTCTCTTTTTTTTCGTTGTACATTATTAGAGGAGCTTCTACAAACACTACCAAAGGTTCTCGTTATTTTCTGCAATGTCAAGAGGGACTTCTTTTTTGAATTCTCATAGGCCACCTCGTGCTGTGCCCTGAGTTCACCATGCACAAGGACGAGCCGGTTCGATAAGCGGGTCCTTCAAAATTTGCAAATCAAACGGGTCCACACGACTTTTGGCACGCAAAACTAAGTCGCTAATTCGACTTTTTGCAAAGCCATGATCTGCCTGACAAGTAAATCTGCGCCCACGCATTCAGTTTGTTTTTCTGCGAAAACAACGCCAAAAAGTGGTAGTCATGTAGAGAGTTGATTTGGCAAGGCTTTACCTGAAAAACTAAAAAGATTTTTGCAGGGAAATTAGTCCAGGATGGCTTTTATCCTTATAATGATTATTAAACCAAAATAATTTCAGTAAACCATACAAATTCCCATTTTTGCTATGCAAAAAAAGTTTTCCTTTTCAAAATTCCCAGTCTTACGTGGAGATGCGTCAAGAATGAACAGTTCTTCACAATTCATTTCTGATTTTCAGCATCGCGAGTGAGTTTTATAGTAACCATTATGCGAGCACGAGAAAGGCATACGAATAGCCGAGCCAGGTCGAATCTTCGCGAAGCGAAGGTGACTCACCTGTTCAAAAATATCTTCCTTCCCATAAAGCGGTGATGTCATATTAGCATCGGGTTTATCCATCTTGTGCACTACAGTAGGAGCAAAGCAAGGCACGAGTGGCTTACCAAGCAAGCTGGATATTGCTTTTGGGAGAAAAGCAATGGGGATATTGTTTTTGCAGAGTAGCTTATTGCTAGGTAGTTGGGCAGTGGGGAGAGTTAGGACTATGTGTGAAGTATTATGAAATAATTGTGTGAACTGAAGGCGTGTTAAACTTTTTTTGGAGTTAGGTGGCTTTCAAACCACCTGGAGGCCTCTCTCACAGAATTTTTTATTTTCTTCACATAATTCTCTACATTCTAAACCCTACAAAATGTTTCCTAAACCGCCTCAAATTCCCTTCTCTCCTCTTAGTTACAGCTCCTTAAAATTTTGAATGACGGCGGCAACGCTGCTCCAGGCGCGTAGTGCTGCGCGCTGGAAACATTATGGCGTTAGTCCAGAAAATCGAATATTATCGCGCTTGTTTGATGCTTCTTTGACGTTTTTTTTTGGTTTTGCTTAGTTCCGTTCCATTTCATGTGTTTTCTCGTCTCATATCTCATGGCGCATGTCGTACTTTCATTGTGCAACTGCAACAAACGAAGTCTAAAGCGACTTCGTTTTTGTTCCGGTCGCTTGAGGGTATCTTTCCTCAGCGAAGGGAACCTACAAGCTGTGCGCCCTCCACAAAGTAACGTGCTGCCCTCAACATTTTTGCATATTCTTGCGAATAGTTTACGAGATTGCGGCCATTGCGCCGCAACTAATCTATGATTAATCCTCACACGTTGGCTCAAAAAATGTCTAACATGTTCCCGAATATCTGCAACAGAGGTGCGATAGGTGGAGCCGGGCCCCCCAAAAGTGAAGGTGGTTCCAGCTACCACTGGCCGGCCAAAAGTAAAGGTGGTAGTGCCGAACACTCACCTCTCAAAAACGTTGACCGGGGGGAGGAGTAGAGAGAGGGGGGGGGGGGGAGCACAGGACGGACTTTAGGTTTGGGTTTTTTGGGTTGCTTTGAGTTTTTGGTTTTTTGGTTTGGGTTTTTTCGGATTTCTGGGTTTTGATTTTTTTTTTTGCTGAGACTGAAAAAAAGGAAATTAAGCAAAACGAACGCAAAAGAAAGTATTGAAAGCATACTCTATGTAGTTTATTTTTAGGAAGTCGCCGTGCCTACTGCGAGCACCTGAAGGCCATCACCGACATGGACGCATATACGCCTCAGCACTTTCTACGATAGAGCAAAGCTTCATGATGACTTCGGATAACTAAAGAGCTCTAACCCAACGGTCCTCTTTAGCGCCAATAACTGTGACCCACCCTTTAGGGCCACAAATACGATGAGTACAAGTGCATAAATATTTTTAAAAAAACGTGTTAATGAAATAGTTTACTTGTGAGTGATACTCAGCTAGAGCTTTATGTATTTCAGCAAGTACGTTTTGTTATGACGTACTGTGAAGAAAGTAAGTCGATCCAGGCAGTAACCGCCGAGAACCAGAATTTCGAATGATAAAGTAATGAAAAATCGTGAAAAATCATTCCACTGTTACAAATCGCTGGCTGAAGACCTCCGCAGTTGCGACTTCATAGGTTTTGAAGGGTAATTGTCGTTCTACCAGACAATGAAAAAATCAGTGTGATTTGAGGAGTGGCCGCCGAGAACGAGAATTTTGAAAAATCAAGCGATGGTTGCTTAATGATAGCTGACATTTAAACTCTTATAAATCCGGACTTTGAAGGTGTGTGATGTTGCAAATTCATAGGTTCTGTAGAATAAGGTTTATCCTATTGGAATATGTCTTAACTGTACCGATCTATCAAAACATCGCCGAGATCCAGGCTCTTAAAAAAGCGGGCAAAAAACCGTTTTTCAGCTCATAACTTCTTCAAAATTGCATAATTCATGTTGCGACTTCATAGGTTGGATACTCCTCATCAAGAGCTTTCAGATGATACATAATATGTGGGCGATTTAACGTTTCTTGCGGCTCTAACCCGGGGTGGAGTACTTCTCTTCAATAATTCTCCACCCGCCCATTTCAATGTATTGGCTGGAGGCCGCCAGTGGAGAGTTAGTAAAGAGAAGTACCCCACCCCCGGGCACATGCCGTGGGAGGCGTGAGGAAGAGGAGAATCTAACCTATGAAGTCGCAACATGACTCATGCAGTTCTGAAGAAGTTATGAGCTGAAAAACGATTTTTTGCCTCCTTTTTTAAGAGCCTGGATCTCGGCGATGTTTTAGTGAATCGGTACAGCTAAGAAATATTCTAATAGGGCAAACCTCACCCTACAAAACCTATGAAGTCTCAACATCAAATACCTTCAAAGTCCGGATATATAAGAGTTTAAATGTCAGGTGTCATAGAGCAACCTAAAATCGCGTATTTTTCAAAATTCTCGTTCTCGGCGGCCACTCCTCAAATCACACTGATTCTTTCATTGTCTAGTAGAACGACAATTACCCTTCAAAACCTATGAAGTCGCAATTGCTGACGTCTTCAACCAGCAGATTTATAACAATGGAATCATCGCATGATTTTTCATTGTTTTATCATTCGAAATTCTGGTTCTCGGCGGTTACTGCCTGGATCGACTTACTTTCTTCGCAATACGTCACAACAAAATGCATTTGATTAAATACATAAAGCTCTAGCTGAGTATCACTCACAAGTAAACTATTTCATTAACACGTTTTTCTAAAAATATTTATGCACTTGTACTCATCGTATTTGTGGCCCTAAAGGGGTGGGTCACAGTTATTGGCGCTAAAGAGGACCGTTGGGTTAGAGCTCTTCAGTTATCCGAAGTCATCATGAAGCTTTGCTCTATCGTAGAAAGCGCTGAGGCGTCTATGTCGGTGATGGCCTCCAGGTGCTCGCAGTGGGCGACGGCGACTTCCTAGGCCCTAAAAGTAAAGTTCATAGAACATGCTCGCAATACTTTCTTTTGCGTTCGTTTTGCTTAATTTCCTTTTTTTCAGTTTCAGCAAAAAAAATCAAAACCCAAAAGTGAAGGTGGTCACCCTGTACCAGCTGAAAATTGAAGGTAGGCGGAGAATCGGCTTCAACTATCGCACCTCTGATCTGCAAGCGGACCGCGAGAAATCAGCGAACTATTTTTCTAGTGCCCGCTTGCCTACAAATCGCATGGCCGCTTACCCCCCGCGATTCCCTGAGTTGTTATAAGAGTTGCAGCGAGCCCTGACATGTGAACGTCCGCGCAGGTGCTACAGCGAAAAGTAGCAGTTGTTTGTTTAGCTATTTCTATTTGTGTTTAAATTTCGTTTTCCATGGAACATGCAAAAAAATCACGATCTTGTTTCAATTATCCATTTGAGAGGCGAAATATTATATAGCCGTCGTCATGTATGTATTTCTCGATAATGGACGCTACCAAAGACTGCGCGGCGATGCAGCAAGAATGCTCTCAACTAGGTTCAAACTGTAAGGCTTGATACGTTATACATCGTGTGGCAAGGTCTCTATTCCTGTTACAGTCTATACCGTTCAGCCTTAGCCTTTTATCACAAATTCTCATGTTACAATTCCCGAGGCATGACCGGAGAAAATCCCGGTGCCAGTGCAATGTTGCGAATTTAGCTTTTTTATACTACGGGCCTAACACGCGCTATAAACAACTAGCTGAAACCTAGCCATGTCGAGATGCCGCCAAAAGGGTCTACACCGTCTCCCAACAACAATTTATTCCCAGCGCAGTGAACACATACTCTAGAAGATTGCGCAATTGACAAGACCAATCAAGATAGAGAGATTCGCGGATGACACACCGGGTGAAAGTGAAAGGATCATCAAGAAGAACAATGATGCCACCAAAGCAATTAGCGGGCCTCCGAGGAGGAGGCCCTAATAGAAGGGGTGAAGAAATATAGAGAAACGATCAAAGACAAAACTATACAATACGTTACTGATACAACAAATTCTGTGTTGCTTTTATAGTGCTTTACAGACCGGGCGCTAAAAAATTTTTTATTTCTTCTTCTCCAAATTCCCAGACTATCGTCTACCATTAATTCTCTAACAAAGGAATGAGTGTCCTATCGTAACCTCTAGAAGCCGCCTCTTCCTTCCTTCCGGTCCCATTGGTACTACGACTTCTAAGAAGCAGTCAGTTTCTTCTCCGTTACACTCACGCACATGAACGAGGCTTCCAAGTACGATCAAAAGAAATTACCTTACAAAGACACGGCCGTATGCATTGCAATCGTTTTTTTTTACCACAACGCACAAAAAGAACTGCTATTAATTCTTGAGAACGCGCACATCGCGTCTGCCAAGCAGTTAGAATTCGTATCATAGCTCACTGATGCTGTTCTGAGGCCCCGTAGAATCAAATCAGGCCCGCCCTAGAAAAGATGAACTGACATAGGGATTACTACGGTCCTCAATTCTATGTGTGATTGCTAGCAAAACAAAATTAATATCTTAAAACGGTAAAATCCCTTTCACACTGTGGTAGCGTTTAATAATTTAGAGCCTTTAAATTTTAAAAATTTCTTAATTCTTGGTACATGCATAATGCGTTTCGATCAAAAATGACTGCCTTCGAAAAACTTACTGAGCTGGCTACCAAGACTTTGCAACTTTTTTATAACTTTTTTGTAAATTGATCTCTTATCCTTATCCTGTCAAAGTAACAAGGTGAGAAATGAAAATTGTCTTTATTACGGTTACCGTAATAAAGACAATTTTCAGGAAGGTGCATTTTACTGCATGTCAAGGCTAACTTGTTGACGTCAACAATTGTCGACCTTTATCCAAATAACTTTCCAACTATTTAGCATTCTTTCTGCTCCAGACAGCTTGAATCCTTTGTAGATAACATATAACTTTTTATTCCCAAAGTCTGCTGTTTTTCAGCAAAGGATTTGTATCGCTAAGCATCTGTCTGCAGGCTCGCCTTCACTAAAATGGGATTATATACAATTGGAGACAGCTAGTATTCAGAGTACATTTTATCAGCATGTATTGATATGTCGCCTTAGGTCATGATAACCTTGATTGGAATTGTTGTTGATTACTTTATTTGGTAATCTAAAGCGGCGATATACATTGTATAGCCGCTGAAGTCCCAAGATTTTGGGTATTACAATTTTTTTTAACATTATAAATGCTTCTGCTTTCCCAGTTTTTGATTGCTGTTACAAATGAAATAATGTTTGCCGAATAAATATGGGATGAGGAGTAGATTCAAGTACATCATTGTCAACAACTCTTTATTCGAATTTCATAGTGCATTTTGCAGAGCTTCATTTCCTGCTGCATTTGCAGATGCAACGTTTGCCTTTCTTCACACTTATACCATTCTTCTTGCCCTAGAAAACAACTTTGTAACAAACCAACTGATGTACGCATGGTCGAAGAAAACTAAGACTTTGTTTTCAAAGAGTCTCAAAAACGATAGTGATTTATTATGGCTACTACTCTTTCCTTACTGTTTTACACGTTCATTAGCACTTGGCTGATGGGTGGGCTTGTTTCCGACAAACTAGGCACATTCAAACAACTTTCTTTTAGTCAATCCTACAACGAAATTTTGAGAGCAGAGCGCTGTCAGTAATCTTATGTAGGTCGATGTGGTTCCAAATCTGTCTTGTCTGTACATTGGTCTTTGTTCTATATATTCGATTTTGGACATGCGGAAACAAGCCCACTACACATGCTGATAAGCATGCGTGCACATTTTACAGAGATTTTTAATAGTATTCAAGGAAAAATTGCCTGCATCTTGCAAGACATTCTGCACACAAATACGTTGCCTGAAGTATTACACTTGAGAGCTTCACTGGCGATCATCACGCAAAGCAATACCGTGAAGAAAAGTAACTTCATGGTTATTGTTTCTGAAATTGGTAGTAAATTGAGTGAGTAGTACTCCAACACAACTTAGACATTTGAGAAAATATGTCAAGGCGAGAGATACAAGATTACAAAGAACCGGCTAAAGTTTCGAGTAGCAAGTTAAGCAAAATATTGAGTAAGTCCGAGAGTTTATCGCTTTTCTCTTCCTTATCCTACTGGCTGAGTAATAGAAGTAGTTGAGAAGTGCATTTGGATAATGTGCAAAAATCAAAAGTGTCATTTTAACATTTGTGAATCTATAAAATACCCGCTTACTTTTGAGGAGAAAAAACTTTCACAGTGACCCAATAATTTAATGGCTGAGAGCAGCGCGAGTGAGGTCAATGAAATTACCGGTGAGCTGCATTCTTGAATGCAAGCAGAAGCAATGTCTTTGGCTCTTTTTGCACTTTCTTACAGATCTGCAAGGAAATACCTGAGTGAAAAAAAGAGCACTAAAGTTTTACCAATAAGGTAAACTTCAACGGGCTGTCAAATTTACGAGCTCAGAAAAGCCAAAAAAATTCCCTGTGTAAACAAATTAAGACAAACGGAGCTTACAATATATCTGCAGTAACAACTCTCCGTTAGGGTTTTTTGATAATCGAATAGTTGAGCTGGTGGCTAACTCCGACCCAACCGAATCTGCTCGTACACTGTCTTTATCCTTTTGCTTTTTTGAGAATAATTGTCAAAATTATTGCTTCTAGGATAACGATGCATGGGTGCTCAATTATGTTCCTCTTTGGCCTTAATGTCGGGCAAACACTTTGCAAAGCTACATAGTAAGAAATGGGGAAAACTATGATTGATGCGATACATTACAGAGGGTTTTACAACTGGTAACTTTTTACAAAAGCAAAGTTGCTTACCTCATTTTCAATTAGGAAGCATACGGTGAATTTAACAATAGGCACGTCACTTTTGCAAAGAAGGTGTAAAGAGCAAGCAGGAAGTATCGGGTCAGTAAGTTCGTCCGCTCAAAGAAAATAAAATTGAATGGCACACTTGTGCGCGCGGAAGAGGGCTCAAATAGTAGCATCTATGACTTTCACATCTATGCAGCAAGAACTACACAAATTCTTTTTAACTGTTGAATAATCTCTGAAACAAATTAGATTGAAACGAAAGTAATATCGTTTTGAGTTTGAAATAATCGTTACTGCTCTTTATCGATCTGCTTATAAAAGGTTTCGTTAAAAAGAAGAATTTGTTCATTCTAATAGCATCCTTGCTGCTCGTTGACTACACGTGATCTAGAGGCAAAAATATATGAAAGGAGAACTAAGCGAACTGCCGATTTTTGGAAATAAATAGTCAAAAAACTGAAAGGTGCACAAAATGTGAAAGCATGTTCCTGTACAGATTTCTTTGGTTTGTCTTTCTAATCGAGTGTACCGTTCCTGTATTATTTCCTCATTTAGAAATGGAGAAGACGAAAATTTTTGTGTTTATGCAAAAACGAGGCTATGCTGTTTTCACTTGCGACTGCGCACTACAAGCTCTTACAAGGAAACGATACTCATTGTCCGTGGCCTTTTAAGATGAAAAGTACGCCATTACACTCGTCTTGGAGAGCTGATTCCGAATCTGAATTCCATTTTTGCTAATCATTCTCTGAAAAAAGTTATGAAGGATTTTTGCGCCAAAGGAGACATCGGAATGCCAAAACCGCAACTACAATGTGGTATAGTGGCCGGTCCGATAGTCTCACAAGTTAATGGAGGCTTAGGTTTGAGTCCTTCCGTGTTTTTCAATTTTGCATTCTCTCAATCAAGCTTCTTTTTGAAAGTTAGGCATTCTCGACGTATTTCTCTTGGGCGAGCATTGACGCAAAAATCCTTCATAACTCCTTTTAGAGAAACGATTAGCAGAAAAGGAAGTCAGATTCAGAATCAGCGTTCCAAGACGAGCATGATGGCATATGTTTCGTCTTAAAAGGCCACGGACACCAAGTATCGTCCCCTCGTTAGGAGCATGCCGTAGGTTTTCAGTTTTCCACGGCTCTAGTTTTCATTACCAAACTTAGCTCTCCTCACTCGTGTGGTCCATGCTGAAATCAATGTTTCTGGAAAATTAGGGTTGTGTAAAGCTGAAAATTACTGCTATACTTTTTCAAGAGATTGTAGTATACAATTATATGAGTGGAAGCAGCATAGCTTCGTCTTTGTATAGACATAAATTTTTTTTTCATATTCTAAATCAAAAAACACATGAATGGTCCATATATGAATGTCTGATACAGTCTTCAATTTTTGTGAGCAAGTTCGAGATGTGTAGTGTCTTTTGTGAGATTAGTCTGTGCATCGCTGCTCAAATAATTCAGAATACTGCTGTGTTTTGTTATGCTTTTCCAATCGACCTTTTCAATCTCTGCCGATGGCTTTCGTCTTGGGTTTTGAGCAGACACGGTGTGAGGGTTGCAGCTTCTTCCATCGAGGTTCTTGCAAATTTGAGATTCTTTTGTGAGGAAATTCGTAATGCTGCACAGTTACGCCCTTAGTACGAGAAACTCACAAGCAAAAGGGACCGGCCGTACTATTCCAGGCGGTGATTCCCGCGGTCCCTGTAATTCCTGCTATTCTTGCTTCATCGACTTCCGATGTGCCGCACTACGGAGCGCTTTGGGAATTTCAGTATAAATTGTTTTGGCAAAATGGCAATGAAATGGCAAATTGGTAGAAAGACGTCCACGACGATAGACCACACAAAGTCATACTTGACAATCAAGCTTACACTGGGAGTGCAAGAGATTTCGCTGGTAAAGACGGACAGGAGAGGCAAACTCATACTGCAGCACAAATTGAGACTATTTTCAAGGTTTTAAAAGAAGGAATGTAATACGTATTGTTGAGTAGTGTCCACATCGGTGGTGCACGAATTTATACTGCCTCAATTTATACTGTTTCTAAACATTTTTTTTCATGAGAGGGAGGCAAGTAACAACTTTCTTGCAGCACGTTCTTGTTAACAACATCAACACCCATTGTGAATCAGCATGCTGTCGTTCTCAGTGGAGAGGTTAGTCCATAACTAATGCGTTATTCATGACGTATTCATGACGACACTTCGGAAAATTAGGAACGATTAATGCACTGGTGCTATTTTGTGTTAATCGCAAATCGCACTAAGAAAGAGGAGACAAGCGCAGTGGATTTTTTTATTGCTGTAAGCAAACATGGTATGAGACTGGGCTGCCAAAAAGTTTATGCATATGCAATAACTCGTTAATTGTTTAGAACATGTCAGGAAAAAGCTCCGAATATATCTGGAAAATTGTTTAACAATTTCGTTTTGGCTTTAGGTTGCAAAATCCTAGAAATTGGCCATTTACCGCTGCCGCTGTTACGGTGCCACCGCAGCCGCTGCTATTGCTTGTAGTCGTTGCTATCGTTTTACAAGTTATTACTGAACTTTGTGAAAAAATTCTAATGCTACACTTTTTGATTGAATATCTATCGGTCCTCTACTCGACGATTTTTGTGATCGAACATATATTTTGAGTTTGTATAAGTCAATTTTGGCCTAGTTAAATTAGTTGTTCAAGAAAAGCTTTGATTAGTCGTCTGATGCCATCGTCACGATTTTTCAAATCCCCTATATATAGCGACTACTTGATGTGCTTGACCAAAAAGGTATTGTCCTTGATCCGATCAGTAATTTAATTGTAAATGGCCACGTATGCAAGTTGAAGCAAATCATTTTGGCGCACCCTGTATACGAATCTCAAAGAGTATATGTTAGCTTTATTAGGTTGATGCATAATTCCTGCACCAAAATAGGTACAGACCGCAATAACTAGCAATAATATATTCCAAGTTGCAATAATGTATTCCAAGTTGGATTCGATATATCATTAGATAGAGCAAAGCTAGCTCTACTAGATATTGCTTAAAGTTTTGCAGCAGCTTTGATTCAAGCGAAGATTGAAGCCAAAAACCAAAAAGATCTAGGCTCCCCAAAAAACCAAGAAAAAGTTGGAAGTCAGTTTAGAAAAATCCTTCAAAATTTCTTACTTGCTCATGCATTGTCATTTCGTATAAGACATTTCTCTATGCAGTTGCTGTGTTTTTCTCTCAGCCAGAAATTGAGAAAACAAAGTTTTTCACGTTTTTTAAACAATGCTGAGATGTTCTAGCACTGACAGCTGTATACTATAGGGCCTTAGAAGCGTAAGTGTGAATTTTCAGCTTTTTACAGCAGCTGGTTTACGTGAAATATCAAATTTTTGGCAACTATTCAAGAAAAATTCTGATAAGGAGAGCTAGATTTGTCATTGTCTGCTGTCTCGCTTATAATAATACCGCATCCCTCTCACCACGAAATGTAAAAAATCTTTACCATCATTATTACTGAATTGAATAAGTTAACGAACAAGATAAGATAGTAAATACAATGCAGCTAACGCGTTTCGGCTACAACGCCTTTGTCAGAGCAGCAAAATAGCCGAAACTGCGGCGAGAAAATATTTTATTAAATTTACTATCTTACTACCTTGGTCTCTAGCTTATTTAATTTAGTAATAGTATTCTAATCATGCCAAGGTTAATAAATCGTCGGATTTGGACAGTTTGAATATCGATCTTTACCATCCTTTTCCATAGTGTAGAACTCGGTCAGCTTCTCATAGGTACCTCGGCAACGCACACGCGCATGCTCGGCTATCGGAAAGCGCTTGTCGTTTACCACTGACAAACATTTTATTGGAAATCTGACTGTTAATTAATCTTGGCATTATACAGAGTGTCCCAAAAAGATGTGCACACTGTTTGATCGTTAATAACTCTCTCGCTTTCATGTCTTTTGCCGAGCTTAAAGTATCATTTTGTAGAGCGAGGATAAACTTAGGTTTACAGTATTTGGCGAAATTCCAATCTCTTTTTGCTACTGTAGGATTACGGTATGAACTTTCAGCATACAGCATCACTGTGGGATAAGCCTTTTGATGAAATAATTTCAAAAAAAAAAATCTAAAAAATTGTGTAGCAAGGTTTTCAGGCGTTCTGTGGCCGTATTCATCAACGAACCCCGAGGGTTAAACTAACCCTGGGGGGTTACTTTAACCCTGGAAAGCGTTCAACCCGTATTCATGAAACACAGGGTAGGCTTAACCCTGAGGGTTGAATCTAACCTTGAGGGTTAATTTTACCCCGAAAGCGACTAACCCGTATTCATCAACGAACCGTGAGGGTTAAACTAACCCTGGAGGGTTAAACTTACGTGATTCATTAGGGTTAATTTAACTCTAGCTCAGAGCAAGGTTAACTGTACTCTAACACTTCATACAAACATTTACTCGCATCTAATAGTTTATGGAAAACGATCAACGAGTTTTGTATATTTAGTATGAGTTGTTGTTATAGTATTTAGTTTCGACTTCGTTTCATGTTCATATTCGAAGTACATGAAACACTGACTTCGCGAGAAAAACAATTCTAGCTTTGGTGACAAATGAATGCGACGAGGAAAAATGGCATTCCACTCTGACAAGTGCCAAAACAGAAGAACCCCTTTATAATAACACGTATACGAACTGCGCGAAAGTAGAACTTACACTGCACAATTGCACACATGAAAATAAACGCACGCTGTAAGAATGGATGCTGCACAAGTATGCTAGAGATGTATTATAAAAACTAGTGTTAGAAGCTTATTCGTTGACTATACTACTACAACAGTGAAAGAATAGAAGTATAAAGTAAATTTAGCCCGTAATTAGGAACTTAGCCCGTAATTAGGCATTCTGTGATGTGAGTTTGCACAGCGCACGCGTAACTGACGCCTTAACCCTCCAGGGTTAGTTTAACCCTCAGGGTTGATGAATACGTCCACAGGTTCGTTGATCGATGCGGGTAGATCGCATTCCGTGGTAAACCCTAGCCTATGGTTGATGAATACGGCCAATGAACCCTAAGGGTTGAACTAACCCTGGAGGGTAAGCTTAACCCTCAGGGTTCGTTGATGAATACGGCCACTGATTTCACTACATAACTTTCCATCACTTTTTCGAGTTTTCTTGATGGCGTATTCACATTTCTGCTGAACACTGGAAAATCGTTGTTACCCTAAATCTGAATTAACTCATGAAAGAAACATTGCACTGATGTGCAGTTTTCATATTTAGAATCAGCGACTATGATTAACTCAGTTCAAGAGTTTCTGGCTTATTTGGTTTTTTTCTGAGGCAAAGTACCGCTTTCCATTGCTGAAAATCCTCCTCGAAATTCCTACCGTAATTCTACAGTAATGAAAAGCGGCTGGTAAGTCCCTCTATACTGTAAATCTAAGTTTATCCTTGCTCTACAGAATGGTACCTTAAGGCTGTGCAAAAGACATGAAAGCAAGAAACTTATTAACAATCAAACAGTGTGCACATCTTTTTGGGACACCCTGTATATATTAGGTCGTTCCGAAAGTAATGTCGCTTTTTTCAAACGTATGCCACATCTCGTGGAACAAAGATGTGCACGAGATTCTGGCAGCATTTGATGCAGCATTTCATTCTCTTTCTAGTGGTTATATAATTACCGCATAGAATTGAATAACCTCCGAAAAACTTACCAGAATCCGCAACCCATGCTTTTTGAGAAGGTAAAGTTTCACAATTTTTCTAAAATTTTATAACAAACCTCAGAAGGAGTCCAAGTAATAGATGGATGGAGCAAACCCTACAGGAAACAGCACAGCTTTTTTCTACTTTCCAGAGCTCGTCATAATTTTTGTACAGATTTTTTGATGGAACCACCGAATTTTAGCAGGCTCGTCTCAGACATAAGTGCATCAAACGCGCCAACAAGTCATCGGATTTTGAAACTTAATAAAGATGGATTATGGTTTGGCAACAATTTTTCAAACCAGACGAGCATTCACCGCTTCGGTTTAGCAAATTTTGAAAATTTCAGGTACACCTTGGGGTCTCTTGGAAAAGATGAGTTATGAGATTTTATCCCGGAAAACTTGATGAATCGGAAACAAAAAACAACCGCTAGAAAGAGGAGAAAAAGCTGCATCGAATGACACCCGAGTCGCTTGCCGGTTGTTGTTCTGTGAGGTCTAACTTGACTAAATATAGAATTTGATGGCATTGAGAAATTGATTGTAGAATCTCTGAGAAGCAAGCTAAGGAAAAGAAAAACATTACTCTGTGTTCTATAGTGTTTGCTCTATCTACCTGCCTCTTGTACTTTTTCGGAGAATAGGTACAAAAACTTAGAAAAATAGCCGAACTTGACCATGGCAAAAAGCACGAGTCGCAGGTTTCGGTAATTTTTCGAGAGCTCGATGTATATTATGCAATGAAATTACAACCACTAGAAAGAGGATAAAATGCTGCATCTAATGCTCCTAAGGTCTTCTGAAAATGTTGATTCCACGAATAGTGGCCTTCATGCGAAAAAAGCGACACTACTTTCGGAACGACCTAATATAATTAATGTTTGAACTTATTTTAGCTTAACCAGGGTGGTATAGAAATCAATAAAATGGCTCACGCTTTTCGGCGATGTATCGTCTTCTTCAGAGCGCTGTAACAAAAGTTTAACCGCGACAGTTAAAGACTCACCGCGGTGAGTATATATATTTGATTTGGAAAAATAATGCGATAAGATTGACATGTTTTCATTTTTTAGGTGTAAGTCAACAAATCAATCGATAGAAAGACCAGTAAATCACCGCGCTATCTATTCCATGGCCAAAGTTCCATGGCTTGTTCATAGGAGCAACAATCACCGCCTCATAAGCCCACTGGAAAAATTTGTAATTCGAACATATTAGGTTGATGCATAATTCCTGCATCAAAATAGGTACGGATCGCAATAACTCGGAATAATCCTATATCCCAAGTAGGATTCGATATATTACTAGATAGCGCAATCCTAGCTGTACAAGATAGTGCTCAAATATCTACACCAGCTTTGATCCACGCGAAGTTTTGAGTCGAAAAGTGAAAAAACCATGCGTCCGAAAATCTTAGGACCAACTTTAAAAAAATTGCAACTTCGTTCAAAAAGCTTCTACAAAATTTCTTTCTTGCTCACGCGTAGAAATTCCATGTAAGACATCTATCTATGTGGTTTCTGTATTTTTTCTCAGCTAGGCGATAAGAAAACGAAGTTTTTCGTATTTTGCCAAATTGGTGCTAAGATATTCTAGCACCAATGGTCGTATAGTACATGCCATTATCAGTGAAACTTCACATTTTCAGCCTTCTAGAACAGCTAGTTCACGAGAAATGACGAATCTAGCTCTCTTCATTCGAATTTTTCTTGAATAGTTGCCAAAAATTCGATATTTCACGTAAACCAGCTGCTGTAAAAAGCTGAAAATTCACACTTACGCTTCTAAGGCCCTATAGTATACAACTGTCAGTGCTAGAACATCTCAGCATTGTTTTGGAAAAAACGTGAAAAACTTTGTTTTCTCAATTTCTAGCTGAGAGAAAAACACAGCAACTGCATAGAGAAATGTCTTATACGAAATGACAATGCATGAGCAAGTAAGAAATTTTGAAGGATTTTTCTGAACTGACTTCCAACTTTTTCTTGGTTTTTTGGGGAGCTTAGATCTTTTTGGTTTTTGGCTTCAATCTTCGCTTGAATCAAAGCTGCTGCAAAACTTTAAGCAATATCTAGTAGAGCTAGCTTTGCTCTATCTAATGATATATCGAATCCAACTTGGAATATATTATTGCTAGTTATTGCGGTCTGTACCTATTTTGGTGCAGGAATTATGCATCAACCTAATAGATCTAACATATACTCTTTGAGATTCGTATACAGGGTGCGCCAAAATGATTTGCTTCAACTTGCATACGTGGCCATTTAGAATTAAATTACTGATCGGATCAAGGACAATACCTTTTTGGTCAAGCACATCAAGTAGTCGCTATATATAGGGGATTTGAAAAATCGTGACGATGGCATCAGACGACTAATCAAAGCTTTTCTTGAACAACTAATTTAACTAGGCCAAAATTGACTTATACAAACTCAAAATATATGTTCGATCACAAAAATCGTCGAGTAGAGGACCGATAGATATTCAATCAAAAAGTGTAGCATTAGAATTTTTTCACAAAGTTCAGTAATAACTTGTAAAACGATAGCAACGACTACAAGCAATAGCAGCGGCTGCGGTGGCACCGTAACAGCGGCAGCGGTAAATGGCCAATTTCTAGGATTTTGCAACCTAAAGCCAAAACGAAATTGTTAAACAATTTTCCAGATATATTCGGAGCTTTTTCCTGACATGTTCTAAACAATTAACGAGTTATTGCATATGCATAAACTTTTTGGCAGCCCAGTCTCATACCATGTCCGCTTACAGCAATAAAAAAATCCACTGCGCTTGTCTCCTCTTTCTTAGTGCGATTTGCGATTAACACAAAATAGCACCAGTGCATTAATCGTTCCTAATTTTCCGAAGTATACGTCATGAATAACGCATTAGTTATGGACTAACCTCTCCGCTGAGAACGACAGCATGCTGATTCACAATGGGTGTTGATGTTGTTAACAAGAACGTGCTGCAAGAAAGTTGTTACTTGCCTCCCTCTCATGAAAAAAAATGTTTAGAAACAGTATAGATTGAGGCAGTATAAATTCGTGCACCGATGTGGACACCACTCAACAATACGTATTACATTCCTTCTTTTAAAACCTTGAAAATAGTCTCAATTTGTGCTGCAGTATGAGTTTGCCTCTCCTGTCCGTCTTTACCAGCGAAATCTCTTGCACTCCCAGTGTAAGCTTGATTGTCAAGTATGACTTTGTGTGGTCTATCGTCGTGGACGTCTTTCTATCAATTTGCCATTTCCACAGTGAGTAGAGTGCATTAGCTGTTTGGGACCAACCATACCATTCTTCGATTCCTGTGTTACAGGTCCCGCAATTGCGAAAAAACAATTCATACTGAAATTCCCAAAGCGCTCCGTAGTGCGGCACATCGGAAGCCGATGAAGCAAGAATAGCAGGAATTACAGGGACCGCGGGAATCACCGCCTGGAATAGTACGGCCGGTCCCTTTTGCTTGTGAGTTTCTCGTACTAAGGGCGTAACTGTGCAGCACTACGAATTTCCTCACAAAAGAATCTCAAATTTGCAAGAACCTCGATGGAAGAAGCTGCAACCCTCACACCGTGTCTGCTCAAAACCCAAGACGAAAGCCATCGGCAGAGATTGAAAAGGTCGATTGGAAAAGCATAACAAAACACAGCAGTATTCTGAATTATTTGAGCAGCGATGCACAGACTAATCTCACAAAAGACACTACACATCTCGAACTTGCTCACAAAAATTGAAGACTGTATCAGACATTCATATATGGACCATTCATGTGTTTTTTTGATTTAGAATATGAAAAAAAAATTTATGTCTATACAAAGACGAAGCTATGCTGCTTCCACTCATATAATTGTATACTACAATCTCTTGAAAAAGTATAGCAGTAATTTTCAGCTTTACACAACCCTAATTTTCCAGAAACATTGATTTCAGCATGGACCACACGAGTGAGGAGAGCTAAGTTTGGTAATGAAAACTAGAGCCGTGGAAAACTGAAAACCTACGGCATGCTCCTAACGAGGGGACGATACTTGGTGTCCGTGGCCTTTTAAGACGAAACATATGCCATCATGCTCGTCTTGGAACGCTGATTCTGAATCTGACTTCCTTTTCTGCTAATCGTTTCTCTAAAAGGAGTTATGAAGGATTTTTGCGTCAATGCTCGCCCAAGAGAAATACGTCGAGAATGCCTAACTTTCAAAAAGAAGCTTGATTGAGAGAATGCAAAATTGAAAAACACGGAAGGACTCAAACCTAAGCCTCCATTAACTTGTGAGACTATCGGACCGGCCACTATACCACATTGTAGTTGCGGTTTTGGCATTCCGATGTCTCCTTTGGCGCAAAAATCCTTCATAACTTTTTTCAGAGAATGATTAGCAAAAATGGAATTCAGATTCGGAATCAGCTCTCCAAGACGAGTGTAATGGCGTACTTTTCATCTTAAAAGGCCACGGACAATGAGTATCGTTTCCTTGTAAGAGCTTGTAGTGCGCAGTCGCAAGTGAAAACAGCATAGCCTCGTTTTTGCATAAACACAAAAATTTTCGTCTTCTCCATTTCTAAATGAGGAAATAATACAGGAACGGTACACTCGATTAGAAAGACAAACCAAAGAAATCTGTACAGGAACATGCTTTCACATTTTGTGCACCTTTCAGTTTTTTGACTATTTATTTCCAAAAATCGGCAGTTCGCTTAGTTCTCCTTTCATATATTTTTGCCTCTAGATCACGTGTAGTCAACGAGCAGCAAGGATGCTATTAGAATGAACAAATTCTTCTTTTTAACGAAACCTTTTATAAGCAGATCGATAAAGAGCAGTAACGATTATTTCAAACTCAAAACGATATTACTTTCGTTTCAATCTAATTTGTTTCAGAGATTATTCAACAGTTAAAAAGAATTTGTGTAGTTCTTGCTGCATAGATGTGAAAGTCATAGATGCTACTATTTGAGCCCTCTTCCGCGCGCACAAGTGTGCCATTCAATTTCATTTTCTTTAAGCGGACGAACTTACTGACCCGATACTTCCTGCTTGCTCTTTACACCTTCTTTGCAAAAGTGACGTGCCTATTGTTAAATTCACCGTATGCTTCCTAATTGAAAATGAGGTAAGCAACTTTGCTTTTGTAAAAAGTTACCAGTTGTAAAACCCTCTGTAATGTATCGCATCAATCATAGTTTTCCCCATTTCTTACTATGTAGCTTTGCAAAGTGTTTGCCCGACATTAAGGCCAAAGAGGAACATAATTGAGCACCCATGCATCGTTATCCTAGAAGCAATAATTTTGACAATTATTCTCAAAAAAGCAAAAGGATAAAGACAGTGTACGAGCAGATTCGGTTGGGTCGGAGTTAGCCACCAGCTCAACTATTCGATTATCAAAAAACCCTAACGGAGAGTTGTTACTGCAGATATATTGTAAGCTCCGTTTGTCTTAATTTGTTTACACAGGGAATTTTTTTGGCTTTTCTGAGCTCGTAAATTTGACAGCCCGTTGAAGTTTACCTTATTGGTAAAACTTTAGTGCTCTTTTTTTCGCTCAGGTATTTCCTTGCAGATCTGTAAGAAAGTGCAAAAAGAGCCAAAGACATTGCTTCTGCTTGCATTCAAGAATGCAGCTCACCGGTAATTTCATTGACCTCACTCGCGCTGCTCTCAGCCATTAAATTATTGGGTCACTGTGAAAGTTTTTTTTTCCTCAAAAGTAAGCGGGTATTTTATAGATTCACAAATGTTAAAATGACACTTTTGATTTTTGCACATTATCCAAATGCACTTGTATAGTTGGAGGACCATGAGCACAAAAAAAGTATGAATTGAGGAACTTATGTGAATTTAAAAAATGGTGTTTTTCGAGATTAGGTGGCTCCCACGCCACCTGGGAGCCACCTGGGGTGGCTCCCTGCTTCCCTTCACATAATTTCCCAGATTTCTTTACATAAATGTGAACTAGGTCGCGAGTATTACTATATGTTCAAATCCGCTTCCAAAACCACTAAGGCACCGCTTCGATACGGCCCCAAATAGGGTTCACAGCGTTATGGTCGGCCTCGGAAAGCGCGCTCCAATCGCAATCGGTTATTGTAAATTGTAAAGTTTTGCAGCTGACTAATAAATGAGTAGTATCTTAGATATATAAACGTCAAAGTTTGTGCAAATCTTGACTCTATGTTTTTTTTATAGATTCCTTTGCGGATGAACCCATTGAGCTGAAACCTTGAAAACATATGTTTTCGGCCTCGGTAGATGGTTTTAAGCTACCCTTCGAAGCAATTCGTGGAATTCTTCTATCGATTTAATGGTTTTTGGCACCTTGCAAGGAAAGTGAACACTTACCAGCCGCTAACAAACTGCTTGCACATTTTGGTGTGAACAATGCATTGAAGTTCATTTCCACTTTAAAATTAGAAGGTGCAGTCACTCCAATGAGCCTTTCTGGCGTAAGCTCGTGCAGGAGGGTAAGGGGGAGGGCTGCAGTGCAGTATTGATACTGTAGAAAAATGTGGGTGGAGAATATGGCCCAAAAGGACGAGAAGGTAGAAGGACAAAGTGTGGTTTTTGGCCATCCCCTCAAACCAGTGGCGGGCGCCCCTCCCCCCCCCCCCCCCGAGAATGGGTCGCGAAATTTTTGAAACTTACCTATATGGTTATAGAAATGTGCAAACGACTTGTTTATTTTTGAAAATAATTAAAATAATTTTTAAAAATTCAATTTAGCCTTATAAAAAAAATTTTCGGGGCCTTTTTCCAGATTTTAGGGGTTGGGGAGCAGCAAAAATTATGAGAAGTACTCCTATAATTTTTTCGGAGTGCGTGGCTAACGCCACGCACCTTCATTTGAAAAAAAAATTTTCCGCGCCCCCCCCCGGTCCGAAATCCTGGGACCGCCACTGCCTCAAACGATGACCCCGGCTGGACCAGGAAAGCCAGGTAGTACTACTATGATAAGCGCTGGGGCCGCCCATCTTATTATTTGTGTATATCTGATTGTCAGGGACTTACGGGGGTCAAAAATAGGGTCGAAGGGGAAGTCGTAAGAAATTTTGGCTTCAAGGGGATATCGTTTTCAAAATTCTGAAATGCCACCTCCTGCCGGGCCCTGATCGTGAATCCTGACCCGTATCCCGTGACCCATTTGGCAGATACAAAGACTGAAAAGACGTCCATGAAAAAAAAATACTCCAAGTTTCAGGTTAGGCTTGCAATTGAAACCCACCTTGGTTTCTCAGTCTTGATTTGTGATGTGGGGTATCACGACTTATATTAAGGGGCTATTGGTGTCTACTTATTTTTGTGGATCCACTTGCAATCTGGCCAGAAAATTGAGTCCGCCCGCCTTACCACTTTTTCAAACTCAGGGATGTGTTCGACAAGTTAATATGCATTCCATGGATTTTAGCCCAAAGAGTTAATCAAAAGTCTATTACTTTATGAAAACCGCGACAAAAAAATTGGTTGTGTAGATGTCAATTTTCCAAGACTTAAAGGCAGTGTCCGGGCAAAAACTCGATTTTGAGATTTTGTGCTTATACGCGCCTATTCGCCATGCTGAATCCGAAAATCCACATTGGAGACCGCGGAAACGGCGAAAAAGGGCTCTAATATAAAAGGGAAATCAGCAGGTGGGCGGGGCTTTCCCCAGTGCGAATTCACGCTCCCAGCTCCCGGAGCGATTTTCTCGCTTCCGGTTTCAAGTCAATCATTCGCACTTGACCGGTAGCCATGTTAGGACGGCTAGCGGAATCGAGAAAATCGCTCCGGGAGCTGGGAGCGTGAAATCGCACTGGGGAAAGCCCCGCCCACCTGCTGATTTCCCTCCTGTGTTAGAGCGGTTTTTCGCCATTTCGCGCTCTACATTGTGCATTTTCAGATTCAGCGTAGCGACTAGGCCCAAGTAAGCACAAAATCTCAAAATCGAGTTTTTGCCCGGACACTGCCTTTAACCTGAGCATTTGAAAAGATTTTTGCAAAGAGTTGCAGCTCACGATGATAGCGACTGCAAGCCATAAAAAATTCAGAAACCGACTCAAATTTGCATTTGTTCTTCTGCGAAAAGTTTCACATGCAAAATTATCCATCACTAGTGAAACCATTGGAATAAGTATTGCTTACGTTTCATCCGTGATAGTCATCGCGCAGTGAGCTTCAATACCATCATCGTACAGAATGAGTGAGGGAATTAGATAGTAGAACCAGCGCGATCTTCTGCGAAGCAGAGGTGACACACTGGTACACTGTACTTGGGAAAATTTTAAATTTTCTCCGAATATTCGAATTTCGAATAATATTCGAAAAACGAAATTCATAGATATTCGAGTATTAAGTATTATTCGAAAAATCGAGTTTCATGAATATTCAACTATCGCTTATTAATCGAAGATTCTCGAATATTCGAATTTCCGAATCATTCGTATTCGAATGATCTATTCAAATGGTCGAATTCATTCGATTTGGTCCAAAGTATAGTATGCACCTCCTAACGCCGCTTCTCTTTCGTCTTCCTCTCCACAAAATTATTACGCCTTGATTTAACAATGTCATGGTTCGCTCACTTAGGGCTGCAGGGGGAAAGTCAGGAGTCACGGTCAGCGCGAATTTTTCGCGAAGCGATGCCGCAAGCGATGTCAGCAAAACAGAAGCTAGCACTCCTGGCGCAGTCTTACTTATGGCACGAGCCATGTATCTGCCCCCCCCCCGCACCCCTCTAGACTGGCGTCGTGCCACTTTAGCTCCGGGCAGTTTTATGGGGTACAAGATTTAGACGCGACGTGCGCGGCGAAGCGGCGCGGCGCGCGGCGTGACTCCTGACATGGAGCCGGGCTGCATGCATTAACATCCCCGCTGGGAAGGGAATCGCTTAAATGGAAGCTTTTTATTTTGAAGCTGCGGAGCCAGCGCTATGCTCACGCGCCGCTCCTTGTAGAATATTCCGCCTAGTCCGGGGTGAAACCGACTGCACCGCCGCAGTTGAAGTTAAAGGCAGTGTGGCAAGTATCGGCAAAATCCAACAACTCAGGATTTTAACGCGTTACGTTCCTTATCGTCCAAGTATGAAAACAGTGTAATCCCGGTTGCACAGCATGCTTTCCCTGCCGAGAAAATCGCTTTCAAACTTACACGCGCAGGCCAATCTTACACGCAACTGGACGAGTTGGCAATTTGCTTCTTACCATTGGAGGCTGCCCGTCGCAAAGCTATAACCACTAGGTCCTTGAACGATTTAGCGTCATCGGCTTTGCTTCACCCGTCCAATTCCAAAGGGAAGGGCATTAAAAAACGCTTTTCGACGTTTTCAAGCTTTAAAAAGTGGATTTTCGGGATCGGCGTTTTGAATAACCCAGGTAAGCGCAAATTTGACTAGATTGAGATTTGCCGAGCCACTGCCTTTAAAGGCAGTAGGTCGGCAGAATGAGACCCGTGGCAAAACAAGATCACAGGGTAGGAGCCCCCATAATGGGACCTATGAGCCAAAATTCGATCTTTCTCTGCCACTTCTAACCCCCGAAATTTCAACTCAGACATTCGCAGTTGTCACCCGCAAGTTAAAATGGTGTGATCTCATTGACCAACTGCGCGTCACACAAAATCGGTGTCGGGGCAAAATCGGGACACCTGTGTTTGCATCGAGGCAAGAGTGCGGGGCATTCTCCGGTCATTATCGGGTGACCTGCGGGAGACATCGTAATGCCCCGATCCTTATTTCAAGCTGTGGTTCACCTTCGTAAGTGTATATATGTATCTTATATATAAAGCTGAATGTCTGTTTGTATGTATGTATGTATGTATGTATGTATGTCTGTCTGTCTGTCTGTACGTATGTTCCGAATAGAAAATTCCATTTCTGAACCGATCCGGACCAAACTTGGCACACATACGCTACGGGCCCCGGCGCGTGTCATAGGCTACTTTTCGTCATCGATCGATATCGATTTTATCGATTTTTATCGATTTTTTTGCTGAGTTCACCTACGGGGCTGGGAGTTGGCACAGGGGGGTAATCGAGCATGGGGATTCCGAATACAATATTGGTTTTCGGGATTATCGATTACTTTTATCGATTTTATCGATTTTTGCAAAGTTTGAGCTAGGGGGCTGGGAGTTGGCACAGGGGGGTAATCGAGCATGCTGATCATCCCCAAGGGGGGTGATCAGCATGCTCGATTACACCCCTGTGCCAAATTCCAGCCCCCTAGCTCAAATTTTCAAAAAATCGATAAAATCGATAAAAGTAATAGACGATCTTGAAAACTAATATTGTATTCGTAATCTGCATGCTCGATTACCCCCCTGTGCAAACTCCCAGCCCCGCAGGTCAAACTTTACAAAAAAATCGATAAAATCGATAAAAGTAATGGACGATCCTGAAAACTAATATTGTGTTCGTAATCAGCATGCTCGATTACCCCCCTGTGCAAAATCCCAGCCTCGCATGTCAAAATTTACAAAAAATCGACAAAATCAGTAAAAGTAATCGATAATTCTGAAAACTAATATTGTATTCGGAATCCCCATGCTCACTTCCCCCCCCCCCCCTGTGCCAACTCCTAGCCCTGTAGGTGAACTCTGCAAAAAAATCGATAAAAATCGGTAAAATCGACATCGATCGATAACGAAAAGTGGACTGTGACACCCGCCGGGGCCCGAAGTGTATGTGTGCCAAGTTTGGTCCGGATACGGCGGAGCCGGGTAAGCCAGCTAGTATATTATATAATACATATTATATGTATTATATATGTAGCGGAAGTATACACATAGTGGAACACAAGTATATAGTATATACTCTATACTTGTGTGTCCCACTTTTACCGTGCTGTCTTCTTTCACTGTTACTCACAAATCATGCTTTAGTATTTATTCGAAACTTCATGGTAGGGAAAAATCTACAGCAGCGCAAAATTAAATAAACTACATCAAAAAAACGCTTCACAAAAACACTGGAACTGCACTAATATGTATCGTTCGCATCCGTTTCCTCGACTGCAATGTTGGCGGATTCCGTTTTTTCGATAACGTTCAAGTCAGTGCTCAATGTCATATGCGCTTCTTCTGAGAAACATCAGCATCAACAGCGTAGACTTCTAAAGACGAAAGTTTTACCTTTGACGCCAGGAGAGTTGCTCGGTCAGCATCAAGATAGTAAGCAGGCACATCCGTGTTGAATAGGTCCCAAGACAATACTCGAGCCACCCAGAAAGATAGTGTTCAGATCTTGAATCTTGTGCAGCGATTATTTCTAAATCAAAACTAGTATCAAAAGTACATAGCGACTATTTTATCTTGATGATGAGAGTCACACTGAGCACTTGCGGAATCCTACATGTAGCCTCTTACCAGTATCAGTCAGCCAAGCATCCCAGACTCGATTGGGATTGGGATTGAATTCAGATTGCAAGAATACCTCCATGATTGCAAACATGAGTTTGTCTCCAGATTCTGCGTGTTTCTACAATTGAAAGAGTGTTGGATAGCCGGTAGAAAACTGATGTCAGTGTTGCGAATACCACTTCTGAGAAAACTGGACACTCACCAAAACGAATTTGACAATACTACCGACACTAGTGGAGAATGTGCTCGCAGCCAAATCTGCTGCAAGAGAGGGTAGACTGTATAGCGAAAAAATCTAAAAGCAGATAATTAAGCCACTCAATATTCTCACTAAATTACATGTACCTTTTCAACACCATTCTTCTCTACAAACCCTTCCAGATCTGAGATCTGCGACAGCAGCTTGTGTTACGATATCTTCGAAAATTTGATGGCAGATAAATATGCGTAGCACAGTCTATGTACAATTGCTTTGAATCACCTTGGTCAAAATGAGAATGTAGTCTACCAAGGGTAGTAACTTTGTTCCATCCTTAGTATCGGAAGACAATCCATTGCACGTCTATATAAAATGTGTAATCATGATCTTCGCAAAATGAATTTGATAGTTCAAAAAAAGCCCACCATCTTGTCAGCTACGCACTTCTTCCTCCACTGATTTCATCCAGCTCATTTCAGCCTCTTCATCGTCGTCAGACATTTCCTCACTTCCTTTCAGACGGCGACATTGGAAGCTGAATGTGAGAAGCTTTACTGATGGTTCCTCTTCATTATCTACGGCTTCAACGAAATCACTGTCACCATCACACGAGTACGCCCATCGTAAATGTTCTTCATCGGCCGTGTGGGCCCTGCAATGACAATATTCCGAGTATCTGCTACTTTTGACTAATATTATATCAAAATGGTGGAGATACATCACGTTTCGAGCAAAAAGAGTAGACAAGAGATTGACCGTCGATCAAAAAACCAAAAGGAAAACGATAAATGGAGCTGACGTATTCCGAAATCCGCGAATCGGAGCAAAATCGCGGTAAAATCCGGGTAAAACTGATGTCATGTCTCCCGCCGGTGCACCGGGTTTTAGTGTGATCAGCCATTTTATGGGCGGCCCACCTGCGGGTGACAACTGCGAAGGGTCAGAGCGCCAGCCGCAATGCTATAAGCATGAGGTCCCGCAGCGACTCTGCGTCTTCGCCATGACGGGCTTCGCGTTCACTCGTCCATGGGGTGGGCGGGTTCGGAGAGGACAGGAGATGAGCGCTGCTTTCGCTTTGAAATTTCGGGGGTTAGAAGTGGCAGAGAAAGGTCGAACTGTGGCCCGTAGGTTCCATTATGGGGCTCCTACTCTGTGACCTTGTTTTGCCACGGGTCTCATTCTGTCGACCCACTGCCTTTAAGGTCCCGGAACGACTCTGCATCTCAGCCTGGGGAGCCGTCCTATTTCAAATTGTATGGCTTTGAACGGTTTTCGAGCTCTAATGTGGATTTTGGATGCAGCGTTAGGGATAACTTCAGCTAAGTGGATTTTTTAGAAATCGAGTTCTCGGACACTGCATTCAAAGGGATTGTATAAATTCTACTAGCTCCATGTGGAAGTGGACACCCTTGAACATGTAAGAGCAGCGCTCCTTGTACTGGAATGTTATCGCGCGCTCTTTGCTTGGGATATTATCCGATGTTATTGTTTGTTTGTTATGAGAACAGTGATTCCTATATTCTCGGGGATGATGTGCTATGATAACGCTAAGGTATATAACCAGTCACATCGAGCACGCGAAGAGCTCCAACGACACTCACTCTCTCTCCTGGGGCGGTTGCCCCGAAGTCAACCACACACTCATCCTCTCAAGTCCACGATCCACTCCTCCCACGTTTCCTATAGTTTCCTATTCGACAGATAATAAACCTTCTATCACAACACTGTAGTCTTGTTAGTAACCAGCCGCTTCCGCTGGGCGACGCTTACTAACATGTCATAGCACAATGAAGTGGTATCGTGAGTTGGACTAGAAGCGAGATATTCACTTGAGAAGTTGGGCGATCAAATCCCCACCCCCTCCTCCTGCGGGAAAAACTCGCCCACCTGTAAATTTCAAACTGCAGACCATATGTGCATGCGCGGGAACGACTCAATCAAACAGCGCTTCTGCGGACCTGGGTTCTCACACGGTATCCAACGGGCAAGTCCGCGGAAGCGGTGCCTAATGGAGATTCTGTTCCTTTGTCCCTTTCTCATGCCGCTGAGACAAGACCATAGGGTTCTACAGCGAACTCTGCATCCCACTCTTGACGAGAACTGCTTCACTCGTCCAAATTCATATCTGAGGGTTTTTTGGATATTTGGACTCAGCATAGCAGATGAACCCACGTAAGCGAAAAAGCTAAAAATTAAGTTCTTGCTCGAAAGCTGCCTTTATAAAAATCGGGTATCATATGCCGCTTTATCAATCAGTCAGCTTTAAAGGCATAAATTTATCAATAAATGCTCGTTACTGATGCTCGAATTATCGTAGCACTTCAAATCATTTCAGTTGCCGTTCTTATTCCAATGCCATTTGTACACAAAGGCGATCGAAGGGGAGGACGAAAGAAGAGAGTAAATAGTCAGAAAGAGCCTAGCAGGGCTATCAAAAGCCGAAAACTAGAAGACTTGTGCTTATTCTGAAGAAGCTCTTGGAACAATTATCGTTGAAATGTGGTCCTCAACAATGCAGAAAAAACATTCTGCATACATCAAACTTGCAGGATACACAGCTTTTATGTAACGAATGAATACCAACAACGAATGACACTAGGAAAAAGAAATATATGATAAATTAACAACAATCACAGAATTGATTATAGATGCTGTACCTGTGTAGAGTGCACATACAACATTGAAGTGAATAGTACTTGAATGGGACGGTCAATGAATGGAGGAAAGTCTCTTCATGAAAATGTAAAAGGATAAAGGCACAGTTGAACCGAAATATGTTGGTTTTCGATTATAATTAGGTTATAGGAACACATCTGAACAATTCAAGGCAATGAAAACACAATGATCGTATTTTGATAAATGATATAGCGGCACCTGTATCCCCGCGGTACCATAGGCAAGTTCCCTTTGGATATAGCAATTGGTCAAGGTGACTCCATTTCACCGCAAATTATGCTTATGGAAAGGACAGAGGTATATGAAAATAACGAGAAGTGAGTTTAGGAAGGAAGAAAAGTAGCTTTGAACTAAGTGAGAAGCCAATGCAAATTAGTACAATTAGAAGATGTGAATAGTACTGTCTAAGTACCTACTTGACAGGGAATCTACTCGAAATACCTATGAAAAATAGCTGCAAATCTATTTGAAACAAAATTAACGAAAAACAACTACTTTCGTACTTACTTCTCCTATATGGCAGTTTTCATAGAATCTAAGCTGCTCTTAGACGAGACGAGATCAAATTTCGGTGCGTTTTGCATCGAAGACAGGATCTTCCTCGTCATCTGAATCTGAACCCAAGATATGCACTTCGTCGGTTTGGCTGTTGTAGTGTGGCAGCGGAGTGTAACTGAAAGCATAAATTCGCTTACAAGGTTCTAAATCATTCAATATGGAGACCCACTCAATCTGATTGCGATCATCTTTCAGAATGCAGTATCCCACACTTCCGAACAGACAAACTATGACCACAACTACTATCATCGAGGCAAAAGACCACACCAAACTAGAGCTTCGATGGCGTGCAGGATATTTAGCATTAGGTGAGCAATCCTCTGTAAATATGAGATGTTTTCTCCAATCCGGAAAATTTCCACAAAGTTTAGAATGAAGAATTCTTCTCACCACATCGATAATCTTGCGATGGTTGTTCTCCATTAGCACAACACTTTCGACAATAACCGGTAGAACGATTTCCGTAACCTTTTGCACATGTATCACAACCCAAGGAACCTAGAAAAAGAGAACTATATTCTGATACCGTCAAAGGACTTCGGTGATGCTTTTCTCTACCTGGACCATGGCATGTTGAGCAAGCCGGATCGCATTGATCACATTTTCCAATCGAGTTCAAATAGTAGCCTTCACCGCATCGTTCACCACGAAGAACGCAACGAGCTTGCACCAAGTTGGTCTCATCTGAGCCATCAGAGACTAATCCCAAGAAAAAGTGGAAATGGGAAGCTTACAATCTGGAACTTGTCCCTCAGAACATGAATCCACACATTTACCAAACTGAGGAGAATGCTTGACGTAGACAAGAAGCTGAGCACCTGGACATGTCTCGCAGATCTTAAATACTGTTAATGTGAGAAGAATTTCCGGCAGGTTGATACTTATAGCTTGATTATATGGAGTTTGCATGATATCCGAACAACTTCTCCGCATTGCTTTTTAAGCCATTTAGCCAACAAATTTTGGTTTCCAGATCACAAAACTTTCAGAATACAAAATAGGATTTTTCAAGCAGTAGAAACCGCAAAAGGAAACAAATGAACTGGCAGGTTTGACTTGATATTTTTTTTACATATTCTTTAGAAAGTGAATTTTCCAAAAGCGCGACATCTTCTCAAGAACACTCGTTCTATGGCAATTACTGAGTAGCTGTGTAACAATATGTAAAACTGTGTAACAATATGTAAAACGGCCGCTGGAAATACGGCCGAAAATTTCTGATGACGAAGGATTCGATGAAATTCACTTCGAATTTCATCGAAGTGACATTTTTAGATGTAACAATGACTCCGAATTTGTCTCCTCTATCTGCAAGGCGCCTCTGCAAGAGATGTTCTTGAAAAAATTGAGACGCTTTCAAAGACGGTTAAAATAGAACAGAGATATCTTCGAATAGAGCTGCTATATATGACACTTCACGCTAGTGTAATAAATATTTTCAGTTCAATATAAGTATGACCGTCACTTCTCCATTTGAGCACTGAAGAGCACGTAAGAATCACTATCATTCTGATCACATTTGACTTCACAGTTAAAAAGAACACCATAACCCGGTACTCAGGGACGCTATGCAGATATCGAGGACAGAATCGCATTTCTTGTCCTCCAAAATAGTTAGAAATCCCACCTGAAAGGCTACTCTGATTGACTGGCCTTCCCTTGGAAGAAAAAAAATAATACTTAGCGTCAACTTCAGGTAAAAAAAAAGGAAAATTGTTTTGATTTAGTGTAGAAGAACATTACCAGGTATTTAGACTCGCATTTTCAGGTTTAAAAAAAACGAAAGTGTCTTGATTCAAATCGCCGTATTCTGAGACTTACGAGCAAAACATATTTTCCGTAATCCTTACCTGCACTTTCGATACCCTACTTATTGCCTACCTACTTCAAATGATACGAAAGAAATCTCGCCAGCAGCACCTCAAAAGTGTTTTGTAAACTTTAACTATTCGAACTCAGACCACCGTGGACAGTCACCAAAACCCCAAGTTCTTGCCCGTTCCGCAACAGAAGTAGCGCATAGAGTCGTTCTCATACCGGTAGTAATTCGCACAAATATTTTTTGAGACTGCTACGCCCTTTTTTCCTACTGCATAGCTCATTTGTTGAATTTCCGACGTTTTATGCTGTCATTCATGATATATATTTTACCGCCACCGGCCAGCTCGGTTGCAGAATAGCCAACCGTTCGAATGACGACAACCAACAATGTGAGGTGATGCTCTCAAAGTGAAAATTTTTCTTTGACCATATTCTAACCTCAGCTTGTGTGCAGGAATGGCAATGTGGAGAGCACATCTTGCAATTCGTCCCATCCAAGTAATACGTATCATCGCAATGAGTGACACACCTAGAACTAGTAGAATCCACTCTGTTCGTAATTTCTTTACACAGATTACGCACTTGAACCCATTTCCAGCTTTGTTACGTAGCGTTTGTGTGAAATGTTTGCAGCGAAAACAGGCAACAGCTGATCTGCTCTCGGAGCATCCGCCGTCACATTCCGGATGACAATCACCGACGGAGTTCAGATCACCAAACGATATAGGCGCGATCTCATCGGTCTGAAGTGTAGGATATGATAGACAGTAGAAGGCTCCATGCATAGACTGTTTGTACTCTTTGTAACTTTATGTTCAAAAAGCTTCACCGAATCAAAACTAAAATCTCTTGGACGACCATTAAAACTAAAGTTTCCCCGGGTATACGTTATTTCATTGTGGACGTCAGAGCTCCAGTGGCGCGGATACTCGCGTCGCCTCGTCCCGGCCTTGCGCCGCGTTCGCGGACGTGTCCTCTGGTCATTTCCCCATGCCTGAGCGGTGATTAAAGCCTGGCGAGCGTGGAGAAATGCTGGAGGACACATTCATTAGCGAACGCGGCGCAAGGCTGGAACGAGGCGGACGCGAGGGCCGGAATCGCTGGAGCTCTGACACTCACACTAAGATAGCCTGTAAACTCAAGCATAAACCAAATGCTCAGAAACGGGAGGAGGGGGAATCCCATCGAACCATAGTCATCGAGCTTCTTCTAAACTCATTTCAGCAAAACCAGATATACTTGCGGCTAAGTCTTGTTTCGTTGCTCACTTCACCACCAACGTTTCAGGTACTAAAATTTTTGCTATCGCCGTTTCGGGTAAGCTTTTCGTCTTATCTTTCAACACAGTTCTTTGTTTTTGAAGTTTTCGATAACCGTAAGCTCATCCCGTCAGCTTATGTCTAGTATTTTCACAACTCTAAGTCCTACAAAGTTTATACAATTTGTATTATATAGTGCTTACAGATTAAAGTGAAGGCATGCCTTTGGACAAAGACTACATTGAAATATAGGCTTGAAAGTGAAGTGATAAATGCTGGCAACTGAACCCGAAAGCAACGAAACGGGTACAGGAAAAGCCACGTCCACCACCACAAACGCACCGACGACTTCTCCAGATAAGCCACTTTTTGAGGGCCTGGGACGAGACCACAACACAAAACAAAGGAACAATTTATTCACAGCTCTATAAAAATCCTCTCTTAAGGCACGTTTGCAATAAAGATCAATCAATATAGTACAAACATACACATACATCACAACGACTAACATGCGATTCCGCAAACTGCTTATTTTTGGAGAAAAAAAGAAAAGGAGATTTCCATTAAATTTCCATAAAAATGCTGTAGATGAATGAGCAATATGCTTCTCAATATCATAAATGCTTTGCTGAAAGGCAATATGCAACGGAACCTATAAATACAATACTTCCTGAATTTGAACGATAAAGATATGGAGTCATATGGTGAAAGAGTTGAACTTGAAAGGAACCATTACGACTCTATGAAAACCTGATAAGCAATAATGAAGGGCAACTAATAAATCCTTTAGGCACCTCCGAACATTCTAGCAAAAATACCATTGAAATAACTCTTCAAGCGTTCGTAGTTCGTTGGCGGAGACTAAATATGACAACTAACCACTCCTGGCTGAGAGCTTCTGAGGAGTGTTACGGAAGAGGAAAGTAGGGGGACTACATGCGAGGTTGCGCCAGGTAAGGTAAAGAGGAAAAGAGATGATAATGTATAGAGAAAGAATGCATAGTAAGGAATGACCAGAGATACACGCAAAGCAATACCCATGTAATAAACCACGCACGCGCCTCGTCTTGCTTCATCCCATCGCGAAGATGTGAGTCAGCGGATACATGCACCGTTTGTAGCAGCTGCGGGGCTCTCTTGTTCGGATGAGGTCGGGAATGGAGCCGAGGCAGACTCGACGAAGATCGGAGGCGAGCTCGCGCGACGACAGGCGATCGCGGCGGAGACAGCGATCACTAGCAGCACGACTGCTTGCACGACCATCAACATTACCGGGAACGTCATCTGCAGTGAGAACGCATACCTTCGCACAACGCGCACGGACAGCGGAACATGTACGGTCGTGGGCGTCGAGTGAGTGACAGTGAAGCCTACCACCGAACCCCATGCAAGTTGCAGCTCAGCTAGTATCGTCGGACGCGCCTATGTTCCCGGTGGCGCGGATTCACCCATACCCACTGGTTCGCCCTCGTGCTGAACACCCACTGGCCCGCGTTAACGAGGGGACGAGTGTGCGCTCGAGAGGCAGATGGCCGCAAAAATGGCGATCGGTGTGAGGCGATGGCACCAGGAATCGGAAACTGGCGAGTACGGGAGAATGCCGTCGGACGCTTCGGAAATTTCTGCAAGACACCACAATACGGCTCATGACCACCACCAACATATCGTTCATTTGCACGCTCTACTCTCTTCTGTGAGTGAAAAAGCACACTTGCAACAGCACTCGACGGGACACCATATGTTCCGCTGCAGTAGAAACAAAAAAGCAAGCTGGATGAGTGTTTGATTATGTAGAATGAACATGTGGCCTGGGAATCGACATGCTCTACATGCAGTGAGGAAAGCATGATGACAAGGAAGCACATTGAAAGCTGTGATGTGGATGTTACGATTAGTAAGTGAGGTGAAGTGGTAAAGCAAAAATCAACAAAAAAAGCATTACGATGTGTTAAGCTTATTACGTTCTGCTCGTTACAGATATTTCAAAAAAAAAAAGAATCTGACAGAAATGGTCTGACGAGCAGAAAGTCGAAAGTTTTCACCCTGCTCTACAATAATAATAAGACGCAGTAAGATGGTAAACATTCAGAACTCAACGTAATGTTATGGAAAAGCAGCATTCACTTCAAAACCATGTTTTCTATAACTTCATAAGCACTCCAAATCAAAATCTAAAATGATATTGAATCCGACAAGTGGGAAATTGTACGCAACTTTGGGCAAAAACTAAGTTCTGGATGCTACATCTTCCCGCTAATTTCACAAGACAGTTTAAACTCCAACCTGACTCGTAATTTGATGTATCCGTCCTAGCACTGATTGTGATGGAACCGGTGTTGGAGGGTGAATTCGATCTCCCGGTTGTGCAGGATCGGCCGTGCCATACAGTAACAACGTCCAGTCATGGAAGGTTCCTGCCATTGAATTTTGAGGTTCAAGTGATAAATAAGCAGAAAAACCATCAAATTACCTGTGGCTGACGGATTGTTTGTCACACTTTCTACCATGAGAATCCATGTTCCACGAGGATCCTCTCCCCATTGTTGTACGGAAAGGAATGGCCATTTGTGGAAACCGTTGGTGTTGAAATCCTGTAAGCAACAGATCTTGCACAGAAAAATCACAAAGAGGGTTTCAAATAACAAACTTGTGGTCTGGGTGGCAGCAAAACTGATCTTGTATTCGACGGAGAAAACAATGTCAGTTTCAGATCGCCGCGCTTTGAGTACCGCACTGAAAATATTAGCCTCAAAAAAGCGCTTACAGATCGAATTTAACTCTACCTGTAGCATGAACTTGGACATGTTCCAGATACAGAACAGGCGTTCCTGATTCACAACCATTAACATCGAGAGTAAAGTTCATTTGAAAGCGACCATTGATGGGTCGTGGACTGCAATTACCGTGAATTCATGCGCAGGCTATTGAATATCGATGAACTCACTTTGGAGCTGCCAATTTGTATTCATATGTGCAAATGTGCTGTTCCGGAACGGTCTTCCAGGTTCTGGCCAATTTTACAAGTGCACCTCCGTCCATCAAACCATATCCGAACCTATAAAAGATTTTTTCGCCAGTTCACAGAAAGTGCTGAAAAACTCACTTGTTACTTATCATTCTTCCGACACCATTTTGGGACCAACCCGGATTTCCAAGCAAAGGAGTAGGATTAGCTGTACGCAAAACGATGTGTTGCATATCTCTCCAGGTGAGATCAGGGCTAAATCCGAAGTACTGAATATTGTACGACTACAGCAAATGATAAACGAACTTTGCTTCCAGTGCAAGAGCAATTATTCCAGCAGCCAGAGGTGCAGATGCACTTGTGCCAGTGTGCATTTTTGTACATCCAGCAGGAACATCAACGGTTACCTACAATGGGACGACAGATAGATATAGGAAGTTTGATGCGCACAAACTAGCACTTACAATAGCAGGCTGGTTTATGTTAGCAGAGCTGTACGTGGTAGCAATTGATGATGGGCACTCTTCCAGGTACCAAGGTCGGTGATTATCGTACGTAGCGGATGAGATGGACAAGGTGTAAACTGATGTCGTATATCCGTCAGCAGAGCAGGAATCTTGTCTAAAAATGTTCAGTGTTGAGCTAACTTATAAACTTGTATTTATGAATGATAGTACAACGTAGAAAAATATATTTTAAGGGGCAGTATGAGCTTCTGTAGTCTCTTTCCTTTTCACTTCTATAAAATTTTCGCAAAACAATATGACAACACCAACAAAACTTTAACTCGCAACGTTATTTTTTGCACTGGCCAGACTTTTCTCTAAAGCTCTCGAAAGCGCCCAAACTTCTCTACCCTCTCTTCGCCGTCTCTCATCTCTCCTCAAACAGAAAGTGAAAAGAGATTGGAGAAATTTGGGCGCTTTTGAGCGAAGTCTGGCCGGGGCCATTTAGATCTCAGAGCAACTGAGCCGAACAGCAAGTGTAATGCACCCTCAAAAGCAAACGATTCGCACTACTATGATGTGCTGTACTAGTACCCATAGTAAATCATCGACATAAGACTGCCATAAGTAGTAATGTGAAACTCTATACAAAGTTTGAACAGATGTAAATCTCACCTTGAGCCACCATTTCCACTGGCCCACACAAAGATGTTTCCTTTTCCACGTCGACCATTTTTGATTCCTCGGTAGAAAGCTTCTCTGGCCAGTGGTCCTGGACCATCAAATGTTTTGCCATCGTCTTCAGGTCCCCAACTCGCCGAATAGATATCAATGTGTTGCTAAAACGAGCAAAACTTCCTGCTGAAGAGACAACAAAACAGGATTTGTGCGACCACAAAAACAATTGCTAACCTGGTTGAGTGATAGCGAAGCAGCCTCGACACTATCAGACACAGCTCCATCAAGCATGCGAACCTAAAGTGACAAACGATAAGAAGTAATGAATGACTGCATTTATTTTTCTGGCTCTTGACTGAGAGAGAATCACAATAATTATTACAGATCAATGCTTAGAAAATCCGAAGCGATATGCCTCTCCAAAAGTACATTTGTATTATAAATATTGAAAATAGGAACAATTTTTCGGTAAGAGAGTTACAGAAAAAGAATTAAACACTTACTCCTCCAATTTTTGCTTTGAAAGCTACTCCAACACCACAGTGTTGGTTACCAGCTATTGCTGCCACTTCGCCGGCACATCGAGTTCCATGCCTGCAATAGTTCGCATTTGAAAAGACAGTACATAGAAAGACAGAAAAAAAGACAAAAGTAATGGTAGAAATTAAGAAGGCTTACTTATTATCACCATTATTCTGAGGTGTGGGGTCATCATCATGATCGTTTATGTCGGTGCTGGCAAGTGGATCGTAATTTGTAATGAGATCAGGATGGTCCCTAGAACATAGTAGGTGCTTACTTGTTTTTTTTTTTCAAAAACGACACCAACCTTTGAATTCCATCATCAAGAATCGATACCGATACATTACGGCCAGCGTACCCCATAAGCCACGCTTCTCGAACGTTCATATCATAGTTTCCTACCGCCCTTCCTACCTAAAGATCAATTTTTGAATAAGAAATTGAGAATGTCAGAAACAGTCGCAATTTTCTCTTGTACAACAAGTACTTACCAAATACCATTGGTCTTGGTAGAGCGGGTCAGGAAACGGTAAACGAGGAATCTCACGCGGTGGTTCCAATCTACTTTGCCGTCGTTGTACATGCGATGAGCCTTCGGTAGCTCGCCTTTGCAGTGTAGAGCTACGACTAGATGAAATTCGGCTCTCTCCCTAAATTTTGCATGCGGAATATAAAAAGTAGCACAAAAAGTTGCTTTGCATATGCACTAACCTCAACAACATGGTCATCTTCATAAACGTAGTCTCTTTTCGTCCGCCGCCGAGGTCGTTGCTCAGCTAACCACTCGACAGCAGGGTGAGCATCTAACCGCTGCACAGCGGCTCGTTTTCTTCGACGAGAATGTGACTCATCTTTGTGGTATAAGAAGTAGTGGCTCTCAAGGAACGGCTCACCCTAAATTAGAATAGCTATTATGAATCACATTGGTTTAGTTCTAAAAATGCATAACGTCATAATAATTCATCAAACTCATCCAATACATTAATTTCATGATTACTGCGTAAGAATCGCAATGCGTCTACGAGCTTACTTTAGGCTTAAATATTTAATAATTCCATCTGTTGAACGCATGTCTCACTGATTAAGCCTAAATAAACTCATACACCCTCCCCATAGTATGCAACGGCACGATCTCCCGTGCTTTCCAACATAAGAAGAAAACTATCCCAAAAACACACATACTTTTTGATTCGGTTTCCGCGCACTTCTGGACTCTATAACCGATCTATTTATCAGAAAAGTCATTGAATTACAGCTGCTCGTAGTGCACGACGCATTTGCGACAGAGACTAGCAAAAGGTTGTTTGCTTCTTTATGCAACAACGGTAACACTCCTTGATGCTGTCTGTAGGAGGTACTTCCAATTCTAATTCCAGATTCTTCTGGCCAAACTACGTTCACAAAAAACTTGCGCCCTGTGCAGTCTTCCTCTGTTCCGCTAGTAATGCCGTTCATGTTTTTGCTGATAACAGGAACCAAACTGAGAGAAAATTTCTGCGGACTTTTTCTGCCGCGAAAAAATGGACGCAGACAAAGGTCGCAATCGAAGCAATCAAATTTCGCGAACATCTTTGGCGTAACGTTTCTGTACAGCAACTATGGACTGTCATACTTCTATGGACGACACTTCTCTAATGCGGTACGCTTCGGTCATAACTACAATTCTACAGGTGGAATTTACAGTTCAGGACCACTGCGGTATCGATAACACTGCGCAACAAATGCACATGGAGCGCAAAACACAATGTGCGCTCTATGGCTATTTTGCACGCGCAAGTGCTGTCGGCACCGCAGAAGCACCATATGAACCGCCGCATTCTAGTCATTCTTTCGAAAAACGAAAAACAATACACTATACCAACGAAAGGGGAAAAAGCTGCTATTATGAGATACAGAGAAAACAACTCCGCGGGTAGGAGTAAAAGCGATTCCTACAATGGCGATGGATTTTGACAGAGCTAAAAGGTTTTCATATCACACTGAGCGAACTACGCGCTTTCGCCGAAATGATAAACAACATGCCTGTATTCGAAAGTACAACTATTGTCCATTGTACGTCATTGTAGGCTGCACTTGCAAACTGAGTTTCAGGTGTCACTATTGCACGAACCCCGTACGACCTACCCCACAGGTGAATTTTCCTGCTTCCACAAACTGTCAAGAATCTATTACATCATGAAAATCTCGGTTCCGTCACAGGCAAGCGAGTCGCGGAGAGAAAATTTGACGGAGCGAAAAAAACGCGTTCGCAGTTTCACTTTCGCAGCGCGTATGACGGTGTGCGCGGAAAGCGAGGTCAAACGACGAGCGAAGGACTGGGACTGGGTGAGTAAAAACTAGAAAGATTGATCTTACCCGCACTAGCATTCCATGCTCGGCGGCTAGCTTCCGTGCCAATTCGTCGTCCCTTTTTGCTAACCGAATCACTGTGTGTGTCGGTTCCGGACAACTATCTTCATCGTCACATATCTGAATTTCAAGGACATAACTTCCAAAAGAAAACCGGAATTATAAATCACTCACCGAATCATGTTCTACAGAATATATACAGGATATAGAAAATAATACGAGTAGACCCGTTCTCATATCTTCTGACTAGATGAGTAGCAAGACAAGAATACAGTCTCTATTAGAAATATTTGAGTGAACAGCGTTTGCTTTTGATAACTACGCTGATTAACACATCGTAGGGATCGAGTGGTTAGACGAGCGAGTAAATAGACGACCTGAAATCGAGAAAAAATAGCCTATTACACAGACATGTACAACACTTTATCAACGCTGCAAGAGATTTATAGCGGAACATTTGCGATTTCTACACGATGGATTGAGAAAAACTGCCGAAACTTACGAGGTGAACGAATGGAATGAGAATACAACGCCATCGAGACTGTTTACAAATCATAGAGGAGTTCAGAGGGCGATAACCGGGATAGCGCGCGAACTTGCCGAGGATGTCACAAGTCCGTAAATGCCCGTCAAATGCGTACTTCAAATCGCGGATTTTTTGAATGAAAAACTTTCTGATGAGAGGCTGTAACTTTTCGACATCTCTTCTTTATTTATCCACTTATTTATATCAACAATTTACTTCACAGAAGGCTGGGAGTGCTTTTCGCACGCATGAAAATCTGTGTGAGTCTTGGAGAAATTGCTGTGTTGATTGTCTTTAGTAAGTATAGTTGATTCGTTGAGCGAACGGACTGAACATCAGTGCAGAGCACGCGTCGCGAGGTAAAACGCTTGCCCCAATACATATTCGCCATCGTACAAGTCGTGCTCTCACGACAATTCAGCCACGCCACGCATGGTCCGCAGCGTTTGAGCAGTCCGGAGGGCAACAAATCGACTATAAAGTGTAGATTTTAGGTAGAATTGCTTAGAGCCTTTCTTACAAGACTAGAAACATGCTCCCTTGCAATTTTATGCGTGCATTTATCTTCCGCACCGTTAGTGAACCGCGCCGCTCTGCCACGCGATTTCTTCTAATTCGCCTAGAGATGGAATGGAATGAATTGTAAACATCGCTCCATTTTGCACATCGAGTTTTTTGTTACCATTGCAGACAAGAGGATCAAAATCGTGGACCCTGCAGTAAATCGTCAGTTTAACCCATCCCGGTAACGCGTCGGTACAGGAGCGTTACGTTATTCTACATCTACCGCTTGGTTACGGTAGATGTAGGATTCTATAAGAATCAAAGGAATGTTTAATTACTTTGCATAGGACCGATAAGACGAATACCCACCTCTAAAATCGAAGATTTCTACACTCATCGACCTACTGTAGTCTCAGAACAGAAAGATGGAAAGAGTAAGGACATAGTTGAGCACATGCTGGAACCAGCGCGTGCCAAAGCACGCCATGCGCAGCGATTCTTGCGTATGCTGAACAATGTTTGTTCGAGCAAACTCCTCTATGTTTTATTTCCCTTTCTTTAGTTCGATGCATTATTGCAGTGATTTTTTGATAACAAGGCAATAATCCGCTTGATTGACTTTGGTTAATCACAAATTCAATGTTCGTTTACCGATGGCTGAAAGAAATTTCCTTCTATGCTTGTTTTACCGGATTTTCTCTGTGTTTATCAAGTTCCACAATCTAAAAACTTGCCGGGTGTAAAAAGACTGTGCAATTTAACAAAACCAGTCAGATGAAACATGCAATGTTAAGTCGGCGAACAAAGCCTTACAAAAGAGAAACAAAACGAAAGAAAGTAGCAGGAAACTCTTGTCCGATTATGTTTTTGCTGTAGAGCGCAAAGATGCGCTCATTGTGCTATTACACAATCAAGGGGCAAAGCTTGCTTCTACAGTCAGTGTCAATCAAGTGCTCCCTTTTCCGTAAGCGCAATCACCATGCCAGAGCTTCGTGCGCGTATGGCTTGGGCTTTAGAATTGGCCTTTTCGATCGAGGTTCCGTGCGCAAGGCCCTTGCGTTGCGCATGCATACATCCTAAGCGAAAGGGAGTACGTCGACAAATCGACAAATATGTACAGTTTCATCCCGGATTAGGTGAGACATTCTACGTGGAGCAGCGCATGCGCATCGCTGGAGGCTTTGCGAGCGCATAGCGTTGGCATTTTGCCAAGCAAAGACTAAGGAGATTGAAGAGACGCAGACATGGGCTCTCAGCACGATAGGATATACTGTAGCTGCGAAACGGCGCGAGCTATTGCGAGGCGGACTCCCGCCAATCCAATTTCCGCCTAAAGCGGGTCGAAACTTACTGTACTGTATTATGTGCTGGGGAATAAGATGCGTTTGAAGCGAGAAAAGAAACAAGAATGTGATTCTTTTGATGAGCATGCGTCTACGATTCTCAACGGCGATGATGTTTCCGTAATCGGGATCGGAAGCAGATTAAGACGCGCGCCGCATGTGGCCGCAACCGATTCGCGTTTGCGCCTTATTTTTTTCTGCAAGAGAAAAGCGAGTTTTCATGTGTTTTTCTTTTATGCGCAGTCTCAGTCAAATGTGGAAACAGCCAACGTTTAGCAAAGTATTGAAGAAAGGAGCAGACAAAGGAGTACGAACGTGGCGGCACGGATGCGTGCAGCATGGCTTCAAATTCTGCGGACTCTGGTCCGGCACGGATTACGAGTATGAACGTGCCTAGAATTTGCAGGAAGCTCACGCTAAATTCAATCCATAGTCTAGCAGATCCCGCTAATAAGGTGTGCTTGCGGCTACCGAGATTTTGCCTCAAAATTTGTGCGTGAACAAACAGATACGCCAGTATTGCCGGCATTTTGCGCGCGCAGGTGGCCGGCCTTAGTAGTGTGGGGTTTCTTCACGCGCAATTTTTAATGCAAAATCACGGCACCGCAAGCACAATATAGATGTGAAAAATCTACTAAACTGTTGATCGCAAACAAAGTGCCCTGCAGAGGCGCGGCTATTTGACGTACTCGAGAACGGTTTTAGCAGTCACACTACTTTGTTCCAGCAATTTGCTCCTGCGTTTAGCGAATCGCTACTTACGCTACTCTCAAAAAACATGAAAGTTCATTTCTTTCTCACACGGATTATAGCCGTCCTCATTCTAGCTCCACTGTGTAATTTCTGGAATTTGCACCGGCAACCAATGCACGACGTCCTTTTATTACGTTGCACGAATGCATGCAAGTTAGTTTCATAGTACTTTCTGTAATGATAGTAGTGATTCTGTCACAGCTGTCTTTACTGCAGATTTGAAAAATTGTTCAATTACAGACGGTTGGAAGAAAAAACCACTTATTTTCGAGTCTGTGACTTAATATGCAAGTCTGCACACTCTGCGCGGTAATCGACGACACCTTTATTAATAACCTCACAGTAGACCTTGTCTAGCGTAACAAACTGTGATTGTGTTCAAAGAACGATCACATATTGAATCTAATCAAAAGAGAACAGGAAACTAGGAGAACTCATTGAAATCGAGCAGATTCTGACTTTGAAGTCGTCGAGTAGCGCGCATGGTGTGCAATACACATTTTAAGTTACAAATGATTTCATGATAAGTCAGTTATAAGTAGAATTAATATAAATGAGTGACAGAAAGGGATTCAGTGAGTGTGAGAAGCTTATGACGAGCGAAGAAGCGCTTATTAGACGATAACTGAGGAAAGAAGTGATTGGATGTGTGAAAGTGAAAGCTGCTATGACGGCAGCTTTAGGGCACGAGGAAGTGGTTGGCCTTGGCCGGAGGGCGCTTCATATCTCGATGCTTCTTTTATAGGCGTAAGCATCCAGTTTTACACTAGAAGGGCGCGAAAATCTCTGGCACTTCGAGACTTATTTGGGCTTGGAACTGAGGATTTCACGCAGAAGAGTCGAACGGAAGAAGCTGACTCATCAACTAAGCGAGCTGACTCATGCACAACATAACCTCGAACTATGGTCAGTGTGGGCGGAATGTGATGGTGAATAATTGTTGGAAAACTAGTTTGAGAAGAGTTCTCTCTAATAATATGCTATTAGAGAATAGAATTGTTGACATTCTACAGAGAGGCAGCGTAGAACGCGGATTTTTACAATCTCTCATATTAATCGCGATGGATCGCTGTTGTAAAAATCGCGTCATCGATCAAAATGTCGATTTCGATGGGGAGAAAAAAAAAACAACCCTCGATGTTGTTGTACACACACTTTTTTCATCGAAAAGCAAATCCTGGCAACGATCGCAGAACATTGTTGCAAAATGTTATCGTCTCAGCTTTCGCTGCTTTTACAACCAGGCTTTGTTTTAATCCCTGCGAGAAATAGTTGTTGACATGAGCGTGAGTCAGTCAGCGAGTTTATATGATGCACCGATGTGTAACGGATTTACGACACAAAAAGGGGATTTTATAGCGAGAAGATAGTTCTTGGAAATTAAACTCCCATTTTGAGTGCGCTAAACTTGAAAGCTCCGCAAGCGGAAGAAACACGGCTATGTACCGAAAATGCCTTTTTCAGGTGTAAGAGGCAGGACATGGCCAAGAAAAGGCGTGGCTTAGGCCTTCGCAATTGGCGGAGCTACAGTTCCAAAGCGATTAATTACCTCGGAATGGGCGCAGCTCAGTGCAATAGTCAAGGCAAGCAGAATAATTACTGAGAAGTGAAAATTTTTTCAGGTTTTTTTCCTTTCCTCAAATCCGTTCGCAATTTTTAATTTTCTATCATGAAATTTTCAAATTTCCAAAACAGCCACAGCAACGAAGACGGAAAAGCGCTCATCCATGTCCATCACTCTTCTCATTACCCTTAAACTGACCTTCCTTACCCCCCCCCCCTTTTTTACGTTCATCCTCTTGTCCTTCCCAACCGATTGCCACATCATCACATCACTTGCGATTGTTGATGTGTAGCAAGGGTTCAAAAAATATTTTTTTGGAGAAATGGTGAGGCACGAAAAGTTTTGCAAGGCGGAGGGAGCCTGTGAACTGTCCTTAAAATTTTTTCTTTTGGAGTGCTTCTGATTTATAGCAAACCGACAATATAACTTTGCGAAGGGGGGGGGGGGACGCTATCGCGACTCAAATTTTTGTTTACTTACTAATTTGATTTTGATGATAAACTTATAAGTCCTTTCTTGAATAGGAAGTGCGTGACTTGCATGACTTCTCACCTCATCTAACTGCTTGAAAATCCGTTATTGGCCGGGGGGGGGGCAGAAACATGAACTGTTCAGAAATCGAACACAAAGAATATTTGCTTTTTCCATTGGAGCATTTCCCATGACTATATGACGCACTGATGAGTCTTCATTGCAGGCATTCTTTGCTAACTGTAACAACTGATTGACGTCAATATCGGAATTTTAGGCTTTTTTGTATTCTACCACAGAAGAACTTTGAGTAGACGAATGACGACCTTCTTCTATCGTCATTTGCCGAAAATCTGCAAAAAGGTGTTTGCAGGTGTTGAATGATGCGAAATATTTTCCTTCATGTCAAGTGTCACTCGAAAACTGTTTCTTGACAAACTTCTCTTGACTATACAACATTTTTTTTTGCAAAAATCTATCATGGAAACGCGTGCTCATTGAAATGAAAATTTTCTTACGTTAGTTTTTATCACCGGGGGAATACCAATTATGCCACAAAATTCAGAACCATGGAATCGTATAGTTTCTGAAACGTTCAAGGTCTCGTTTATTGTAACAAATAGTTCAAAAACCCCAAGTTTTTTTTGAAATTTAGGTTAGCCTTGTAAGTTTTTTTCGAAAGCGTGGCAGCCGACACCCCTCCCCCTCCCTAATTTCCTGAGATTCGAGGTTATAGGCCCGCAAAAAAAAATGTTGGGAAGCAGCTTAAAAAATTCCGTCGAGTGCGCGGCTAGAGTCACGCACTCTTCATTCAGAGATTTTTTTTTGTCATGCTCCCCAATTCTCCTAAACGGAAATCCTGAGACGACCACCGGTTTGCACGTACTGTAACCTTCCGCATTCTCCCCCCGTTCTTTTTTTTTCAACGGCGTAAAAGGAGTGATGCGCACGCGTTTACGCGCGCATGCAAGTGGTTCCTCCCGGGCATACTTCACACGATTTCAGTTGTCACGCGATCTGGCAATTTGCCAGATGTTTGAAAATTCAAAACTTATGAGTGTATATCTTCTACATTCAGGATGCGCTTACGTTGACTTACAAACAGTTGGAGTTTTGCCAAATCGCATTGCGACTGAAATCGCGTGAGGTATGTATGTCATTTGATTTAGCGGATATCAATGCTGTGTCACAGAATTCACTAAAATTTTAGATACTAAAGCTAAGTAGCTAAAAGCGGTGACTGAAGAAGGTTAGAGAAGGGACCACCTTGCAAGTCGTTTAGAAAATAAGCGTGGCCGAAATACTATAAAGCTTCAAAAGGTCAAAAAGAAAATCAACAGCGATCCTCCGAAAAGTTTGTTGGGTCGCTTATCGATATTTTACGGGCTTATAATATTTTGAAAAAATAAAAAGCGTGTAGCTCCAAGTGATTAATCACATATCAGTTTACTTCGTGAATTTTGAATTTTTGTGAAAGAAAGTCTTGCAATTTCAACTGAGAAATCACTAATCTCTGCTTGTCATAGTACATTACCATAGTCATTTACGATTTCACTAGATTAAACGATGATGCAAGCTGATTTGCAGAGCCAAATTAGCATCAAAAATTTTCCTTGTGATTCAAAAAGCAATGATTGTGATCACGAAAAACAGTTGCCGCTCTGATCTTCAATGTCAACGTCTCATGAGTTCAAAGCTGGTTTGTCAGGTTTTACCTAAAATAAATCTCTTTTGAAGCAGGTATGGTTAATGTCTAAGACCTTTTTTACGCGTTTGAATTTATTTTTGGCTCAAATGAGTACTCTCAATGGTAAGTAAGATGGGGTATAATGCTTAGCGCTGAAAATGGTATATCAAAAGATATAGATGACTTATACGGTGAAAAATAAAGAGGCCAATGAAAATGAAATTGATGTAACGTTGGCTATATATTTGACGCGTGGCATAATTTAACGCGAATTCAATGGGATTCTATGCCAATCTAATTTACAAAGCAAATTCGATTGGCTTCACTAGAGAAGAACAAAAATGAGAAGCAAGCAAGTAAAATTGCTGTTTTATACAGTTTCCTCGAGACCGACCTGTTTTTCAACCGCACAAAAAGTATAAACGTCATCTATTATTTGTATCTTTGTTTCATGTTTCTGTTTCATAAAGTAGGAGCGCTCGAACCTGTTCTATGGTTTCGATCTGAACTGTTTTGTTTTCTTTCTCTGAAAAAATCTCTTCTGTAGCGGTGTCGATGTGATAGAGCCATTAGTCACCGGTCAAGGCTAAAATCGCAAACGTTCGCAGTTCGAGAACCCGGCACCGATTTACAACTCAGCTCATGGTCAGCGCAGTTTTGAAAACGGTAATGATGCAATGTTTGCAGTTTACTGCTTTCTCAACCTTGTTTGAAGGACAAAACAGTGAAGTATAAAAAAATAATAAGTAAAATCTGGGTGACTCTCGGTACAAACAGGCAGTGCAATCGATGAAAGATTTTCAAATTTGCGCCCCACCGAAGAAAAACTGAAAAAAAAAGTTGAGTGGCTCTTGAGGGATTGCGCAATGTTTATCTTGGCCTGGTTAGGGCAACAATAGCAACACATTTAAAGAACCAAAGCAAACTGATTTTTACATAGAGTAAATTTCCGATCTTTGATTTTGACAAAAAAATTGGGAAATTTTTGTTACGAGCGTTATTAACTTAAAGACCAACGTATCACAAAAAAAAACAGGCAAATATAACTCATATCGTAGAATGGTGAGAAGAAAATCGGGAAAAATCTAGTAAATCATTGATTGAAAAAATGTATTCGAACCATCACAAAAATTCCCGTTTCCGCACATGATTAAAATCGGTATTCTCTCCCATTTTCGATAAACTGACATTCTCTCCAAAACTTGGTTTGTTCCTTCGCGGTGGGACCCAATCGCCAAAAATAAGGAATAGGCAATGTTTGCTCACATAAAGTACTAAAGGAAATAAAGAAAAAGTTCGAAACCTTCTGCTTCCCAGTGAAACTAAACCGACTGACAAGAATTCAAAGAAATTTTTAGAGTGGAAACTTCTGGTCACTGACTTTGCAATACAGCGACTGAACACATTAAACAAAACCAAATATAGAGAATCTGACCGATTTACCCACAGAAATGTCCAGTTTCTTGGAAAACCCACACGGATCCAATCGCGATTTCTGTAGAAAATCAATAAGCGAAGGTCGAAGATGAGTGGTTGTCGTTATACATTCGCGTTCGTATGTGCGGGGTTGATGGCGCCGAATACCAGTTAGCTAATGGTGGAAAGAGAGATTAATTAAAGGGACAATGGAGGTCGTGGCGGGCGTGGCGCGAACCAGCAAAGCTTTCACAGCCGCCGCCGCCGCCGCCGCCGCGCCTTTCGCAGTAGTTCGGCAGTGGCTAGGCGGCGCCTATGGCAAGTTCCACACACTGGGGGCACCTATCAGACTGAGGACGAGCTGCGAGACGGTTACACTACTCCGGACAAGTGTAATTGTCCATGTGCTGTGTGAAGGAGGTGGGAAAGTGAAGTGGGAGGGGGGGGGGGGAGCAGGGTGTGCGTGTGTGTGACGGCAAGTCGAGCACAGCCCCTTATAGCTGGTGAAAGAACAAATAGTAGTACTGCCCGCTGATGGCCACCATGCCTGGCCGTGCTGACCATCTGCCAGCAGTTCTGTCTCAGTAGACTTTCTGTTATCGCCAAAGGCCCCCTTATCCTCCCCCCCCCCCACCCCTCTCTCGTCGATCATTAGTTACCGGCTTGATTCAGCGAAAGCTGGATGCCTGCTAATTGATGGCCTGAGATCTGGTCCTAATAGTCATACAGGGATGGAGATCCCATAAGTCAAAAGCTTGGCAAAGTTGCAACATGGGAGAACGTGGAAAACTCCTGCCTGGTGAGGAGAGGGGGAGAGAAGAAAAAAGGGTGTGACGAGATTGACGAGAATAGCAAAGAAAGACAAGTAAAGTTTCTTCCAACTTTTGGAGGGAAGGATGATTGAAGGCATTCGCAACAGAAGAAGTCTCAAGGGAGGTATTGCGCTCTAAATCTAACTTGCTGAAATTTTGCAATAAATGTCTATGTTTAACATACGAAGTGAAAACCTGCAATTTTTGCAAATAAGCATCTACAGTCGAGTAGATTTCCTGCTTAATATAGTGTCCCTGCAGACGCGACAACGCTGGGGCGTCAATAATTGCCTGACGAGTTCCCGAGCTAGTGTTTTCCATTGTTTCTTTGCTAATCCCATGCTTTTTAGGTGATTCGTTGCTGATAAAGAAGAAAAGGGTAAGTTAAGGAGTAGTTTTTGTTTTCTGAGAAGTTCTATCATCGCAAATTCACAGATATCCACGTGGAAGCAGTTCGCTTCAGCTTTTTGTCTATTTTTTTGTCACTTCATGTCTCTTTCTTATTGTGAGGTACTTCTTTGAACGCTAGTGGGTTTTTACGATTGACTTATTGTCTTTATCACATGAAGTACTTGATTAAAATGCTATTTCTTATGGATGAAATCCGAAGTTGCTGCAAGACAAGCCAACTAGCGTTCAAAGAAACGCCTCACAAGAAGGAGGAGGTTTGCAAGAAGAAGTGACAGAAGAAACAAACAAAAAAAAATAGACAAGAAGCTGACGCGAAATGATTCCACGTGGATGTGAATATGCGATGATAGAACTTCTCAGAAAACACTACTCTTTAACTTACCCTTTTCCTCTTTATCAGCAACGAATCAACTAAAAAGCATGAAATAAGCAAAGAAAACACTGGAAAACACTGGCTCGGAAACTCGCAAGGCATTTATTGACGCCCCAGCGTTGTCGCGTCTGCAGGGACACTATATAAGCAGGAAATCTACTCGACTGTACATATGGGTCTTAATTTATGAGGTTGCACACCGCGCGCCACGCTTTACGGCAACTTACTGTGAACAGTCAGTAAAACCGTTTTGTGTGATAACGAGTTGAGAGTGATTACAGTCGCTAGATTTTCCGCTTAATATAGTGTGCTTGCAGTGTAGGTGAAATGCGGTAAAATTTGCGCGTAAAAAAATAGCCACGCCAATAATGCCGGCATTCTGCGCGCGCAAATGGAAGGCCTCAAGGGCGTAGCTATTTCTTCGCGCGCAACTTTTACCGCATTTCACCTACAGTGCAAGCACACTATATTAAGAGGAAATTCTACTCGACTGTACTTAGACCTATGTTTGTGTGACTTTTGACAAAGGAAGAGAAAAGAGGAAAAATCGATAAAAACTGGCAAATTGCAGGCACTCATAAGCCGTAAAACACTGTACATGTGCATTACACAGTCATAAGTTCAAGAGCTAATTTAGTGCCCTTGCGGTGACGACAACAATTGCGCGAAAACAAATACCATATTTCAGTGGCGTACCCCAGGATTTCGGCTCGGGAGAGGGGCGACAAAAATTTTTTTTCTAATGAAGGTGCTGGCGTCAGCCACGCACTCCGAAAATTTTTTTGGGATGTTTTCCAAAATTCTTCCGGGCTCCTGATCACAAGCCCCCGAAAAAAATTTTTTTACAAGGCTAATTTGAATTTTTAAAAATTTTTAAAAGTTATTTTAATTATTTACAAGTAAAAACAAGTCCTATGCACTTTTTTGCAACACATTTAAGTAACTTTCAAAAATTTCGCGACCCATTCTCGGAAGGGAGGGGGGCTTGCCTCCCTCCGCCCCCCCCCCCCTCGGTACGCCACTGCCATGTTTGTAATTGCAGTTTGCTTTCAACTTGCATGTAAAATTGGCCGTAAAGCGCACTTTGCCAGTCTTTTCGCGCAAATGTTGTCGGCAGCGCACAAACACCATTTTAACTGTCATATCTACTAGGCTACACATGTTAAAGTCAAATCTACAGTAGCCGTATCATTTCCAAGATTCCGCTAGAAGAGACTTTATATTTCCTGAGTGTTTATTCCAATTTGTTTGAGTTCGGATATGAAGAACAAGGAACTTCCGAAAATAGCAAGTCATCTAGACCTTTCACTTATCTGTGATTGTGCTTCCCCACCTTTAGAAAGACAAAGAAAACTTCAAAGCTTGCTGATACGATGTGACCTCTAAGTGAACGCGTCTCTGCAAACACAGTCTAGTATTTACCGAACAACTAAAACGCGTGCGGGAACACTCTGCAAGCACTTTGTCATTGTTTAGGAAGAGCATTAGGGTCTACCGAAGGGTAAATTGCTTGCAGATTTTCTTGGGCTTGATATCAAAAGGGGATTGGCAAAAAAATAGTTGTGCGGAATCGATAAGAGCAGTTAAGAACTTTCCGAGTCATTTGTAATCTGATGTGTGAATCTGCACACCTCACGCGGCAATTGACGACACCCTTACTAGTAGTTCCTCCGTTATACATTTTCTAGTGTAATAAAGTGTTAAAATGTGTGCTTCTAGTTAGTATATAACCAATCAGACCAAAATGGACAAGGAAACAAGACAAATCAACGGAAATGAGATTCTGACCTTACAAGTCGTCAACTAGCGCGCATGGTGTGCAATATGCATATCAAGTTACAAATGCCTCGAGAAAAGCTATCATCCATTCTGAGGGACATTCAAGAACGCTTTGTGTACGTTTGATCAACATGTTGTATACATTGTTTGAACATGTCTTTCACGATTTTCGGGTGGAATTGTCCAGAACGCGTTAGCGCAAGTCTGTACTTGTTCAGCACTTGCGCAACATTCTCCTTCCTAGTCTGGGAACGGATTATACAGTTTAGTTGTTCTAGATCAATACGTAAACTTGCAGACAATGCACAAATCACACGCCCCACCCTCTATTCTGTTTGCCGTTTTGGGTACAGTCTAGTCAGCCGTTCCCAACTCGCTATGGGGCTCGCACATTTTGCGTGGAACCTCTCCCCCCCCCCGCTCCCCTCCCCCACACTGCAGATACTTGGTAAAATTGATTCAAGGGAAAGAAACAAAACGAAAATGACGCGTGGTGTGCAGTACACAAAAAATTGGATTACAAGTAGTTCGACCATACATGCTTCGGGAAATTGCTCTGAAATTTTCTTCGAATAGTGAAGAGCATAACTAAGGAAGGAAAAGCAATCACGCGATAAAATGTCTTAATGGACAATGATTCCGGGATTTGACGGGAAGGGTGCGCATTGCGTACAGTTGCACATGTTAGGATATGAAATGGGTGAAGTATACATGTGTTCAGATAAAGCTAACTGTTTACCACAGTTCTATCTTTATCACTCATCATTTATGGCTCGAACATATTTCGCATGCAAATATCGCAAATAAGCATTCCCAAAGAAAATATATAAAAATCTGGCAAAAAATTTACGATTATATATGTTCGTCTATTCGAGACCTGAGAAGGTTTTTGTCATAGAACAGGTCATATTATATAAACATGCCCTTAGTAGTGTCTATTGTGAAAATTGTGATATTGCTCTTGTAAATATTTAGCTTGGGCAGTCTCGTCAATCTCGTAAATACTTCAGACCCCCTTATAGGGCTCGTTACGGGGAGCTCAATGTTTGTAAAAAAAGGAAAACTTGTTAATTGTTTGATTATTAGCCACTGGATATAGTATTATCCTCTTAGGGAGTTAGGTATAGACCAGTATTTGGAGTTGGCACCATGCCAGCCCAGTATACCTGGGATTTCTAGTATATGGAAAGCAACATGTGTTCTCAATTTGGACACATTCTTAGCACATTTCTATATAGCTTATCGTTTAGACAATTTATCTTTGAATAATTGAATAAATGAATAAATAAATAGATAAATATACAGGATGTCCCAAAAGTAAGTACACACTTTTCAATCGTTAATATTTCTCGTCCCATTGGGTCTTTTTCCACCATTCAAGTAGCATTCTGTAGAGAAGGTTTCAGCTTAGATTTCCAGCATTGAAGGTATCATCAATCTCTCTTCATTACTGTAGGATTACTGTAGGAACTTCGACAAGCATTTTAAGCCATTGGAGGCCACATTTCGCCTCGGAGCAATACCAAACAAGCCAAAAACTCTCATACTATGGTAATGGAAACCGCTGATTATGAATGTGAAATTTCCACTCTACTGTGATGCTTCTTTTCAAGGTTATGCCAGGTAAAGCTGACATCCGAATTCTCAGCATTTTTCAGAAATGTGATTACACCATCAAAAAAGGTGGAAACACTCGTAAAAAGTTGTGTATTGGAATCAGCGTGTGAGAAAACTTTGGTACACGATTTTACAGATTTTTTGGAAAAATTTTTCAAATGGCATATTTCACAGTGATTCCACATGCAGAAAGTTCTTACCGTAATCCTACAGTAACGAAGAGAGATCGGTGATTCGCTAGGTGCTGTAAATCTAAGTTGAAGCATTCGCTACAGAATGGTACTTGAATGGCGGAAAAAGACCCAATCGGAAGAGAGATATTAACGATTGAAAAGTGTGTACTTACTTTTGGGACACTCTGTATATAGATAATATTTGAGACGGACTTGGAAACAAACTTTTCTAGCCCCTCAGGCAGATTGCAAATTTCGGTTTTTCTCCCTCATCAAGAAAATTATTGCTTTGCACATCGTTCTGAGGTAAAGAAAAACATTTAGAACCAGGTGCAGTTTATGAGCTTTTCTTTCCAGATTATATTCCCACCAACAAATCTTTCCGCTGCAGATGCTCGAATGATCTGCATCAATCTCAATTCGTTTTTCTTTGCGGTTTTTGCAATTTGGCTGCTTCAGCACAAACAAGCTCGTTGAGAGAACAGCTAGCTATTCGTTTGCAGATGTGTGAGGATCAAGTGATCTTTCTGTGGACTTTATTTGCTGGAGCAGAATGGTTCAGTGAGAGAGCAGGGATGTTTGCAGGAGTTGGGAAATAATTTTGCAGGATGGGGGATTCTTACACAGTACCAAAAGTATTCATGATCATATATTATGCGACCCCTGTTCAGCATTCCGCATATCTAGTACATCTAATATATTAAAGAATTATGACGCCAATTCAAAAAATATCAGAAAGCGGGAATCCGCGTGCGGTCCCGAAGCGCGAAAATGCAAATTCAGCACCTTTGATTATTGGTTCACTAGTCGTACAAACATTTTGTATTTTTCAAACAAAAATTAATTTGTTATGAATTGATAGCCTAGACATGGCAGTGAAAGTTACGCTATCGGGTCGTCTTTGAGGCAAAGAGTAATAGGATGCAAATTGATCTTTGCCAACTTCTTGGCATGAATTTCGTTAGAAACATTGAAAATAACAAAATTTTTGTAGATGTGGCTCAAGAATTTCCCTACACAATACACAATTATTCATAGATCGGAAATCTATGGGTTCACGAATACAAAATTTATTTGTCTAAGTAATTCTACAACCAGCAATTGCATGTGGTCATACATTTTTCATGGCAAGCAACTTTCAGTTCAACTGGCTTGGAGGCTGGAAGGCGGGGCTTTGTGACTTAATTAAAGCAGCTCGCGCCAGCAACACAGTCTGCCTCTCTGTCGCGCGCATGTCCCTGGTAATTATTTAGCATTAATAAGGTCACGAAGCCCCGCCTTCCAGCCGACAAGCCAGTTGAATCAAAGGATATGGAAAAGATTGTAACTTGCATGTAATTATCAATTTTCTAGATGTAATGAACATAGTTCTTAGCGGAAAAAGCACCCAAAATTCCAATAAATCTATAATCATACGTGGAAATTCTGTGAAAATTCACATCAAAATATAGGCAAATAAGTTTATTTCTTATTGTATGGAACTTTTTCAATTTATTATGCCATAAAACCTAGCGAATTGCAGGCGCGTTTTCAAGTGGTCATTTTTCTTAGGCATTTGTTGAATTTTAAATATGCAAAATTACTCACATTACTTGAACTATAACAGCTAGAAAAACTAAAGAGAGAGATGAAAGATTATAACCTCCTCAAGATCAGAGGCAGTGATAATCAATACAATGAAAAAAGGAAACAAAACTGTAAAATTGCCAATATATTCAAATTTTTTGATTGTGCATCTCCTTATCAATAATGAGCTACGAACTAATTTATATTGTAGGCTAAGAAAGAAGTTTATGAAGATCTTAATTAAATGGGATTTGAAATAGCTAGTAAGCATTATAATATGAATGATAGCAATCCAAGTTTATGAAATTCTATACATCATTTCTCAAGCAAGCAGCAGACAAAAGTTTGAATAATCTTGAGACGGGAAGGGCAAGGGGGGGGGGCTAGATGAGGGACGGATAAGAAATCACCAGCTATAATGTATCCGACATTCATCACACTCAGTCACTTCCTAGTGGTCTGAACAGCTGACGGTCAACGAGACCAACAACATCGGACATGCGGTCGGCTGTCAATATAATTTACAATTTGAACCGAATGGTAGAATAATCCTGAGGTTTTGATGTGTAGTTCTAAGCGGAGTTTAGCATAAAAAAGAAACATAATCTGCATAATTTTGCACTTTTGCACCCGATTATATCCCAGGAAAAGAGGTAGAAAAAATCGGTTGATGGTTCGAAAAAATAGCAAAAAGGGATCAAAGGTTCGTGGATAGTACATTCATTGTGTTTTTGCAGTTGCGAGCCGAAAAGGTGGGGGGAGGACTTTTTATCAGTGGTACTTTACATTCAATTTCTAGTATTCAGAGCCGGAAGTTAGGTACCAGGATGTCCGTTCGGGGGGGGGGGGGGGAGGGGGCATTCCGAAAATCATTTGGGAGCCCCTTAAAACTTTGCGAGTCCATGACCCCCGAAATCTTAGAAAGGGGGGGGGGGAGTGGTGGCGCCAATCACAAATCCGAAAATATATTACAAGCTGGCATGAATTTTCAAATTATAAAATTATTTCTAATTGCAAGTATGAAGAAGTCACTTCCACATTTTTATGACCCATGTAAGTAACTTTGAAATTCCCCCCCCCCCTCGGTTTACTACGGAAAGGCGACTAGAATTATAAGCAGCGAATATAGTCGAGTTGTCGGTGACCTAACATGTTTTGCAGAACATGCGCGGAAAATCGCGCCTAACTTGCGCCTACAAGCTCCCATTTCAAGTTTCCTTACTTCCTTGTTTGAGAATTCGATAAAGAGGTGGTAAATGATCATTTTTGAACTGCATCTTCCATTAGAAAGATTTTTGTTGATAAGTTTGATAAGAGACGTGAGTTGCCGCGCGCGGTGTGCAACCTTACATATTGAGTAATAAATGACTCCACCAAACTGTAGACTATATGCACATTCTCAACGAAAATATAGGGGAATCTTTTCGCCAAAAAAGGAAAATGCTTAGCAAAAAAGCCTTGAAATTTAGCGACGATTATCGTCATTTGTTCGCACGAAAAGCTCTTCATCATCACATAGCTTCGTTTTTGTTTCATATTTCCATATGAATTGCGCTATCACGCGCACGAAAAAAAAACCAAATCGAAATTGGCTCAGCATCGGCAGCGACGAGACGTCACAGTTCGAGTGTACACAATATGCCAACGTGGATAGTCGAAATGTTTGGTTTTCATGCAGCAATTCGAGTGGAACCGGATGATGGGTCAAAGAAGTGAACTCTTTCTCTCGCTTGCGCGCTCGCGCAGACGCGATCATGAAATGAAAATTGTGAAAGTGAAGAAGCGACGGGTAGCATAGAGCGGGAAGGCGATGAGGCGCACGGTGCAAGAACGTCAAGACATTTTGGAACTCGGAATGTCTGTACCTCTTTTGTAGAAACTGAATCGAAGTTCACCTGGTTATTGCCCAATCACCATTTCACATATTCAAACGTGGCCAAGAATACCAATCCAAACTCTCCCCCAGATCGTATTGTTTTGAGAGCGGAACAATCTTTCTTTATCACGATTGAACATGACCTGCCCCTGGGCAGTAATTTGGTTAAATTCTCCCATCCAATTACTGCCCACATAGACTGATCTAGATGTGTTTGAGCACTGTCTCAAATGAGGGTTGTGGAAGGGAGCCTGAGGGGAAGGGGCGGGGAAGGAAGGGAATGTGAACAGTTGGAAGTGTCATAAGAAGAACTGGAACATCGGAATATCTTGAGGCAATGTCCACGCAAAGCCATTCCTACACGGACCAATCAAATTGAGCACGATAGATAGTACGGTGGGCTAGAGTTAACAAATGAATTTCTCGGTCAAGAGTGTATCTTATGACCTGTCGCTTGGGCATTAATTTAGTTAAAATCTCCTGGGAAATTCCCACATAAGAATCCCAGGTATTCGGATTTGCCTACACACCGTCTGGGATGAAGGGTTGTGGAACAGAGTGGGTGGGAGGGCAGTGGAGACGACCAGGTGCAAGAACGGTAAGAAGAAAAATGTAACATTTGGAGGCACTGTGCAGACAATACTGATTTTTTCCAAGCCGGCTAATCAGCTCCCTTGAGTAGGGTAGAAAGTACGATTTGGATTGGAGTTTTCAGAAGAATTTCTTGAGAGGGTGGGAGGAAGGGCGGGGGGGGGGGGGGGAGAGTAGGCGCAGGAACGACGAGAAGACTTACAACGTTTGGAGGTATTGCTCAGACAAATCTGATTTCTCCGAGATGAATAAGTACGGTAGAGAGTACGGTCTGGGCTGGAGTTTACAAATAAGTTTCTCAAGCACAAATTAATCTCATGATCTGCCGCTTGGGCAATGGTTAATTTAAGGTTTTCCCAGTTGGTCCCACATAAGAAACCCAGGTACTGAACGATTTTTATGAGAAGAGGTGAAGAATGTAGCATAAAGAGCCAAAGCACAAAAGTGTTCACGGAGGGTGAGAGGCGACGAGGCCGGAACAATGCACACTGACAAGGCAAACAATGCATTCTGAACCAGAAAACGCGATGTGACAGGCAGGGGAGGGGGGGGCACACGGGGACAGGGTTCAAATCGCTCAAATCGTAGCCGAACGACAAGGCACATATGTGCCCTGAGCTGTTCACGAGCTGGTCCTTCAGTCTTCACATCTTGACAGCTGCTCTTGCACTCGAAGACCCCCGTGATCTAGTCCTATCGCGCTCGCTCTTTGGATATGTTTGTAAAAAATTCTTTGCACCTAGCCGACCCGCTCTAAACTTCTCTTCTGATCGGTCAAAGAGTCTTTTTCTATACAAAGAAAAGGAAAACAAATACGCACTAAGTGCTGAAGCTGACCTTGATGGGAGTGATTAGGAGAGGTTCAACAACTTTTTTCCCAGGATTTTCCTGCCGTCTCCAAGGTGACAAGCTGACAGCCCCGATCAGACTTTTCTCAAAAAATTCACTAGCGTAATGAATGAGCAGAACAAATAAATAACGCACTCAAGAAAATGACACAAGCGTTCGCGGGCGTCGCCATGTGAACAAGCTGTTACGAATATTCGGAAAAAAATTCTTCTCCAAAAGTACTAGTCACGCGAAGGCAAGGTACAGGTATCAGATTTCGAAGCCTGTTCGAGAACTTGGAAGGGTGTGAAAAAAATTCAAATCATCAGCCGGGTAGAAGAAAGCACTTGACGTAGGCAAATGACGGAGTGTTCCGGAAATTCGAGGAGACCTTTGCCCCTGTACTGAGCAAGTTGTTTGAATGAAAAATCGAGGTCAACTGGAGTTTAACAAATGAATTTTTAAACTGGGGTAAAAGTTTGAAAATCCGGAGAAGAACGGGAACAGCTGGGTCACAGGAATATCACTGTGGTCGTGTAAAATTGAACTGTGCCTTTCTTTAAATACCAGCCCGGAGCTTTTCAAAACGTTGGGTCCTGCAGCGCAAAAGTTTGCGATACTAAACGCGCGCTTAATTCGTACGTATCGTCAATTCATGACGCGCAAAGACTGGGCGCCGTTGCGTCCGACGAAGGCAGTGTGTGCATGGGAGAGACAGCAGACGGTAAGAGAAACGAAAGAGCGCTCGATCACGGAGACGCCGATATGTCCGCAGTCTTTGCGTGCTACGAATCGCTTTACCTTTTATAGATGTTTTGAAGTCAATAATAGGCAAAACCTACTCCGAAATTTTAAAAACAGCTTATAGAGAGAAAACTTTTTGAACGAAAGTGACCGTTTATACTTACTCGCGATAACCGCTCGCTTCCGCAGGTGTTCAGGGAAACGAGATCAGTTAGGCTTCACAAAGCCTGCACCTCAAAGCCAAATTCCATACTTTTTCATTCTTCAAAGCATGATATGATACATCAGGTATGTTGAGTCATTGGAATTTTGATTCGCAAAGAATGAAATTGGCTCCGGTTTAAGCGGCTGTAAAACCCCTGGAATGGGGGATTGCTGGCATGGAAAGCACTCGATATAGGCGTCATGGGTAAAATACCATTCCCATAAAAGACAAAGAAGATTGATGTATTGGGCGCTGACTATGGGTATTCGGTTTTATATGCCTTTCCTGCATCAAGTGGCGGTATTAAAGGATAAAAAAGACGAGTTGTATGCACAGTAAACAGAAAAAACCATCGAAAATGGGGGAAGAGAACACTCGCTACGTCTCCGCGTGTAGGGAGAGGAGGATGTTCTTACCAACTACAACCCAGTTCACTAGAACCGGAATTTGTAATCAAAAAGCGATAGGGTGAGAGTGCTCTAGGCGAGGGTCTAAATCAAGCTGTAAGCCCCTAGTGCGGTCCGTCCGTGTGAGAAGTAAAAGTCCCGGGTTCCGGTTTATCCACGGGGGATTGCATTGCAAGGATGATATAGGGGAAGAGGGTGGGGGGGGGGGGGAGCACGGTTTATGCGCAATCGGTTGGCGATCGATCAACGGGGAAGGGGGTGATAAGATGCATGGAACACGATGAGAATGAACTCGACCTTGGCACAAACTGCGCAAATAGACAGTTGAGTCATTCAGAAGGGGAGAAAGAAAACCATTCCCGTAGAAAAATGCAGCCATAACGATACTAGCGGGGAAAAACGGTGACAATGAGTTGCGCTGCCTCCAAACGGGAAAACGCGGACATGACAAGTCGGGGATCATTTGGAGACATGGTAATGCGCAGAAGAGTTCGGGATAATCCGACGACGATTATTGTACGCGGATCGATCGCGTCCGAAATTGGGACAACGACGTGAAGTGTGATGAGACAACGGGGGAGAGGAGTGGAGAGAGTCGCGGCCCCTGGAGAGGGGCGGAGAACCGCCGCTGCCGCCGTCGCCACCGCCGCCGTTACCTCCGTCACCGCCACTGACGACGACGTCGACGGCGATCGGCACCTGAAAGAGGTGGAGCTCCCGAGTTCGGCGCTGGCAGCAGCCGGGCTGAGCTAAGAACTCAGCTCCCAAAAAAGTCAAGGATTCAGAGGAGGTTACTATTACTCGAGACAGCTGAGCCCGCAAGAAGAATACTTTTTTTCTGCAGAACATAGTACTCAAGGCAGTAGTGTAAATGAATATCGCCGATAGGCGCCGTTTCCGCGGACAACTAGTCCTAATGCACGTGCTGTTGCATTCTGCGTAAAGATCAGCAGTCCGGGAAGATTCAGTATGACCTGGTACATCGTCTAGATAGAATAGGAACAGAATGCGCAAAAGACTGCTCTTACAGCGTAGAACAAAGTAAACAGCAAAGGCAGTAGGGGAATGTAACGCCCATAGGCGCCGCCTCCGCTGGCAGCTGGTCCTTTTGCACATGCTGCCATATCCCGTGTGAGGACCAGTAGTTCGGAAAGGAGGAATATACCCGATACTTCGACTAGATTGCAAGGAACAGAGTATGCAAGAAGAATACTCATACAGTACACGAACAAAGAACAAGAGAGGGGTAGAGAAATGATAGACTCCGCCTTTGCGAAGAACAGGTCCTTTAGCACATGCTTTCCATGGGGTTCGAGGACCAGTAGTCCATGGAATGGGCGGAGCCTGACAACGTGTCCCTCAAATAGAATAGTCTTAGAGTTTGTTCACATGCGCTGGTCTTTACCACCGTCCTCGCCGAACTTGTATTGAATTGTTTGCCTAATTGTTTTTTCTGCCTGAAGTGGAGAAACTTTGCAAAAAAACGAGTAAACGACCTCCATCAACTTCCGAAACTCAAAACTCATGTCGTAAAACTGCTCGAAGAGGGGAAATTGTAAAATTGCCTCTTCAACCAGAAGTGATGGAAGAAGTGACAAGTGAAATCTGCCCTTCTCATATTTCCCCCTCGTGGTTTCTGGAACAGCACTACATAGGGGGAAAAAGCAGTGTCTTTGTTCAGGCACATGCTGTGTAATCGCATGCTTTGTTGATAGTCGTTGACAAGGAAAAGAAGAAAGGAGAGTGGGACTGTAATAGGAGAGTTTACATTCACGTTTGAGGTTTGTGGAAAAAACTCTCAGGGAAGTTCTTAGGTTTAACAAGGCTAGAAAATGATGGCAAAGGGGGCAGAATCGCACTATAGTGGCAGAAAATGAGTTCATGAATTTGAAGAACTGGGAAAATGGGACTTCTCGGCAAAAGTTACTTTGGAATCTACAGCAAAAAGCAATGAATATGACTTTCATGCCTTGCAAGAAAATTCAGTGCAATAAAAATCACAAAAATTGCTATTCGATTCAAAAATGTTAAAAGAGGCTATTTGCAGTTATCATCAATGTTGTTGTTTTGTTTGACTGCTTTTGCGTTTCATTGTATTTTTATTGTTGTTTGTAGAGAACTTTAGTATGAAAAATAAATAAATAAATGTATAAATAAATTTTGTTTTCCATCCTTATTTTCTTTTATCTTGTCTTGAATCTGAGGACTGACTGTCTCATTTGTTCGGACCTTCTTTTTATTTCTTTTACATTATGGTGCACCTCGAGTGTATTCAAAATAAAATAAAACAAAATAAATAAAATAAATAAATCAGTTGAATAAATACTCTCATTTTCCAGCTCATCCTGCACGTTTAATTGCCAAAATGAGCAGTCATGTGTTCAAGTAGCCAAATCGTTTAGCATAGAGGAACTTTCCCTTCCGTATTGCATCCATTCATTTCGACTATTAGCCCAAAAAAAAACTATTCAAGGACAAGTGGGCATTGCGAATCTGGCTAGATGATTGAGGAAAGGAATGTGTGCAAGGAAACGGACAAAATGCCATGGTTAGATGCAATCGATAGCTACCCAGCAATAAATTTTCTTTTTTTAGTGGACGGACAGGGATGGGTAAAACAAGCAGGAAAAGACCTGTAATTATTAAGATTGCTCCCGGAATTGGAGACATAGGGTAGGGAAACGTACTCCGCCAATTTGAGCGCGCCTTCGCTGGCAACTGGTCCTTTTGCTATAGTGTTGCATGTCGTTGCAGGACCAGTAGTCCGCGAAGGCGGTTCAAACTGGCGGAGTTGGTTCTCGTACTCGGAGAGAAAGTCTAGAACCCTATAAGCCCTAGTAAGGGTACCGAAAAAATTACCTACACAGGAAAATGTGAGGAGGCAGTTTAGCAGATGGCAGACGTCTTGTGTTGACGGCGATTGCTTGATTGGTCGCTTGCGCCACGCCCATTTAGCATTTTTCACGGTCAAAGTCAGCGACAAAAAGTTAGTCAATTAAAATATTTCCTTTTTTCGGACAATCTGGGTATTTTATATGGGGATTTATTTCAAGACAAAATAAGTCAAAATATGTAGAAAAAAAACTGATTTTGTCGCATTTTTGGTATCGAAGAAAACTATATAGGCGTGATATGTACGAGCGGCCGATCAAATAATCAGCGTTGTTTGAATGGTGCGTGGCGGCGATTGGTTGATTGTTCGCTCGCGCTACGCCCACGGAGCATTTTTCATTCCAAAGCGACAGAAAACATGTTCTTTTTTATTTAGAAGCTCTGGCTCAGTCCAGCAGGAAGGCTTAAGATTGATAGATATTCCGAAGTAGTATTCCGGTTGGACCCACCGGAATTTCCTCTTGCAAATTTCTGATTCTGTGAATGCGTCGAGACCATAGATATCTATCCAAAAAACTCAAGATTCAGACTCTATAGAATCTGGATTCCATAAAATTTCTCATACGAGGATATGCCAATACATTTGCAGATGTCTGGCAATGTTCTGGAAAAGCCGGAAATCTTCGTTTAATTGCTTCTGATGAAATAAAAATGTAGCATAAATTGCAACGTAAAACGTTCGAAAGCATTTAGTTCTGTGAGACAGGTGCGATATGTACTAAAATAAATCTGTAACGTCTTCTTCTGCGAGAAAAAGGAAAAGAAATGGCAAGCCAGATGTTGAGCTAGCTCATTTTACTTGCAAAGATTTTCTCAGCTTAGTAACTCGATCCGAAATTTCATGAGCACGTGCAAAACTTCAACGGAACGCAGGAAATTTCATTTTCTCTAGGAGGGGAAGCTTAAAACAAGATTTTTCAACTTTCTTCAAAAATTACAGCAGCATGGTGAAGTGGTCGGAAGGTAAAAGAGATGCTTGGATAGGGATGAGTCAAAAAAATTTGAAATCTGATATTCTCCAGATTTCAACCCGAAACCCCTCCCACTTTTTCCTCAGAAAATGACAGCTGCACAAGAGTGTGAAATGTGCTTGTTTTTCAGCTGCTTGTTAAAAGAGCGAGTGAACTCGTCCATGTCTGGATAGGAAAATGGGCAGGAGGGGGAAATTTGAACCGATAATTGCACCCATAATTGACTGATTTACTCAGAAGATGAGTCTTCTGGCGCTGAGCCCAGACTCTTAATTCGCTTCTTCTAAGAAAACGAAGACTTGGTAATATCGAATAGTTCTTTAGTGAAATTGCTGAGTGGGCGTGGCGCGAGCGGATGATCAACCAATCACACTCATGTGAAAGTTTCACTTGCAAATGAAACCAAACAGGGTCGGGTATACCACGTCGTTTTGCTTAAGATTGTTGCAACTCATCCTATCATTACTCTCTACCATCTTGTCCGCCCAAAATGATGAATCCCAGACTTTTTACCCGTAAGAAATTGATTGTAGTTGGGCGCGTTCCCTTCTCATATTAAAATGTATGCACAAAGCGCGAATCATGCATGTATGCAATCTGCAACGATGGCGATAGAATGACAAAGCGTATGTTGCATCGTTTTCGTCGTATTCACAGGCAAGGAAAAGAAATGCTGGGCTTGAAATGACGAGATGGTAAAAAGGAATCTTGCATTACATTCTTGCATGCTTTGCAAGGGGTAACATGAGTACAAAGAAGTTTCGAGTTTTGCTATCCTGCAGAAAATCTTGTTTTTAGAAGTTCAAAATCTCAGTACGAGTCTCTCGTTTTCTACAAAATAACTTCCTCAAGGCTGTCTGTATAATGGCAGCGTACCAGAGTTGTACGTGGCAGCGCCGTTCCAGCCTAGTTCCAGCGGCACGCCAGCAACGCGAGGTAACATCGAATTTAACATGCGTCCACGTGGATCGGCATGGTGCTAACCTAGCACTGACACGACGTTGGAACGGCGCTGGCACGGCGCCGGAAACGGACAATTTTGAGCGCGATCTTAGAAGAAGATGACTATCTTTATAGCAAAGGTTAATATGATAAATACCGGTTAATTCTAGTTCCCTTCTTTGCTCTTCTATTTCACCTTTCTGGGTATCACATAAAACTTTATGGGTCAACTAGAAATCTTTCACGCCCCATAAATCTACAATTCAATTTTCTAGTTAAAATATGGTGAATATAAATGAGACGCAGAAATTGAGATAGAGTGTCGAAAAAGCTGGCATACATAAAAAATTTACTTGCAAATTTATGAAGCGGACTTGGTTGTGAAGAGAGAAGGAGGAAGCAGTGTCGCAGATACTTGATTGCAAATATTTCAAGATTTGGAACGTGTTGATTTTCACTCAAAAATTACTTCGGTCCTTTGAAAATTTCAAAAAATCTATTTTGCTGCGTTCTTGGTCATTGGAAATGCTAAGCAGGCCTGATGCGAGCGGCCAGTGGACTAATCAGCACAGTTACAGTGTTTATCGATTATGTTTACATGAACTATAAATGGTTCATCATCCGCTCGCTCGCTCCACGCCCACTTCTATTCACATGCAAATAGACGGCCGAAAGCGACTTTTCTTATCTCACAAGCTTAGAATAAGAGGGGCTAGTTGTGTTTTCTTCATATCTCAGAATATTCAGAAATCTATAATTTACCAGCACCCTTGCGCGAATTTGATATCATCAAAGGCATTGGTGTAAACTTGATATGACAAAGAATTATTTGCGTTATGCCAGTGACTAAGCTGATCATACCAAAATGTATATAAAAAGTGAATGATTAACATGATGTGGAACCATGAAACGAAGTGATCATCGCGTAAAATCTTCTTTTGCGTTATGTAAAGAAGCGGAACCGCTTCGTTCCTGTATTTGAGATGAATCACATAGCTAACACCAGAGAATTTTCTAAGAAATTTGCGATTTTGAAAACGGAACTGCTATAGTGCTGGGAAATGATGTATTTATGCGATGTTATCACACTGTTAGAGGATGTTGTGCTTTTTTTGGGGATCGATTTCAACAAGATGTTGAATGGATGGAATTAGTCATAGGAAAACTTGTGGTATAAGAGTTTAGGTTGGTTCATAATTGCGAATTTTTATCAAAGAAAATATTTTTTGTTCCCATAAATTTGCCAGATTCAATTTGGTACAGAAAAAGCAAATCACATACTTTTCAAATATGCTCAAAAAATAAGTATTAACATCTGGTAGATGTACAGTAGAGTAGATCTTCTGCTTAAAGGCAGTGTCCCGGCAGATTTTGCACTTCCACCTTTCTGCATTTAGGCATTTTCAGTAGAACCAAATTTGTGCTTTGAAGGGCTGAAAAGGCCGATTTTAGGTCGTTTACCCAATTCCAAAAAAGCAGCTCGGACGAGGTTTTTAATGGAAAGTTGGGAGGTCCTCAGACGAAGACCCAGCCGCCTGTAATTTTTGTTTTGAATAGCATGCACAATGAGAAGAGCGGTCGTGTGGTCCCGCGCCGAACAAACAAGGAAAGCCATGCGAGGGCGCGCCGACTGGGGTTGCGCGCGCCGGTTTGGGCCATTCTCTGGCCCAGGGGGAACATCGACCAGCCGGACTGCGCCTGGAAGTCAGTGGGGTGACCAGGAACTCCACCACACCTATATTTCCCAGGGTGCGAATCTGCCGGGACGCTGCCTATAATATAGTGCCCCTGCAGACGCGACAACGCTTGTGCGTCAACGCTTGCCATTGCTAGTTTCAGCAAGTGTTTTGTAATGTTCTCTTTGCTTATCCTTTGCTTTTAGGTAAGTCGTTGCTTATAGAGGAGCAAAAGGTAAGTTAGAGAGTAATTTCTGTTTTCGAAGTATAGGTCATCTTTAAAATCGTGACGATGCATTTAACTGCGATCTTTGCGCCCATAGGAAGAGAAAACACTCATACAAAAAGACAACACTCAATTCTCAGCTCAGTCACGTCCGATATCTAAATACCGTCATAAGTGAGGAGAAAAAACATCGGAGTAGAAACGAAACCAGGAAAATGTGGTTGCCGGGAGGCGCGTGCGTGTCGCGCGCGGTCGCGTCATCGCCACGATTTTTCGAGCACCCTATAGTTGACTATCGCCTATTCTCAGTCTCTACGTGTAAACTACTCGCGTCAACTTCATGTGTATTTTGCCTCTTCATGCCTATTCGCGTCATTTCATGTGTATACTTTTGTGACATGATGCCTCTTCCTTCTTGTGAAGCACTTCTTTGAACGCTAGTAAGCTTTGACGTATGACTTATCATCTTTATCACATGAACTATACGATTAAATGTGCTATCTCTTTTTTAAAGGAAGCCGAAGTTGGTGTACAGCCTCTAGCCGTCAAAGAAATGCTTCAAAGGAAGAAACTGGCATGTGACAGAAAATACACTTGAAACTGACGCAACGAGCTTCCACCTAAAATCAACTGACAATAAGCGATAATACAACTGCTCAGAAAACATAAAGTACTCTCTGTATGCGTACGTGTGGTCAACAAAGAGTTCTGACGCGTTTTGGTCAATTACTATCAGGAATTCGTGAAAAACCGTGTTTAAGCACGTAATTTGACGAGCTCAAACATGTTCTTCCACGAATTCTAATAGTAAATCAACCAAAACGCGTTAAAACTCATTCATGAACTTGTTAATAAAAGGTACGCAAAGCGTGCTCGCGTTCCCTAATCAGAGAATGAATAATATCTTCTTCTTCTTTATCAGCAACGACTTACTTAAAAAATGTTAAAGAAAGAAAACATTAGAAAATATCGCTCGGAAACTCGCAACGACAATTATCGACGCACAACCGTTGTCGCGTCTGCAGGAACCTATTTTAAGCAGGAAATCTGCTCTACTGTAAGCCGATAAACATTGAACAGTTGAATCGTATTTTTTCAAAAACTGGCGCCAAATGAAAGCCCAAAGCAAATTTTTTTCTGAATTTTTTGATGATATTTCAATTTTGCTCTGTATAGATTGCTAACATGCATATTGGGATAAACTTTCATATAGAAATATCCCATAAAGTAATGTTTTTCAGACATTTCTGAAAGAATTTGTATAAACTCTAGCGTATTTTGAACATATTCAAAAGAATTAACATCATCCAACCTAATATAACAAGCATAAAGGGGATATTGTGCGACAAAAAGAAAAAAATCTCAAAATTTTTGAGTGAACCGGAGAAAGATCAGTATCTTAAAAGAATGTACAAGAGTAATAAATCAGCTTTGCAGAAAAATTCCTAAAAATATCTATTTTCTATTTTGCACTAGTACAACCTGGTGAGAGGACTCACTAGGCACTTACTGAAGTATGTGAACGATGATTAATTATGGCCAGTTTGGTGCAAGTTCAACTATTAGGGTGAACTGTAAGAAATGGGACACTTACGAAATAACTGGAGGTTTCTCAAGAAAGAGAAGTGATTAGACATTCCAATTTTGATAGATGTTAGAATATGTTATTTTCTTTCAGATAATACCTATATAAGGTCATTTACATAATTAATAATTTTTATACTTGCTGAAATGCAGAGTTACTCACTTCGACAAATTATGAAGTTTGAGCAGTATCTGCGCAGTGAAACATGTGAGACCACCCAGTACCACTGCTGGAGTGGGTGGTGGGACAGTCACCAAAACCATGACGGCTTGGTGGCTTCAACTTCCAAAGTCAGGAGATATGGCCATTAGCAGCTTCGAGAACGAAGATACGCGTTATTCAATTCCGTGTAGGTGAACGCATGTTTCCTAGGTACCTTCTGATAGAGCTTATTACGCTCTGTCCATCCATGTGCAGCTTGCCTCAGATTTTGTCTATTTTCGGAAAATATAGGGCAAAACATATTTTTTTTGGTTTTTTGTTGTGCCAAAAATAGCTATTTTTCAGGTTTTTTTCCGCTTTTTTCCCTGAAATTGGAAAGAAATCTTAGGCATTTAACATATCGTTTGAAACAGCATAAAAAGCTCTTTCGAATGGTATGCCATTTGCTTCACGACTTTACGGTATAGCAGTGCAAGATTGAGAGTTGTTCAAAAAACCCTGTCGGAGTTCGACGCCACGCGTACGGGTATGAGAGAGGAGCGGTAACGCGTTGCCAGAATAATAGGCGAAGGTCGGTTATGTAAGCGACGTTTGAGTTGCAGCCTGCTTGTTATTGATGAGGACAAAAATTCTTAAAATGTAATAAAAATCAAGCTGTCCCATTTTTTACAGTTCACCCTAATACAAAAAGAGTCACACGAAAGGAAAAATCTAGAAGGCCTAAAAATATTTCGAGTGGGAGCGATATGGAATTAGAGTATTGTGTGGAATTGCTCGACAATACCCCCCATTTTTTGGATCTTTATTTTTCATGACAGGTTCTCACTGAAATACTTACTTGATTAGTACATGCTTTACAATTCGGCTTAGTATCACGGTTATGTTGAGGTTTGTAAAAAAAAATCTTAGAAAATGCTAAAAAGAAAAAAATCGATAATTATCGCTGAATAAGTTTGAAACTGGCAAGATAGTCTTTTTTTCAGATTTTTGCACTGAGGATTATTTTTTATTTCTGCAAATTTGTTTTTCATGGAAGCCTATCAACTCTACATAGTGCTAATCGAAAAAAAATATGATCTTGCACTACATATGTACTTACGACTTAATGAGTCATTCACTTCTTTTTCATACTTTACTGTAATGTGCACATTCCAAAAATTTTGCAAGTTGTGCGCAAGATTCCAGTTCTTGTTATTTTCGGCTAATTCTTCTTAGCAAACTGCTGCGTCACAAATGAGCGAGATCATTCTCATTATTATGATTATTATAGGGGCAATACTAGTGGTTTTTCTCAAAAATTCTTTTATAATAGCAGTGAGAAAATTAATTGCTTGTGCAAACAAGAATTAGAAAGATAAGTCGAAAGTGAATCAAGACTTTTGCAGTTAAGCATCTTAATTGAGAATAAAAGGAACTGCGACAGATCTTTTTTGTCATGAAGTAATCGTGACAAAACTTCAAGTATATTATATTTTATACTGATTTTTGGATAATGATTGCATCACAAGATTGCTGAAAGTCTAGCAATCGAAAACGACAAAAAGGTTTTGTTTGTGCAATCGCGATGTAATTATCGCAACAAAACGTCGCGGTGCGATAACTTCTTCAAAATAAGTTTTATAGATTTACGAATACATCTATACAATAATACCATTGTTTTCTTTGGCAAGTGGTCTAGATGATATCTCAAAACAGAAGAAAATCTGCACAATGTAACTATTCTATACTGAGTTGATGCAAGGGGACGAGTGGCGTAGTGGTATGAGACGCCGCTATGACAAGATCGGACACAGGTACGATCTCCCCCCTGGGCCAACCAAGCCCTCTACCCCCCAGGGACGGTAAATTAGTACCAGAGTAATCTGGGAGGATAAAAGCACTGACTTGGAAACGGCTGGCCCCCGCAAGTGATTGTAATAGGCTCGCACGCATACAATTGACTCTTCGACTATGAAGTTAGTATGTGCGTTCGGCGCATGCCCTCATAGGGTATTGAAGACGCCGAATCCTTTATCCTTTATCCTTATTAAGTTGATGGAAAACTTCTTGCGCATCATCTACGAAAAATCATAATTTCCTGCTGTCTCAGTGAATCTGCACAAGTTTAAACGAGATAGAAGAAACCTTTTTCCTTGTGGTAGCCCCTTCTCTGCTCCCTAATAAGGGATAGCTTTGCAGGAGAATAAAATCACTTTAACTTCGGTCATTTTGGCTAAGGCTGCTAGAAATCTGAAGCTTGCGATAAAATTTTGAGCAAGCACTATAGTAAATCTTCTAATCCAACCTTTCCATCTGTGCAGAATCTGTATCAAAAGAACATCTCTGTGAAGAGTTATGATGTTTGGGTAAGCGATACAAAACAGCAAATTTGTTTTTTTGGCATTTTTTATTCAAAAATCACAACTCTTTGCAATGGGGCTCTTTTAACACAAACTCTGCACCATAAAACTATGGATCAGAAGACTTACTATACTGCTTACTCGGAATTTTGTCACACGTTTCAGATTTCAACAGCTCAAGTCAAAATATACGAGATGTTAATAATCGCGTAGCATATTTCTGGAGAAGGCACAGATGCACTGTTTTTTGGACGTCATCTGTGAAGTCGTGCGCAGCTGCAGCTAGAAGAACAGAGTCGTGCATATAAGTATCGCTGCACTTAGCTTGCTTCCGCCATTCGCTTTGCTCTTTAGTTTTGCCTTCTCTCAATTTATTGTATTTTGTAGCTTAGATCTCAGTTATTCATTTTACTTTATTATCCATTTGACCGTGTTTATTGTTGCTATTTTTGTTGCCAGATAAAGTTTAGTTACCCAAGTTTGAGGTGTACTCGTGCAACCGCTCAAGATCCGCGTGGCAATATCCTTGGTTGTAGTTTAATATTCGAAGCCTTATAGTTCTGACTATATCCCAACCACCAACCAATATACAAAATGACCGATGTTGAAGTGATTTTATTTTCCTGCTTCCTTTTCAAAAGCTTCCCGGTATTGAAAGGGACCATCACAAAGAAAAACGCGTCCTCTAGCAAATTTAATATGTGCAAATCTTTTGAGAAAGCAAGAGTTATGATTTTTCAAAAAAGATATGCGCAAGAACTTATGCAAACTTGATATTTTCTTTAGATTTGACTTAACATGAAATACATAACACCCAATTTTTTTCCTGATGTTTCGCAAATTATTAGAATTGTTTAAAAATAACAAGGATTCTAATTTGCACTGAACAATACAGTATCCTTCTGTATTACACCCCTAAAGTCGCTTTTGGCTTTCCTTTTCAAAGCGGATTATGACAAAAACTTGCTTGTGTGAGAATCTAGCAATCAAAAGCTATTTTGATTCGTGATTGGCATTGAAACTCGCTTTCTCTTATCCTGCCGGAAATAGTGAGAAATTGTGCTTGAACTCGAAATCCGTTTTTCTCTCAGAAAAAGCATCGACTTGGAAATTTTCTCTCTTCAGCAATGTTTTTTACCTCCTTTGTCTTGTCAAGTGTGGTATCAATTAGACATGTCACTGTAGTAAATTCACTTCCAAAAATATGGGGTGAGAAGCGAGAACGAGTTCGACATTGCAGCGTTCCACCAAATAGACAAAAGCAATTCACCACACCTTTTCATTCCTGTCATAAAGCATTCCATACAAGCAACAGAATTAAGCGCTAAATTCGGAGAGCGATTAGGGGAAATTATGAGAAATTTTGCATTTCTTAGGGGAAAATCTAAGTTTCACCTACTGAATTAGTCAGTAGTTTTTTCTAGAACTATCACCTACTGAAAATCAATAGCTTAAGTAAGTGAGACGACAAATTGAGATTAGAACGAGAAAATTTTCACATCCGATTTGAATTATCCCAGGACAGGAATGCGATTTCAAAAAGTCTTAATTTTAGATTTCAAATTTTGCATCACGCTATGTAGAAGAATAATCTTTATGAAATTGTGAAGAGTCCTCTAATATGGAGAACATCAACTATTGTGCTGGATCCGCAATATGGCTGTTGACCTACCGTACTTCGACCGTACACCTCAACACACTACGTTGATGCAGCTCAGATTAATCTCATTGTGTAGATTCTTTCCCTTAATGTGGAAACATCTACCATACCTCCATAAGTTAGTTCTGATGGTCTATCGTTATACAGTAGATCTACTGTACTACTGTATACTCCTGATAGGTTATGATTCTTTGGAATGTCAGAATAATGAATTCGGTAAAATTTTAAATCTTTCACTGAACATGGATAGAACACCCACTATGCAGCTATGTATTGTATGTTCTACCATTCTTCTTGGTAAGGAGAGCATCCACATACCTACCGTCCACTTACCGTAGACAGCGAAAATACGGTAATAGGTCAGATGAAGTTACATTGAAACGTGTAAAAATGGCCTTTCTATTTTGGACAACGTGGTGCATAAGTATGGTATCATCTTGCAATGTGGCTGTCTTTCTACCTGTACCTACAGTATTCCTCAGTGGATTACGGTAGGTGTACGGTCTGTCAGAATATTAGGCTGTAGTGTGTAAAAATTTCTGTATATATACAATTCTTTACTATTTAAAGGATAGTAAAGATACTACAGTGATGAATCCTAGCCATGTCATTGTTATACCGTACACCTACCGTCTTCCGAATAGATACAACTGCGATGTAAAATTCCAATTTTTTGAAAATTCAGGAGGAGAGGCAATGTGAGATGCACAGTTAGTGTATTCAGAAGACTTTTTACGATTCATAAGTTAATAATAGCTCAGTGCAAGTGCATTCTTTTAATTGTCATAAAGAACAAAGCAGCTTCATGCTAGCAATGAGAAGAGTAGAAATACGCATTCTTGAGAGTTTGAATGCTGTGTAAATAGATAGTTACGAGGGCAAAGTGATAGAAGAAAATTCGCAAAGTTCTCCGTGCGTTTACAACCCAGCTATTATCTTACACTGAAGCCTATACTTCTGAACCAGTATCATGACAGACAGGCTTCAAACTCTAAAATCGAGAAAAAGCAAGCGCACCTGACAATTTACCCCTTTGTACGCGGTCGACAACGGGGGAGACGGGGGTTTTGGAGTCTCCGAAAAAATGTCTAGGCTCTTGAATTCGTGTGCAACCCTCTCCTCCCCCCCCCCGATTTGCTGATTGCTCTCGGTACGTGAAAGGTGTCAAATTAGTGCTTTGTCAAGCCGCACAAAGCAAATTCTACGAAAGAATTAGACGCGTCGGAGCGAAATGTCTCCTTCAGCATGATAAGCTGTGTGTATAAACAACTGAAATGCAATTTTTTCTTGCGCAGGTTGCTCCCAAACTCTAGCTAGGGACAAGTTTGATTACCGTCTTTTCTTTTCTTGAAAAGAAAGGTCAACCTTTTCTTTCTTTGTTTGCTGTTGAACCAGCCATTCAGTGAAAGTGCAAAGTATAATATTTAGTAACAAGAAAATTCTAGTAAGATGAGTGGCAAAGATACGCAAGAAGTTTTTAACAGAAGAGAACAAACTTTTGAGACAGTGTGTAACATCGGTAGTAAGCATAATTGGGGAGGAAGGGGGGGGGGGATGTGGAGGACTTTGCAATAATTGACAACTAGGATGTATCGGCATTAGTCTGTTTTTTTTTGCGCAACATCCTTCAAAAATATCAGGATTGCACATGAAAAGAATTTATTATTCATTTGCTATCTGCATGCGTACTTCCTCTTTCCAAAACGGTGCACAATGATGAGGAATTTCCAGTCCCCACCGAATTACGGATACTCTAAAAGTATCACTAAAAAACAAACACTGCAAAAATTCTGCAAATATTAGTAAAAAAATATGTATCTGATATGAACTGCCGTTTTCAAAGATGGTAAGATTTTCTTCCGCAGATCTCGTGGATGGGAGAGGGGCGGAGGGGAAGGAAAGACCGGCGGGGGGGGGGGGAGGGAAGAGAGAATGGAAAGGAGCAAATTTTAGGCGAATTATCGACAAGATACTTACGCAGTATTCAAGCTAATAATGTGATTTCTTTGACACAATGATGTGACTCTCATCCTTCTTGTCATTCAAATGAGGGGAGATCTCACTGTCTACCAGTCAGCACCTAACTTTTTGGGAGGGGAAGGAGCGACAGAAGGTTGCACTTATGGGGCGTAGGTCAACAACACTTCCAAGTAAGACCCTGTTTTCCAATATTAAAAGCATGTCAAAAGTAAACGTTTAAAGTAATCAATTTTAAGGGCACTAAAACCATGTCAAATTGTGCCGAAAGTAGTGCGGTTTTTCAAACGTAGCTACATCTTGTAGGAAGAAGATGTGTAAGAGATTCAAGCATTTGATGCAGCATTTCATTCTCTTTCTAATGCTTAAATAATCATTGCATAATAATCAATAAGCTCTTGAAGAATTACCAAAAACTGCGACCAACGCTTTTTGAGGAGGTCAACTATTCATCAGTTTCACAGTTTTTCTAAATTTTCACAACCCTCATAAGGAGTCCAAATAATGGATGGATAGAGCAAACCCTACAGGAAACAGCACAACTTTTTTCTACTTTCGCGAGCTCGTCATGATTTTTGTATAGATTTTTTGACGTGACCAATTTCAGCAGGCTCGTCTCAGTCACAAATGGATCAGACACAATTCTTTGGATTTTGAAACTTACAAAGATGGGTTATGGCTTGACACTAATTTTACAAACCAAATGAGCACTCACCGCTTCAGATTAGCAACTTTCAAAAATTCCGGGTACAGCCTGGGGCGCCCTGGGAAACCTGATTTATGATGTTTTATCCCGGAAAACTTGATTCGGAAACAAAAAACAAGTGATAGAAAGAGAAGAAAAAGCTGTGTTGAATGATACCCGAGTTGCTTGCCGGTTACTGTTCTGTGAGGTTTGAGTTAACCAAATTTGGTATTTGATGGCATTGAAAAATTGACTCCAGAAACTCTAAGAAGCAAGCTAAGAAAAAGAAAAAAATACTCTGTGTCATATGGAGTTTGCTCTATCTACACGTCACTTGTCTTCTTATAAAAATAGGTACAAAAATTTGGAAAATTAGCCGAACTTGACCAAGGCAAAAAGCATGATTCGCAGACTTTGGTAATGTTTCGAGAGCTCATTGAATATTCTGCAACGAAATTACAGCTATTAGAAAGAGGATGAAATGCTGTATCGAAAGCGTTCGTTTGAAAAAAGCGACATCATTTTCGGAATGACCCAATATATACCATTTGATTCAACTGGCTTGGCATCGGCAAAGGCGGGGCTTCGTGACCTAATTAAGGCTAGGTAATGATCAGAGAGCACTCGCGCGAGAGAGACGCAGGTGCGTCGCGGGAGCGAGCGGCCTCAATTAGACCACAAAACTCCGCCCTAATGGTGCCAAACCAGTTGAATCAAAGGCTACAAATAGATAAATAGATTCCCGAAATGAATTTGTGCTTACATTTAACATCAAATGTTGCAGAGCTATCACCTAATACCTTTTACAGACAATTTTAAAGACTACTCTAGCACCTATTACGGCCAACATGGATGCAAATAAATTTATTTATTAACAAATTGCGGTCAATCTTATATATAAAGCTGAATGTCTGTTTGTCTGTCTGTCTGTCTGTATGTCTGTATGTCTGTCTGTCTGTCTGTACGTATGTTCCGAATAGAAAATTTCATTTCTGAACCGATCCGGACCAAACTTGGCACACATACACTACGGGCCCCGGCGGGTGTCATAGGCTACTCGATCGATAATGAAAAGTGGACTGTGACACCCGCCGGGGCCCGAAGTGTATGTGTGCCAAGTTTGGTCCGGATCGGTTAAGAAATGGAATTTTGTATTCGGAACATACGGCGGAGCCGGGTAAGCCAGCTAGTTTATTTATAAGTTATTCATTTATCTATTCTTTCATCTTAGCATGCCTTAAATTGAAGGCAAAGGCATAGAGTACATTAGTAACTATTATAGCATCTGGTTGGTCCACCTTTTTAGTGCCTGTGCAGGGGGGGGGGGGTAAAGGGAGGGAGAGAAGAAAAATGAGAGAGATCTTGCTTAATCTAGATCAGCTGGAGTACCAAACAAGCTTTTATGGACCTATTAGCTTCGAAACCATACTAGCCCTTTTCGCTTTCAAGAACAACAATCCTGAATCGCTTTTCTGATAAGGCGCTGCTTGCCACTATACCGCAGCTCATTTCGTTCTTCTGTCGATGAGAAATTAAAGCATGGAATGCAAAAAAGTACGTAAGCAAATACATGTGAACGAAACTGAGCTTTTCATTGCTTTCAGATCCTATTTATGACAGTTTTTTTTATTTATATCACTAAAAAACTCGCTCAATAGATCAAGTCAATCATTTCAATGTTTTGCTTGGCGCAGAACAAATTAAGGCAATCGGTCGTTATTTGATAACAAAAAGTAGCGAAGTTGAACAAAACACACCCCAGTTGATTAAAAAAGCTGACGAATGGCCATTGTTTACGACTTGCGAAGTGCTGCGCTGTGTTTGGCAGCGTTAATGGAAGGCGATGAAAATGGAGAGTGGAATTGGAAAGTGAAAAAAATGGTCGAAGGAGAAGTTAGAGGGTCTATAGCAAGACTGTTTCCATTCAGAATATTAGGTTGATGATGCATGCATTTTGCACCAGAAAATTTATGAAGAAACCTAAATAATACTGTAATATTTTAGTGCACTTTATTTGGATCAAAACCAACAAGATGAATATTAGGTTGCCCAAACAACCTTATTTCTAATTGAATGGGAAAATTTTTATTTTCATGGGCTTGGCATACCATTCTATAGAGCGAGGCAAGCTGTATAAAATGATCACTAAAGAAAGACCAAACTTGTGATCCAGGTAAAGTTTGGAGCCAAAATCGAAAAGAATTTTGTCATTTGAAAATTGCATTTCTGCGACAAAGAATTCTACAGACCTCCAACTTTGTCTATGCATTTACCCAATTTTTTCCGAGCACAGAAAGCGAGGAACAAAAATCATCCAAAAGTGGCAAACTCCGCCCCTAGCCTCTCCCACATAAGTCATTGTATACTACAAGCCTTATTAAGTATAGTTTCAATACCTTATCTCTATATGCGCCCTGGTAATCGAGAAGTCCTAGTTTGACATAAGAAAACCGGAGAAAGTGACATTTTTGCATTTTCGAACTATTAGGTCGTTTCAAAAGTAATTTCGCTTTTTTCAAACGGGCGCCACATTTGATGGAACAAAGGTCCCTGAGAGAACTTAAGAGCATTCGATGCAGCATTTCATTTTCTTTCTAATGGTTAGGAAATTGTTGCAAAACAATCAATGAGCTTCCAGAAAATAACCAAAATCTGCGACCCATGCTTTTTGAGATGGTCAAGTTTCACGATTTTTTGTTACTTTCATATCAATCCTGCGAAGAAGCTCAAGTAACGATTCGATAGAGTAAACCTTATAGAACAGTACTACTTTTTTCTCCTTTCCATAGCTTGTCATACATTTTTGACAGATTTTTAACTGACGTTACCGATTTCCATACCTGGGCAGCTAAATCCTCGTAGAACATCAAAAGGAGAGCAGCTCGCGCACTATTCGATGCAGCATTTACTCCTCTTTCTAATGGGTGTTTTTTTGTTTTCGATTCGTTTAGTTTCCGGGGAGAAATCATCATAACTCATTTTTTTAGCGAGCCCCAGGCTGTACCCGGAAAACTCGAAATTTGATATTTTGAACCCGTAAACCCTCACTTGCTTTGTAAAATTAATGCTAACTCATAGTACCATCTTGTTAGTCTCAAATTCCGAAAAATTATGATGTTTGATGCGATTGTGGTTGAGGTGGGCCTGCCAAAATCCAATGTTTCTGTTAAAAAATCCTTTTAAAAGATTACGGCGAGCTACGAGAAAGAGAATAAAGTAGCACTGTATTCTACAAGGTTTACTCTATCGAATATTACTTGAACTCCTTCTGAGGATTAATATGAAAGTTTTAAAAAATCGTGAAACTTGATTATCTCAAAAAGCATGGGTCGCAGATTTTGGTTATTTTCTGGAAGCTCATTGATTGTTTTGCAACAATTTCATAACCATTAGAAAGAGAATGAAATGCTGCATTGAATGCTGCCAGAATCTCTTAGAAACCTTTGTTCCATCAGATGTGGCGCCCGTTTGAAAAAAGCGAAATTACTTTCGAAACGACCTAATATATTATTTTCTCAATTTTGAGCCCAGAAAAAATTCACTGAATATTGATCAGGTACTGGAATGTGTCTACTGTATAACGACCTAGTTGGAGGTTCCTAGGAATTTTCTGGAAGGAGATGCGATTTACAGAGTGATTGAAGAATTTTGATTTTTGGCTCATTTTTTTTATAGATTATGACTTAGGTGAATCTTTGATCACCATTATGTAGAGCTTGCTTTACTCTATCGAATGACACCCCACGTCTCCTAGGAAAACAAAAACAGTCTGATTTATCTATAAATATGGTTTGCTTTCGGGACAACTTAAAAGAATAGTTTAAGAATTTCAAATCGTAGGAGCATCGTAGAAATCAATCAACGCGAGCTTTATTAGATCAAAGGAGCAAATCTCAAAACTACGTTACCATCACTGCCGCCTTGAAATCCCTTATAAGCGCGCTGCAAGCCGGAAGTGCCTCTTTGCGACACCTCGAATGAACTTCAACCAATCGAATTCTAGCTTGACTTTCTGGAATCAGCTCTTTCTGGACAATTTAAAAGTGTTTTCAAAAGTTTCAAAATCTCGTTTGCAGGGATCTTTTCCGGGAACATGGGCGATATAAACGCATTGCCGCGTTGGTATCGGCGCACTGCCATAACTTTCAACTTCAATCCATCGAACTATTCGAAGGCTCTTTGAAATTTCCAAAACTCGCTGCTGGAAGCGAAAAAAATATAGGTAAAAATAGACTTTTGAAAATTTAAGAGGCGTTTTAACAAGTTCAAAAAATACTAATTTCAATCATTTGTATTAAAATTTGATGGATTCAACTTAAAGAAGATTATCGCGGTACGGCGATCTCGACGCGACATGCGGTTATACTGCCGATGGCTCCAAAAGAAGCTCTTCAATTCAAAATTATGAAATGTTCAAAAGCACTTTTAGATTGTTTAGCAGTTACTCAGATTTGTTTGGAGCAAACCACCGATCACTCTCCATTACTGTAGGATTATCTTAGGAACTTCCGGCTTACAGCGTTGCTGTGGTTTTCTGTCTCAAAAAAGGTCTCAAAAACTCTAAATGTTGTATCAGGAATATTACGCTCTCTGATTTCATTACCAACTTTTTAAGGGTTTATAAAGCTTAATAAATGGTGCAATAAATTTTAGGGAGCATTGCCAAGACAGCTATTGCGACATACATGCCATAAGTTATGAAGGAAACATAACGGTAAAATGCAAAGTTTATATTTGGTTTCAATGACTTCAATTAGCCTAGTTTGAGAGCTTCCATTGTGTCTGGTTCGCTTTCCGAGGCAAAATAGGGCCCTCAATGGCTCAAAACCTTTATTAAAGTTTATACCCAAATTCTACAGTAAAGAAGAACGATGGATGAATCGCTCCATGCTGTAATTCTTAGTTGAACCCCGCTATGTAGGAAGGTACCTAAAGTTCGCCGAAAGGCATCAAAGCAAGAAAGTCAATAATGATTGAACAGTGTTCACATTTTTGGGACACCCTGTATATCACAGTATTCCAACGCAGCAGTGATGGTACTGTACAAATCTTGAAGGACAATATAGCAGTTTCAGCCTTCTAAATCCAGAAAAAAAAACATTTTTGAGTATATTTGGTCAGCTCCTGTCGTAGTGATTTGTCAACCTTTTGATATAATTATTAAAATATTAGATTATTTTTTTCTTATAATGAGTTTGAACGATTTTAGAAGTCAAAGCAAAATTTAAATTCAAAAGATTTTGTTGCAGCACTTGTGCACCAACCTAATGTTGTTTATAAATCATGGATTAGGAAGAGTGAAAGCATGAGAGACAATGGAATAAAGAAAGATCGCCTTTGCATGAAAAATCCAGAAAATAAATACGAAGAAGAATGATCTGGGTATTTATACCAGGGCATCAATTATGCATCACATAATCTAGAAAAGGGGTTTGGTTACCGAAATTGGCGGCAATTATAATCATTTGAACCCGGAATTTCGCACTTTGGAACGATCTATGACATTATACATACGACGAAAGAAAAGTTATGTGAAGGTGCTGAATCGAGTTTTTTAAAATAAAAGTTAGCGAATCTCAGGAAATTTTATGAGAAAGTATCATAATAAATGGACAAGTTTTTGATACATATTAATGAATATCAAGAAAATCGTATCTAGAAACTGAAAGGACGAGTTTTTCAGAATACATTTTAACGAATTTCAGAGAAATTTGAAGGCATTGAAAGGACGAGATTCAAGAAGACAATTTAGCGAATCTCAGAAATCTCCAAAAAATAAGAAATTTGATTTTCTACCATCGAGTAGATGATTATCGCAAGAAAAACATGTCAGGACAATCAATAATTTGAAAACAGAATGTAACGAATGAAGGCCTTCTTTTCCCACCAAGATTGAAAAGTTCCATCGTTATTGATATGTGATGTGGGAACGTCGAAAATGCAATGTGTAATGTTTCGCCTTTCTTCCGGGCGCAATAGAAAACGGAAATTCAAATTCAGAGCGTGATAACGTCGCATATGGAATGAGATCGATTCCCTTCATTCTAGGGAAGGAATTAAGCAACTGGTGAATGAATGGAGGCAGAAATTGATTGTTTATGTTCTGAATTTTCAAACATATAGACGATGATGATCGATTATGTTTAGAATACCTTATGTTATGTTGAGATATGGCCATGTTAGTGAAATGTGTTTATGCATCATTGATTATTCTTTTCTCTTAGATTGCAAAAAATCAATTCATATCAGTCCTAGAGATTCACCACGAGGCTGCAAACAAGTTTATGAAGATTGTTCCTACAAGGAGCAGCAATTCAAAGAAAATCGGAACTAAACAGTTTCAGTGAAAAATTTTTTCGTTAGGGTTGCATGATGCACGGAGTTTCAAATTGACTCATTGAAGAGTTCTTGAGAAGAACTACTCAAAAAGATATAAAAATTACTTCTAATTATGAATTTACTCATGAAATATATAAAAAGAAGGATTCCGAAAACTTCGGGTTTTTTTACCATTTTTTACCTCTCATTCTGTGAATCAGACTATTGTCGTAGGAGAGAAGATGCTGAAATAGATTCGGAGAGAAACAGAAGAAAAAACACAAGAAGAGAGAGAAAATTAATGTGTTTAGGTAATTCGGTTATGTCTGTAAAGCGGTCGTAAATTTCTTGGCTATATGTGCACTTGCGGCATCGATCACAAATAGCAGATTCTGCCAAGGTATGAGACAACATGGGGTTTTACAGGAAGATTCTAAGATTTTTCAGGACAGAAGAATATTACACTGGAAATTATCTTCCAACATAACAGAAATTTGAAGAATTTTTGGAGCAATTTGATGGTACAACCCAAATGAACCACAGTTAGCTTATTACATAGCATACCTGTAGTTTCTTAGAGTTTCATGCTGCTTGTCACAATGAGACGCAATAATTTTTTTACCAGATGTGGATTATTGAGTGAAGTTGCATTAAAAAAGTGATCGAACCGTCTGTGAACGCCGGGAAAACTTTTGTGGGATTTTTCAGTGAAAGTGAGAAGATTTTAGACGAAACAACAATACACAGATCTAGAGAAGCTTTATCAAGAATGAAAATGTATACCCGAACGCAATGTCATGGCAACAATTGCCAGTCGTTGATCTATCAATAACAAAGTGCTTAATAGTCGATTTTGTGTTTAAAATATGTAATGTGTATGGCAGAGGTAGGGAAAGGGGTCGATGGCGAGCTATAGTGGGATGGGAGCAGATGGGTAAACATCCACGAGATCACGAGCTCTTCCTGTCCTTCATCGGATCGCTACCGTAACCGCCATCCGATTGACTTGATCCACTTAGTGGGCGTCGAGTTTCTCGACTGAAATTAAGGAAGTGCAGTAAATGATACTATAATAATTAAGCTCAGGGCAATATCCAAAAAAGTCCGTTTACCTAGTGTTCTTACAAGGAAACTGGTCCGGAAGCTGTAGCTTTGAAATTGCCCAAACGAAAGTTCATAAGGTTCATTCGCGATCGAGAATTTCACCTCTAAACACTCGCCTAGATCGTAATCTCTACGAAGTGCGCACGGTCTGGGCGAGAGTCCAAAAGTAATTTTTTCGATTACGGATGAGTCTTATGAGCTCCCGCTTGGGTGATGGCTCAATTAAGGCTTCCTATACGGCTTCCACATAAGAAACCCAGGTAATTAGTTCTACCTGGACACTGCCTCCAAATAGCTCAAGAACTAAGACCTACATGAGATTAGTCCGAGCCTTTCTGATGCTCCTTGCAAGTTGGTGCTTCAATGATAATTGGCAGCATGCCACATGGTAGACTGTCTCTGAAATTATAATGTTGGGATACGGTAGCATTACGACAAAGGCTCTGACTCACCTTGATTGGAGGGTTTGTCAGTGTCTTTGCATGGAGCATGAATAATCGAAAGCACAGGTTCGTCCTTCCTATCGTCCTCTACCACAATTTCCGCTATAGGCAACACTCGCATCCATTTGTTCTGTAATGAGCAACAGTAGTTCTCATAAACTTTCATGCATTCTAAAAGACAAGTAATCTAAAAGAGTAGTAATCAATCTTTTTACCTTTCCCATTACTAAATGCTTGTTTGCAAATTTGACAAAAAGCTCAATTAATGCACCAAAGCGGGAAAGTAGGTGAAACACGTGGAAAAAGTTTCAGTTTTCATCTTTGTAAACACTTTCATGTCTTATTTTCTTGCATAATCTAATCGGTGACAAAGAATGACTCTTAGTAGAATTTATAGTTAGTAAACAAATGATTCAGCCAATAGTAATGTTGGAAATGTTATGTTAGTTGACGAGATGGTGAAATCTGAGTATGTGCCTGTTATATGCAAACAAACACCACTTTTTATCAAACATATTCATGACGATTACATTGGGTGATGCCATTAGTAAACTGAGCCTGTCTTCAAACTTCTACGGAGAACTCCACTTATAAAACTTGATTATTGTAGGGATGATGTTTTCCGTAAGACTCTAGTGGAAAGTTTACTGCAAACAATAAGATAATATTCTCATGGCCTTTCTCTTTAGAAGATTTTTATAAATTTGTTCAAAGATGAGCATAATAAAATCTTTCCGGAGACATCATTTTATAGAATTTTTCGGTGCAAGCTGGTTCACTAGGATGACGTGAAACAGCTGTGCAAATGTCAATAAAACAGACTTTTAATTTTCCGAGTATACGCAGAGCTTCTGATTCAACAGAAAATTTTATTATTTAGACGATTTGTTTGGGAGTTTTGATAGCTTGAAACTTTGGAAGTACTTAAGTGAAATCTCATGGAGCTGAAGGTGTGAGTGGCAGTTATAAAATGCTTATATTTGTTATTTCGAGGTTTCTTCTTATCTTTTTCTTTTTGGTACCCCTAAGCGCATTAGTAAAATTTTAAAAATTAACCAAAAAATGAAGAAAATAAGGCTGCATGAGAAAAGAAAGAAAGAAAGTTCAAGCGAGGGCTCGGTCAGTAAAGAGCTTACACCAAGAACTTGCTAATAAGAAAATTTTTGAAAATCTGAAGAGATAAGAGACAATTCTACAGGTGGAGGAAGGCCCATAATATCTTTTGATTGTTTGCTAAAATATTGAAGATTCCAAAAATATTTTTAAGCAATTTATTACCTTGCATTCTCTTCTCGCGGTTCTTGGAAGAAGAAGAATTAGTGTCTGAAAGACGAAGATCACATAGTCTTGCATGTATTTTTCAGTGTTTAGCCATTGGATGTGAGCGAATAGCAGTAGATCGCGGATATCTATGCGTAAACCCTGAAATCAGGATAATTTAGAATTTTGTACAATGTTTCAATACCCTACCTTCTCTCTAAACATGACTTCATTTTGTCTACGTAGAGCATCAATGTTGGGTGCATACTGTTCATGGACCCTTTGCATTTCGTTCACGTACTCGGCAAGTGTTTGCATTTTTTGGAGGGCCACTTGAACCTGAACATTAGAAATATTATGACGTAAGAGTGACCGGCTTTCCAGACCTGCTTAGCTTGAAGAGTGTCCGGTTCGCAGCATGATTGGATAGCTCTGAGCAATAATGGGTACTGCACTACCCGTTGTACTGGTTTGATCATACGCGATTCATAAGAGCAGTGCTGCTCCTTCGACTTGTTGGCAGCCTGAAAAATCAAAACTGAGTTTCTTATGTCGAAGAGTATTGAAGGCAATGTGCCATTTCGATATTCTCCTTTCTAATATGTGAAAATAAAAAGTTTGCGATTCAAATTCTTAAAATTCGCGGCAATTCTTTTGTTTCGAGCGCTATGATTTTGGAACTGTTGAAAAGGACCAGTGTGCATATAGCTTGATGTATTGAAATAGAGCGTATGCAAAATAGTTCTTAGCTTCAACTTGGAAACTTCTTTATTTCTTTGGAAGCGGCCGATTATTCTATCTCAGAAAGAATGGGATGTACAACAATGCAGAAAATCCAATCTTTCAATGCGGGCTCAGCTAAATTCTTTTAGCTGAGCCCGCATTGAAAGATTGGATTTTCTTAATTCAAAATTTCCCACAAAACCGCAAGAAGGTCGGGTTTTCTATACATCTTTGGAAAGCTGAAGACGGTTGAAATGACACAAGAGTTGACTGTTCCCATTATCGAATTTTTTTGCTTCAGATCCCCGCCCCTGCATTTAATGCACGAAAAGGGTTTTTGCTTCTTCGACCGTTTCCGTACAGTAAGGTTTGTGAATTGTCAAATTTTCAAAATCACTTGGAAGGTTTCAAGAGTTACACTCCTAGCTCAATTACTTATATGGAGATCACATAATCTTGAGAAATAAACATAAGTTTTTTTGGATTGACCTGTAATCTAGCTTTGAGATTTTGAGATAACGTTAGCCAGTAAAGTTTTGCAAATTTTCAATGCATAAAAATATTGACCCCTTGATTTCTTTCAATTTCTCAATTTTTCTGCGTTTATCCTGACCACAACTAAAAAGTAGGCTGCGTTATACAGTACGGGAGAATGAGAGAGGTTAGAGAGCAGCACCTAATGTTCCATTCAAACTCCGATCATTTCTAACCAAAGCTTCCATACCTCCAAGCTTGCCAACATATCCTTCCGTGACGGTAGCTCCTGCAGCAAACGTAGATAAGCAGCCGCATATTCTGCGTAAACTTTGAAGTCACCACACCGATTGACAAACAAAGCGCAAACTCGGATTATGGCGTCCTGAACGGAAAATTGTTGATTTTTGCAGAAAAAAGTCCTAATGCTTGGAGTCCTACCCGAACAAGCGGTCGCGCACTCTTATCGCCATTTCCAATATCTCCAAGTGCTTCCTCAAGGGAATCCAGGAAGGACATCTAAAAAAATTTCAAAAACTTCACATCGCAATGAAGATCTCGGTTCTAGATGAATTACCTGCATTTTCTGCAATCGCAGAGCTGACTCCATGATTTCACGTACGGATGGAATGGTTAGATATCTGTCAATCATCTGAAAAATTGATCATCAACACGAATACAAAAAAAACTGAAAAAAAAGAGTGCAGCTCCACCTCCTTTAGGTCATCAACATATTTTTTCTCGGTCTGGAGCAGTTCTTCTATGCTTCGCAATAATTTCTCCTCTGCTTTTCTGCGAGCTTCATCCGTGACCGCGATTTCAGACTGAGTACAAGGTTTTGGTGGACGAGGCTTTTCTTGGACAGGCATCTAAGAGACATAATATAGTAGCTGAAGTGTTCTTCCTAGAAATTGGATATGTAACTCACCCTAACCGAGTCCGTGCCAGACTTTGTTGGTTTTCTTGCTTTTCTTAGGCGAATTAATCTACCCTCGGTCAGTAAACGCTCAACATCTGCCGCAGAAGCAACCTTAAAAATTTAGACTAATGAGCAATTTTATTCGCGATTTTATTCTTTTTTTCCACAGAAATTAAATTAACCTCCTCTACAGTACCGCTCACAAGACATGCAAAATATCCGGAATTGTCGCGAAAATCTGCGGAATCTCATTACGTTGTCGCAAAATCACGCGAATCACGCAAAACACGCAGCAAGATAAACTTCTTCAGAATGCATGAATAGTGAATTCGAGCTAAACAGAGCACTATTTTCTTATGGCAGAATCCAAGCACTTTGAAGGAGTTATGGCGCTGCGTAATTTGCGCGATTCGCATGATTTCGCCAACCGTCGCGTATTCCCGAAAATTTTGCACATCCGTGAGCTGCATTGTAACTCGTTTATCAACATAAGAACATAAATAGCATGGTCTCTAATCCGTGTTGATGCGTTTGCGCCCACCTGAGAGATCAACTTCCCGTCAACACTAATGACTACATCTCCTATGTCAGCTCCTTCCGGTGCATATGGAGTGACTCCGCGGACCTAGAAAAACTTATTTCGATCTCACGAAATATTAGTTCTTTCGTGAAATCATTTCCTCGAATGAAAGAATAGATTGAAGTTATTTCAAACCAAATGCCATATTCTACATGCTGTCATGCGCCCTGAGGGCAAGGTTCTCGACGCAAGCCAGGGAGATTGTGAAAAGCTGCTGGATTTTCTGTTTTGCTAGTCTACCAAAGGCAGGGGTAAAGATTAAGAATAGCAATTGTGAAAGCTTGAGAGACGATGAAGTACATTTTAATGGTGATTTATACAATTTTTTTTAGCTTCGGCATATCACAAAAACACAAGAAAGACATCAGATGTGAAATTTTTTGCGTGCGCATTGTGATCAGCAAGAAATCAAATGATTCATAATTTTAAACAATGCAAAGTATGATGAGAACGATATTGTCAGAGATGACCCCCACTGGAATGAAAAAATAATGAAAGTAGGACAATGTAAAATTCCACAGCGTAGCGTAAAATTGATGGAGTTTGAAGTCATACTGATGTCTATTAAAAAAAGACAAAATGATAGAACAATAATGTCCTTATTGAGGAAATGTATGAGGCTTATCTCGTGATTTCCGAATTAGAATGAGAGAGATCGTTACGATTACTGAAAGCCAGCAATTAAAGGCATTAAGAGCGCGAGATACTCGATCGTAGCCATGCAAAACGAATAGTATGAAAAACTCTATTTGCAATCTGATTATTCTATTATATTTACATTCATTGGTATTGCAATTTCTAAGAAGCACTTTTTGTAGGGCTCATTGGAGAAAATTTCAGCCCATCACAATATTTACATCTGTTTGAGTTTTATGCGAATAGAACTAGCACCTCTGCTTTTATGACTCCATTGTCGTTGTATGCATAGATAGTGAGCCCAAGCTTTGCGTGCCTCTTCTCCACCTCATATTCTTCTCTCATTGACAGTTTCCATCCTCCATCAGGGCCTCGAATTAACTCGAAGAAGTCCGGCTAGAAAAACAGGTCTTGAGTGGATAAACAGAAATTTGTGAGTAAAATCTACCTGTACAGCAAGTTTGATGCACACTTTCTCTAGCAGCTGTTTCGCATCCTGGTTACCATGTGAGATCACGGTAGTTTTTCCGTTTGGGAGTTCGATGCGAAAAATGGAGTCAGATGATGAGGATGGACATGACATGATGTTATCCCGAGCAGATGACGAGCATAGAGCACGCAGATCGCTGACGCGAACATCGACGGACTTGCGCCACCTGTATCCATTGAGAAGTAATTATGGGATTAAAGGCACCGTCCACAAAAAATGAGGGTGGCAAAATTTGATAAGCTTTATTAGCGTGGCCTTCAAATTAGGTATCGCCCAAATCCCGCTTCAAAATGCAAAGTCAGAAACGAGACAATTGCTTTAGAATTTAGAAGCGGCAGAGCTCGCTCCGCCCATCAACGTGGGTGGTCCGAAGATACATGTTCAGAATTGGGTTTGAAAGTGTCCATAACTGTAGAAAATTCGCCCTTCATTATCATTATCAGCTTTCAACAATTCTGGACATATTTGAGCTCAGATTTGAAGTATATCTTCAGACTACCCACGTTGATGGGCGGAGCGACCCTTTCCGCTTCTAACTAATGAAGCGATTTTCTCGTTTCGGAATGCATCTTATACGTCAGGACTTCAAGTGTTTTACTAGACAGGGGCCCCGCTGTTGCACAGTAACAAAAATTTATCACTTTCGATTTGGGTGGACAGTGCTACCTATGACAATAAGAAAAAAAACGAAAAAAGAGAAAAGAAAGGAACTCACATTCGAAAATCGTAGAGATTATTGTAGAGCAGAAATACGCTGATTAATGGGCTTTCAGCAAGAGTAAGATTGTGCAATGGTGCCGTGATTTCCTCACTCAAATCCTGTAAACAATAGAAAGTTCCAGTTTGAAGAGTGCACAAACTGCACAAAGCGTGAGTGAGTGACAGCGCTTGCTTGGTCATTCGCTTTGTGTAAGCTGCGAAATCTCCTGCAGGACGAGAAAAAGCGTTTCTATGCGTCAGGACAGCTATTGCTCTGTGACACTCTTTTCTATCTAGCGATGTACACACATGCATACGCGGGGGGGGGGGGGGGCTCAGAAGTTTGTTTTTGGAGTTTTTGTGAGATGGATTAGAGACATTTGGACACTTTGAAAGAGAAAGTGCTTAGCTGAGGCAGCAGGCCAAAAATAACAAGAGCAGATGAATCTAATAAAATGTATCAATACATTCCTATTTTTCAGCTCTGGATTCAGGGAAGTCCACCGAGCTTTTTTACAGGAAAATCCTCTTGAATTCAGGAATCCTGACAAGATAAATTTTTTACTCACAATTCTCAGGAATTTCGTAAAAACACAGTTTCCTCAGAATTTTTCGAATTTCTGCGAGCTATTGCATGAATAATACAAATACTTTTCGGATTCTGAGAATTCCCAAACAATTTTACTCCCGTAACACAATTTGATTCTTCGAAAATGACTGATTTAAAAAATGTTACAGCACGTCAGTACTATTCGCATTCTTAAAAAACCGTAAAATAACTGCGAAGTTTATTACTCAGCCTAGAATATTATGAAAATTATACGGCACTCTTTTCTTGAATGCAGTACGCGAATTAATCGGGATCTAGAATTTCAATGTAAAACTGTTATGAAGGCCTTAATCTGGCAATAATTTTGGTAACAGCTCAAAAGAGTCATTCTTGGCCAAGTTATCCAATCGTGAATCTCCGTCCAGACAGTACTCTGCGTCTAAACGGCTTCTTCGAGTATGGTATTAGGCGAGAAATTATAGTCGATTCTCGGCCACGAGAAATCATATGTTTGGCGCTTAAGGAGTGGCTTTTTTAGAACTCTCAATCAATTTTCACATAAGAAGCCCAGGTACTTGGGTTGTTTGGAACGCTGCCAATAAGGCACTAAAACCTAGTTTTTACAATTCTGAGATTTTTTGTCCAGTGGGGTTATTGTAGGAGCAAAAGCAAAAAGAAATTCATACTTAATGCATAGACTATTCTATCTCTCTTCTCAAAAAACATTATTTATTATACAAAGCCTGTGATTTCCCATGTGATTTCCAGCTTCCGTCTCAAATTCTCACATTACTCCTTTACAACAACAACAAGTAATGAAGAAATACTGTTTCAACAGAAAACAGGAATTAGCTTGAAAAAAGAGCAGTCCGAAGCTCCGGTAACAAGATCGCCTCGAAAGTCTTTTAGGCTAAGATAATGAAATCGGAGAGTGCTGGGATAGAGTGACTTCGCGCGCTGGGCAAGCTGGTGCTCGGGAAGGAGTAACAGTATTGTTTTTGAATGTTGACTTTACCGACAATAGTCGGGAGGCTTTGATCTTGCGAGAAAAAATGCTAGGGGGTTTGCAAAAAAATCAATAGAAGGAGAACAAGTAATGAAGAAATTAATCACGAGGCGTAAAAAAAGAAAATGAAGGAAAAAGAAGATATAAGTTCTTGATGTGTTCTTTTTTTGGGAGTTTTTTTACGTTTAAGATTAGGGTCAAAGGAAACTTCGTAAAATTTTGCGAAACCCAAGGGTACTTCATTTTTTTTGCATTTTCGGAAAGCCATCTCGTGCCGAGCCCTACAATTCATCCTCACTTTGGTCCTGGAAATTTTTTATATTGGGGGAAGGGGCTTTTTTTAGAGGGGGGGGGGAAGGGAAGTGTGGCTCGACAGAACTTTTTCCGAATGAGCTCCGTAAAGTTTAAATGCTTTCTAATTTCTAGTCTCAAAAACTGCTCTAGAAAGGTTTATGAGGCTAGTTTGGGTTTTTATGAGCCTCATGAATTTTCTAAATGCAAAAAGGTTCTAATTCTAATAAAATAAGTTCTTTTTCTGATTTCGTAACTCTTCTAGACTACTTTTAAAAATTTTACCCATTTCTGAGAGAATGTTTTTCTAAACAAATCAGTTAATATATACAAAATTTCTAGGTATCAAAAACGGAACCGTGGGCGAAAAAGAATTGTGCTGATGTATAAAAGTATATAAGAGGAAGAGGAAAAAAGCTCCAGAGAGCAAATAACCATAGAAATCCGCTGCAGAGCTTGCGACAAGCCCTTATTTGGGAAGCACATAAATCAAGAAAATGTGTTGTCCTTACCGGTTACGAAATTAATTGCTCACTACGCTTGATGCATTTGAAAATGGATGTGTACTACTGCAACGCGGATACGATATTAATTGAAGAAACCCGTTACGATGAACGCTAGGTTGACACTTCGCCATATTTTATGATTTATGAGGCCGTGCTCATTGATGGGACTCGCAAAAAAATTTGCTCAAAGTGAAAAGAATGGACTTTACAATTGAGAAAAATAGAACTAGAATCGTAGAACTGCATGGTAAATTCTTAGCTTCTAACTTAGAAGTAAAATTCATTCCGCAAAGTTCGCAGAGAGATGGATCTTACAAAATAAGGATTTCTTTAAAACAGTCCTAGATTTTTGGGGGGGAGGGGAGGAAAAGGACGAAAGAAATTATTGGCATGGTTAGCCGGGTTTACGACAAGATTTTTGAGGTTTTTTTGGATAATATTTTAAGTTGTAGATGTGGGATTTCAATAAATGTCTAAACTTCTTGACAGGAACGATGCAATTCTATTGAATTAGTAAAATTATTCTAATTATTCACCTATGAAAACAGGTCATCTGCACAATTTTATAACTAATGTAGACTGTTTTTGAAATCCCCCTACCCCGCCTATCGAAATCAATCCCAGAAGTATTTTTATGCAGATAAAATATTTATGTGGCACAAACTCTAGAAAATTCGCGTTAAAATAGCCTAATGGAAATCTGATTCAGTACCGTAGACTTACAGTAATTTTTAGAAAGCAGTCTACAACGTGGAGCTTAGGTCATTTCTCACAAAAGCCAGATGTCAATGCAAGGCCAAAATGAAACTATGAATAGGAATCGAGTTCAGAGGAGTAGTTTATCGTATAGGCTTGCTTTTACTTAATCTATCCCACGAAAGCTAAAATTTCCACAAAGAGTAGTGCATTCCGTAAATGCAATTTGGCCCTATGGATGGAGAAATCACAAAAAAAGAAGGCAGATAAGCCACTAGCTGCCTTGTAAAAAGATAATGTAATTTTATCTAAACGCTTGGCCATTCCCAAATAATAATGGGAATTGGGAAACTAAAGAGATAAGAACATAACCTACATAAGAAAAACAATTGTACGAAATGATACGTTTTACGGTAAATAGCTGAATTCACAGAATGATTTTGAAAAAATGCAAAATGGCGATTATTAATGCAAAATAAGAGCGCTCCGTTTGAGCTGACAAGTGCTACGCTATTTGTAATGGCTAATTTTTCTGATTATTCGAGTTTACCGAAAACTGATGAGAAGATAATCAGATTTAAACAGATTAATATAATTTTAAGTATGTCTTGTTGATATTTTTAGGTTAAAAGGAGTATCTACTGTGAAAAGGTTGTGAAACAATTTCTGCACTAATGCGATAAATCAAAGAGAACCATCCAACTCCTATATAGGGAGATTTTGATGAAGTATAGTAAGCTTACAGTAATTCCCTGAAGAATTCACGGCTAGTAACTTGAATCACGGCCAAAAGTGGTGTATACGAATTTCCGATGAATAAAAATCAGAAGAAATTGAAATTGAGTAAATTGATTACATAAATCTTGAGAACCTCAAAATCTCATCTTTATTTGAATGCACAACTTTAGCATGAATTCTTTGAGTTGACATGATTATAACTTGAATTTTGTGAGCATTTTGGTTCACAGCCTATTATTTTTCTGAGTGAATATGGCTGGACAAATGAGAGAGAAGAGTGATGGCCCGCAAGCCGCCTCGCAAGAAAGAGAAACGTAATTTTATGCAAACGCTTGGCCGCTTAGACAATAACTTTTAGGCAAACGATTTGTTTCGAAAGAAGTGACAGCCTGGACACCGGGGATTCGTTTTTACTTCGATTAAGTAGTTGAATCGAATAGCTTGCAAGACAATAAAAGCAGCTGTTCGATCATACTCCTAGGCAAACAACGAAATAAACTAGGTGTAACGATTTACGATCAGCAAATGTCCAAGTGAAAAGGACAGGGGTTGGGCGGGGGGGGGGGAGAGAATTCTTGACGAAAGTCCGGACAGGACCTCAGGAGAAAAAGAGACAGGAAAAAAGAAAATAAGTGAATTCCGAAGAGACCCTGAAAATTTTAAAAGTGCAAAAAACTGCGTGTGAAATGAGAAAAAGATCTCACATTAGAAAATTAAATGAGGCTATAGTAATGTTTGATTAATATAACTTGAAATAATTTTTTGGAATTTAAGCTTTTATACCTTCATTTTTCAAAAAATTTGATCCTTTCAAAAAATCAGAATTATGAGAAATTGCAGAAAAATCTCGATATATGAAATCTACAATGTACTAAAAACCATGTAATTTTCGTCCGAAAACTTCAGATAATATGTTTTGTGTTCGTAGAAATCACAAGGTTTTGATCTGAATGTAGAGAAAATAAAACTGGAATTGGAAGAGGCAGTTGAAGATCTTTGCGATTATTTGATTTTTCGAAAGTGTTAAGAAGTGTAGTTTGCAGAAAAGTGTGATAAGGAAGTAAGACGAAAGAAGTTAAACTTTTTTTCGTTTGCCATACTCGAAGTTCTTTTAGCACTTGACGAAGAAAAAGGACGTTTGGGAATTTGGATCGATGGGATTACTGTAAGTGTACGGTACGATTTCATTATATCATTTTGCTTTTGTTAGGTTAGTGGGTGCGCTCACAAACACTGAATCTAAATACGGGATCGAATGTGGGGAGGGGAGAGGGTGGAAGGCAGCCGAGGGCCCCAAAGAAATTTTCGAAAAGGCCTGCATTGATGACAAAATTGCGCAGAAAACATTTTTCGCAGATGTTCTAAGCTACGATTGAGATAATTTCATTAATTCTATGAAAATCGATTGGTTTCGGTTACTTTGTGGAAAATGGCTGTCAACAAGCTTCTTTTTTTTTATTTCTTTGGTGGATTGAGAGGAGGAGGCAAAAAGTACGATGAAATTTCAACGTGATTTTCAGTCATAAGGTTTTTGATCGAGGATAAAAAATTTGGGGGGGGGGGGGGGGGAGGGGGGATTTGAGGAGGGAGAATCAGCTCTCCTCAAGAGTAAAGTTAGTTTTTCTAAGACGTATAGAGGACAACTTGGCGCGGAAAACGACAAGAGATAAATGCGCCTTCGAATTTAGAGGATTCATTCGTCAAGGGTGGTTCCCTTTCGTGGGAAAGGACATGAGCGATTAGATGTGAGAAGAGATGAAGCTGTGCGTGTGTGCAAATGCACTCTATATAAAGCTAAACGCTTGCAGAACATTGCCCACCCAGGTCTTGCAAGTCTGTCCTGCGACTGATTCCTTGATCCAAAGACCTCTTCCGAAAGAGTCTCAACTTCTACTTCTTTCTTGTCCAAGCCTTTTAAGGATGCTGACAAATACGGAACTCAAAATGCGAACCTCTAAAACCTCTTTCAAAGTCAATTTTTTAAAACCTTGTATTGTCGAAAACAAGCTTGAACACGTTAAACGGCATGTGTTCAATTGTGCTTGCCATGTGAAATCGCGCCAAGTTCTGAGGAGATTTCTTGTCCAAGAGGTGGGCGCATATAAAAGTGGGCGGTCCGCAACCGGCTTCAGAAATACAAGATTCCCTCCTTTCAAAGACAGTGCTTCGAGATTGGGCTTGTGCAGGTTTTTGATAGATCGAGCCCAAGTACCCCCAGTACGAGAATGAGTGAGGAAGTTCAAATATGCTCGGATGCTGCCGTTAAATGCGTTATTCCTGAAGCGCAAAACTCGCTTTTCTAGTAACGATGACTTGTGTCAAAAGTTTCTGCGCTCCACGGATAATGGAAACTATAGAAAACACAGAAATCACAGGGATCGCACGAATTACAGAAATTGCAGAATTCGCAAAAATAGTAACGCTAAAAACATGAAAATGCATTTTTGAAAATGGATGCAAATAGTCTCTTAGTAGCCGGTATTGAGTGTGGACCGACTACCGTAATGCCGTTGGAAATTTTCCACACAGGACCACCCAGCGCGCGCGACACGCCTGCGGCGGCTTTTGCTAAGCCGAGAGGAGAACAGATTTGCCGCGTGCTAGACGTGTTAAAACAAATTAAATTCATCAGGGTGGTTGCTGGAGACTGCCGTGCAAAAAGGCCATCTGCCGCCATTATCCATCTCAGACATTCGTGGTTGACTCGCGCAGTGGATCCGCCCACAAAACGGGGTATCGCGGAAAAATGAGTACTGCTGCGGCATACGCGCTTTTGTTGCGACGGTCGGGCTAATCGCGAAACCAAAAGACGAGGCTTTAGAAATTCATGACACCCGTCGCGACTCCCGGAAATGGTCTTGGTCGTGATTAGCCGTCAAAATATTACCATATGGTGTTGTCTGCAATCACGCATGCTTTGCGTTGGGCGGCTAAATTCAAAAATAGAAGTTGCGGTAGCATCGAATTCAAATCTTGCTTCTCTTTTTCGCGTTTTTCCCTCTCATCTTTTCAATTAGTTTGTTGTTCTGATGGAAATCATGCTTATATTTGCATCGTGGTAATTTGCCATTCTGCTTTTGCTTTCCGTGTCCTAGTAATCTGACTTAGTAATCTGTCCTAGTACGTAACGCAGACATGCAGCTTTTGTCGACTAATCTAAAGCTGGAATAGGTTAAGAAACATATTCAAAGCAAACAGTTATGAAGAATCACCCTTAGATCGGGATAAAACTTCTTTGCATCATCAAGTTCAGTCTGAAAGCCTTATTTTCTCGTTCATATGATCTCGGATTATGTTTCTTTTTTCATCGCTCACTTTTCACTTTTTTTCTTCCCAGATAATTACTTCTTTATTAGTATATAACTTCATCATGTGCTTATTTATAATTCTTCGTAAGCTTTTAGGTGCTTCTTTGATTATGTGTTCTTGTTTGTTGTTTATGCTGCTACTTTTCGGCTTTCGATTACGGTCACGATCTTTCCAAAGAGCATGAACTGGTAAAATGGCAAAGGCAAGAGTGTGGTGAGTCTTGGGTAGTTATAGGCGGCGTCTTCAAAATGTCTGATTTATAGGTCAGAACTGATGTATCGTTTATGTCAGTCCGCTGCGAAGATATGCGCACATTCAGACAAATACTCGCAAGAAACTTCATCAGCATTTGCAACGACAGTGTTGTCAAATATGGTGATGATCAAGGTTTGCGAATTTTATACATATACATGCAACAGTCACAACTGCGTGAATCATACAGGCAGTGCGTCATATTGATATTGATGATAAAATTTGGGATGAGGTGAGCAGTGTCTTTCTTCATGGAATATGGATTCAAATGGCACAGCAATGGTCTCGACTGAGTTTGATATTTGTGTTTTGATACTTTCACTATTGTTTTTGCATTCAGATTTCCTATAGCGTCACGCGTGCGCTGATACTTCACCTTGCTCATGTTGATTTTTTCGCAAGAAGAGTTGGATAAAGCAGTAAGCTTAGAATCTGTCTTTGCTCTACCGGGGAGTTAATTTTGATGATTTTTGCCAGTATTGCAGAATCGAGACTTTGCCCCGACCAAGAAGGTTGAAGTGACATCTGAAAACGAAGCGAGCGAGGAGAATTCTCTTGATACCGAGCATAGTGATGATAATAATGCGTTCTTGGAAAGTGACGACATCACTAGCGCTGTACCGGTAGGCTGTCTCAAAATCTGCTCCCTTTTTATTATCTTTACATCTGCAGACACATGGAATGGTACTAAGATGCAGTGAATTATTTGGCAGGAACTATATAGATGCATATGGTTGCTCTTACAGGTGACCAAAGACAAGACTTGGAAAGCAATCTGCACGGAAGCGAACCCAGAGATTTCGCAGTCTTCGGCCGCAGGCTGCAACTTGAAGATCTAAATTCACCTATTTTCTGTGTACACGTTCTAAGAAGTTTTCAATAAACATCTATTTGAGTACTGATAAGTGCGTATAAACTTGAAAACATGGGTATTCAATGCATTTTAAAAAAATAACTAAGAGAACAGTGATGAGCGCAAGTTGCGCCGTAATTGAATCCGCAACATTACCGGGTCTTGCGCTAAAGCTCAGATTTTCTCCCGGTCTGCATGAGTGCGGGAGAATAAGTTGACTCGGGCAGTAACTTCCCGATCAAAGTGCCGGTGTCCCGAAATTCTCGCGACTGTTTTAATTAAGTCCCGCAGTCATTCTGTCGCTACATAACTTTTCTTTGCGCGCGAGTCAACCACGAGTGTCTGAGATAGAGCGCGGAAGCCCACCACTGCTCATTGATATATCCGAGGTAGACATTTGTGCGCTCAGTGAACAATTGGAATTACAGTAGTTTTCATGAAGCACGTGAATTACAGAATTAGGAACCAACCCAAAAACGTGGAAGAAATGACATGAAAGATGAATATTTGATATACCACACTACCGTATCTATAGAGGTACGGTAGGCTTACGGTAAAAGGTGTATAAATGCGAAAGCAGCTGGTTGTAAGCAGAGCAGATCCGCACCTATCCAGCAAGTGAAAGAATGACGATATTCCTGAGCTTTTGTGCGCTTCGCTCTTCTTCTAGTACGATGTAATCTTTACGTAAAAACAGAAAACACTTTAACGGTTTCTGGTTGATTACAGTGTTTCTAGACTTTTTCCTCTAAGCTAAGAACTCAGAAGTACACAAACTGGTTGGCTCCTTCGTCATATTTGCTTTCTTTTGAAGTACTACGCATGAATTTACTAACAAGCAAGAACTTCGCGCCAGGACCGGCTATCTCAAAAAGAAATTACCAATTTACCAGCAAGTATGCTTTATCTTATGTAAACACCCCTTTGTACTCACACTTAGCTCCTTAAATTATAGCTTTTACTCAAAAATGATAAAAAGGCAGGATACACACTATATTTAGAAAGGACAAAGTGGGTGGTTTGACAAATGATCCGTTATTTTTAGCCCCCCGTGAAGTTGATCTGGTCAGGTGACCCATAATTTTTGAGCAGAACATCAGGTCCCACTCATAAATGTCAGAAAAAGCAACTAATTAATCACAAGTGCAGATTCCCAGACAGATTTGATGGGTAAATTGTCTGAAAGTATAATTACCTTTGAATTTATTTTATAGTTCTGAGTACTGGATAATATTTGCACATAAAATCGCCGGTTGACGAAGAAAGTGTGAAGCGGGGGGGGGGGGAGGGAGGGGAAGGATTCAGTTGGAGGACTCTAAAGTGAACTATTTTGCTTGTGAAGCTGAGCAACTAGTTTTTATTTGTAGATAATCTAAATCTCATTCAGATGTTGCGCTCAAAATTCTTTTCTGAAAAATTTCGGAGCTGCAAAATCAGCTATCCCAAAATCCCGAAAAATTTTTGAAAGTTTTCTAAAATTTGTTGTTTGACTGGTGGAAAATACGCATTCAAAATTAACTGAGAAATGTCTAAGCTCTTAAATGAAAAATTTGAATAATTTCTGTGAATACTGAATAATCCAACTTATTATTATTCATATTATTCAATGAATATGAACGATAATAAATTCCTATGAATAATTTCTATTTAAGCAAGTAAAACACTTCCTAGACGTTATTTTTCTCCAACCCATCACTCGAAAAAATGGATTGAGATTTAGTTGAAGTTAAGTTACACAAATAGTGAATTTGTGCAGAGCTTGACCATTGCTAAATAAAAAAAATATTCAAAATTAGTAATCGTTCTCTAAAACATGGAATTTTTCTCATAGGCCTGGCTGGAGAGACTTCCTCACTGGCAAGATTCCAAGTCTTAAAATGTTTGACTTAGGCGATTTTTCTCAGGATCGTGACTAAAGACAAATTGCCCTGCGAGCTGATGTTTTTGCACTTTCCTTCCTTCCAGAAAAAATTCTTCCCGCGGCACAAGAATATTGGGATGTCATTTGTAAAGACATTTGTCAAGCTTCTCATGAGCGCTGAAAATGAAAAGCACTTAGGAAATGGTTTGCATGTGGCTGTTTTTACGTTGTGTTTAACAAGGATTGCCTCATAGTTCGAGCGATATTTTTATGAGAATGCTATTGAAAAATCTCAGAGATCAGCTGGCTTTGCCCACTATGATCACAGAGGTATTTCTGAGTTAAGGGCCGGGCATACTTCAGGCGATTTTGGTCGCGACGCGATTTGGCAATTCGCCGAAGTCTTCAGTTCAAACACTAGCAAACTGCACATGCATGTGCGTATAACTTCCGTGGATCGGTAAAATGCCCCATCTTCTGTACATTTACGCTAATAGTGAATCATGGACAATTGGAATATTACCAAATCGCGTGAAGTATGCCTGGCCTTTTACTCTGTCTTTCGAGGGCGAAGGGTGCTATCTTATATTACAAATCAGCTACAACCTTGAGTGAGCATTTTAAGGAATATTTAGGCACTGAAATTAACTCTAAATGATTTCCTCTGTGCTTGTAAAATTGAGTGAATTTTTTTTTCAATTGCTAATCAAATTCTGATGCAAAACTGACAAACAACCATGTCGCTAACCAGCTCTTCGAAAGATAAATCTCAAACAAGTGTTCCAAACTAGCTAGCTTCAAGACTCTCAGGTACTTTAGGTCTAGAGTAAATTAAACAATAATTATGTTTAACACAAGCAACTGCTAAAACACAGGCAACTGCCAAAAGCAATGAATTTAGATAGATATGTACTGTCAGATTATAAAATGACCGAAGAACGAATGTGGTAAGTAGGCTTTGGTTATAGCAGTGAATTATTGAAAGGATATAATGCTAATTTGTATAAAAAAGTAGTTGTAGCGGTAAATAGAAAACTCACAGCTCGCTGTGAGCGTTTATGCGATAAAAAAATTTTGAGATTGTTTGTGGTTCAAAACCAATGCTCAAAGGTGAAAGTGAAGGATTGTTTGTGTGGATTAGATTAGAAGGGGGGGGGGGGCACGGGTTGTTTGTTCTCTTCTTGATAGCGAGAAGCTATTTGGAGGCGATTGAAAACAAAACCATCAACACTGTTTCACGCTGGACTTTGTGCTAATCGGTTTGGATTTGATTTAAGGAAGAATTTGCAAACACAAACTCCTGGGAGGATTAGATAGAATCTCCGAACCGAAGAGCTTGAATTCTGCAATTTGCAAATGAGCAAATTTGCGTGGAGACATTGAAAAATTTGTGCAAGGACGCCAATGAAGGAGAAGATTTCTTTTCGGTTGCAAAATAATGAGGTGCGCTCATGCAAACTTTACGAATGCAAAATATTCACAGCCGGCTAATTATGTTCACTTGAAATCTTCCCTTCTTTAGTCCTACCCCCCCCCCTCTGCCACTCCATTAGTGCCACTACTCGTAAACAAAAACATGCAATGCTACGAAAGCGAAGATGGATTTAGAAGCGCTGAGTAAGAAGTAGCTTGCTAACATCTCGTAGCTACTACGAAAAACAAAGGGTTCATGGTGGCGTAAAGACGGAAATGGCTCGACGCCATACGTAAATATAATATTGACAATATGGAGGACTTAGGGCCCCCCGCTCAAATAATATCTATTTTCTCTTTTCTTTAGACATGTGTTGTCAACAGCGGCACATATATTGCAAACTAAAGTTGTTACTACGGCTCACATATAGTAAATAAGACTAAGAAAAAGAATTGAAAGGAGCTTAGTTTTTGCGTACTTTTATTCTCTGAAACGATGAAACCCGTAGTTTTCTGAAGCTAGTTTTAGGTTCAAGCAATTTTAAAAATGTGTACAAGGCTAATCCAAAATAGTACTTTTTAACAGCCGAAATAATCTTATCGAAACAAGTTCTCATTAAGCAATCAAAGCATATGTCTATTTAGCGTAAAAACTAAGAGATAATCTTCATTTTACCTCTACCCCTTAGGGTTTCAGTCATCAAGTCCACTTAAAAATAACCCTCAAAAATGGTAGCAATATTTAGCAATATATTTACAGAATTAATCAGATCAGAGAATTACCCATCTCTCGGGGAATTGGCAGCAATAGCAATGGTATGGAAAATTATAGCAGGCTGCACGACTACATTTTTTAAACTACAAAACTTTAGCTTTCCATCTATCCAGGCAAAGGCTAAGAGCTCATAAATCACCACGATTAGCCAAACAATCATCGATAAGTTTTCACATCAACAATGCAATCTGATAGTGGAGCTTCCGCATTTTTTGCCGCACTCCAAATGTGGATTAATAAACATCATTTGATAACGCAAGAGCTTTTTAATAATAATCAAATCCCTGTAGCGAATCAGAAAACGAAACGCATATCTTTCGCAATAAGCAAAACTGCTTCACCTAATTGAACAACCCTCACCTAGTCTAATAAACCCATTCTTCATTACAAAAAAATCATTGCTTTATGCAATCTTCACTTTTGCAATGTTTCGTCTCACTGTAGACATTAAAATTTCAAAGGAAATCATTACAAAGACGTCACCTAAAGATATGTATATATATATATCCATATATTAGTCTCTTAAATATCTTGCCGCTAAACTTTGCAAAATTACAGTTATTCAACGTTCATATTGTAGTTGGCTTATTCACTTGTATCTGCGTCTTCCCGAAGCCACTCTCAAAGTGGTGGGAGCGGAACGAAATTGGTCCGTAAGTAGTAATTTACACCAAGATAGATGATTCTGAGAATTCTATCAAATTATAAGTCACAAAGGATAATGGCTATGGTTGCAAAACTCCTTAAGATGCCTTTGAAAACTGCGCAAAAAAGTTGGCTTTTGTATTCCTGTAAATTCACAAAAATCGCAGACGGAATTAATTATATTGTGAGGAGCTTTTCAACTTTGATTTGAAGCTGGAGTATCATTATAAGAGCAGCGTACAGGTTTTGAACAATATAATCATTCTCCTGATTGCGTAGTAGCCATTGCGCAGCTGCAGTTATGACTGAAAAACTTCATCCCTTTTCAAGGTGATTGCATGGTTGCAGAAAATGATAGTGACTAGATTCTACAACGCTCAAAATGATGGATGATGACGGAAATTGCAGCAAATGCTTCTCATGCTATCTAGCTACATACTTCAGATGTCTTGTAAAAATTTCTTTGAAGGGTGAGGTAAAGGGGAGAGAGAGAAAAAATAAGGGAAGAAAAATTAAAAAAATCATGATTCCGCCGGCTTGAAAAGGTAGCAATGCGGTTTGCAAATGTAACTTAATCCAACGTAAGCAGATTCTGGGTGTTCTAATGTCTAAGTGTTGACATTGACGAGTGAAAAAATGACCTTGGAAGATCGGAACGAGAGAGAAAGTATGAGGAAAAAACAGGAAAGAAAAACAAAAGATTTCTCGCTGTGGCAAAGATGTAGAAAAATTGGAAAAGAGTTTTTCTGCGTTTCTTCTTGTTTTTGAAAATAATGATATGCTGGAAGAGATATCTTTGGAGAAAGCAAAACTGGCAATTTGTCGAATTAGGGAACCTTAGCTAATCAGAGCGAGAAATTGGGGTTCCTGCAGTGAAAAATATACCATAGAGAGGAGATTTAGCTATAAACGTATTGACGACAGTCTTCAGTAAAACATATTGAGTGAATTTTCTATTTTGGTAGAAGGTAATATTAGGTAATACTAAGCGCAGAGTATGGTACTCTATTTTTTACGATCTTGTTGTCACAATCTTAATGTTCTACAGAATTGTCATAAAAATCTCAGCTGTCCACAGTAAACAATTCTGGAGGGTATTTTTTGCTCAACACTTCACACATAGTTGACTTTGTTCAAAAACTTCAATTAGCGGTTTCTAGAAAATATGGGAAAGTCTCAAGTAATTTCTAAGAAACTTTCTCAAAATGCAGCAAAAAGTTAAAATCAAGAAAATTTCCATTCACACGACTCCATTTTCATAACTATTTCAGCCACAGCGGGGTCGTCGTTTACGGAACAAATTACCTCGATAAATTTTCGCAGATCAAGTTCGAAGAAAAATTACAGACTTTGAATTTTCGTACTTCCTTTCTTTGCAAGTTTCAAGCAGAAAACTAATCATAATTTTTTGAGCACAATTGATTTTGACTAGAAGATGCTTAAAAAATGCAAGCCCTAAGCGAACTCATACTTAATCACGAGGGAAAATAAAAATCACTAATAAAACAAATTCCGTTGTTTTCACTATCAAAAGTTAACAAAATGATATCTGGTTAGTGTGAAAATCGAAACATAGCTACAGTGTTGACAACAATGGCTCGGAAAGAACTGTCGTTCTCATGGTTCAGTTCCAGTTTTGCGCTCCATGGCCATTTTTGACGCTCAAGTGTTGTTAGTGCTGCAGGGGATACACTTATGACAATGGAATAGGACTACTCTCGATTCCGCTAGCCGAGTTTGCCGAATGCGGAATGTGCGGACATAGCGATTTGATCTACGAGAGTGTACTTAAGCTAACTTACTAGGCTTGCACATGAGTTTTGCAGCTTCTCAAATATTTTTTTTCTCTTTTAAATCAAAGTCTCTCAATTTCCGCATTATAAGTAAAGATTGTGATTATGATGAAGCTATTATGATTGCCCAAAAACTCCGTTTTTCGATGATGTGATATAAACGCTAGAAAATCCCCAAAGAGGGGTTGAAAATCGAAGTCTCAAGTAAGCAAAAATAAAGTCGCTAGACCTAAATCAAATGCATCAGAACGAAATCGTAGGCGCGTTTTGTTAGTTGACTTATTGATTTTGGCAAAAAGTAAATGAAATTCGAGACAAATTAGCATCTGACGCCCTGGAGAATCTGAGCAAGCGGAATGCTTTAAATTTGGAAGGGCATTCATCAATAATTAAAAAGCTGTAGAAGCCCAGATTTTGACAAATCTTTGAACAGTAGGTTGACATCGCATTTGTTGCTAAGATAAAAAATCATATTAAAGGGACGCGATACATTATTTATGCGCCAACCTAATAATTCGGCCAACGACGCTGCTTTTTGCGGAATACAAGGATGCAAGTTATTCAAACCTGTATCGTAGGTAGTGGTTTATTGGTCAGTGCACATAGACGACTCATCACAGCAAAGTCCTTGAGCAGCACTTTCTCCCTTGCCATCGGATCACCACCGTTGCCATTTGCATTCAGCTAAATATCAACTCGTAAATGCTCGACTCACTCCGAATCTTCCGGCTGAGTTCAGCTCGAGTTAGATTTTCACTTCGATAACTGCCGATGCTGACAGATCGGCGCTGCTCGGCCATGCGAGCTGCGGAATCGCCCACGTGTTGGAGCAAACGGCAATTATATGCATGAAAATGACCTTACGGACCTGCACGAGCTTATCGAGCTGCTTTTGATGTTGTCGATTCAGGAAGGTGATGGCGACATCGGTGCATGTGGTACGAGCTAGCAGAAGAGAGGACATGTTCAGCACCTGGAAATTTTCGTGACAGCAGTACCTAATTTAGGACGAAGTGACTAACTGGAAAGAAGAGTCTAGTTATAATAGGTTGACGTAAGTCTTCGCCGAGAATATGAAAGAACTGTCTGTACATCTCTATTAACTTTGTAGGATAGATGTAGAATTTCAGGTCATTCCAAAATTAATGTCGCATTTTGACAGGACAAATTCACAAGACTGAAGTTCTATAAATTATTTTAGTCGTACTCGAAGCGGGTCCTGGTAATCTTTCCGACAATCACGTTAGCAGCAACTTTAAAAGACATCCCAAAAAAGTGTTCAGATTCAATTTTAGTAATGTTACTAATTGTAGCAAGAGTAGTGAAGTATTGTAGTCACACAAAGACAGAGCAATCCTAACGGCATACGTCCCTTTTCAGGGTTCTGAGTAATCATATTCTGAAAATGTTTTTCCCAAAAAACTTGGTTATTAGGCACAAAATTAGTCCTGAATACATTCTCACCTCAAAAACCTATTTTCGATAGCGAATAAAGGCGAAAAATACTACATGTTTGGAGTTTAGCAGTAATGAAGCTTGAAACACCTGAAAACTAGAAACCCCAAGGACTAAAATGCAGTCACCTATTATTCACTCATTGCCAAATCAGTACCTTTGAAAAGTTTTTGAGTTGCTGAGAGCAGCTGAAAAAAAAAACAGTAATAAAACTCGTGTGCTATTTGGTTTTCTTTAGTTAACCGCACGTTCACGAGGTTAGCGTACGAGCAGAAGTGGAAAATCAATGTCGATTTTCAATCAGCCAACGAGCTCTCGGAAGACTCTCAAAGTCTGCAATTCATGTTTTGCCATAATAATCGAATAATAGTCGCATCTGATCTGTTTCGAGGGAATTTAGAATGAGCTCAGACCACTTATTTTCAAACAGCCCTAATGGCAACAGCTAGTTCTTCAATTTTTGACAGATATACAGGGTGTCCGTAAAGTATGTATACACTGTTTGATTGTTAATACCTTTCTTCCCAACAAGTCTTTTGTCTTGCTTCAGGTACCATTCTGTAGAGCTGGTTTCAGCTTAGATTACAGTATGGAGCGAATCACCCATCTCTCTTCATTATTGTAGGATTACGGTAGAAACTTGAAACATATGGTGTCAATGTGGAAAAAGCTGCCGTCTCAAAATTTTTTTAAAAAATGTGAAAACTTGTGTAATAGTGTTTTCATGGACGCTGAATTCAATACTCAACTATTCACAAGATTGCGAAGCTTTCTAAACGGTGTAACTGCACTTTTTAGCAACATTGAAAAAATGGCCGCTACCTCTTACCCGGCATAACTCTTCAGTGAAGCATCATAATAAGTTGGGAACTTTACAGTTAGATTCAACAACTCTGATTAGCCTAGTGTAAAAGTTTTCAGGCTGTTTTGTTTCCTTTCTGAGGCAAAGTATGGCCTTTCATGGCTCAAAACCCTCTTTGAAATGTCTATCGTAATCCTGCAGATGAAGAGCGATCAGTGATTCGCTCCATACTGTAAATCTAAGTTGAAGCCAGCTCTACAAAATGGTACTTAAAGCAAGGCAAAAGACTTGTTGGGAAGAAAGATATCAACGATAAATAGTGAATACATACTTTAAGTGCATTGAAAACAGTTAAGTGCACTGTATTACATTGAAAACATCTTGTCTCTTTTTAGCATCCCTCCCACTCCATGGTTTCTCACTCTTAAAAAACCCACTGTCATGTTTTGGATTAGTATAGTATGACTATCAAAGTGCCTATTCTAGTGAAAAAAACAAACACTGTTTTTTGTTTTAGCTTTGAAACACATCGCATACTAAATAGTAGTGCGATGTGTTTCAAATCTTACAGTCTTTGCTTACTGCTTATGTTCCAGGAGAGTTCCTTTGTGTTTCAACTTTTACATATTATTACATAAGTCATAAAATGAATGCACTATGAGTGAATTGAACATTGATGGTCATAAAATTTTAACGTTTTCACAGCTCCGCAATAAAAGGGCAAGCCAATGCTCTATTACCAGAGGATCAGTGGTAAAAGTGAGTGCATCTCATGTTCTTGTAATCTAAGAGCCCGTAAACATCATGAGGTGCTCTTCCCGGTTCTTCTTGGAGGGTTTTTTTGACTCTCCACATTAAACCATGCCACTGTTCTTCATACCGTTACCTCATATAAAACTGCAGATAACAATTTCAGCTGACGTATGTAAGGGACACTTTATTTAAGGGAGGCTTCGCTTGTCAGTCGGGAAAGTTCGTCAATTTTTTACATGAATTAGCCACAATCAGTAAATTCGAAAAAATAGTTTCGTTGCTCTGGTAAGTAAATTTTTTCAAGAAGGGCATGTTGATTGATTTGATAATAAAAGAATGTTTGAATATCTTTCTAGCTTACATACATACATTTAAAGAGTACTGTATGCCTTCGTTTGTTTATTCTCGACAATCAGCTAATGGAAAAGATTTTTGACGGATTAACGGATTTTTCAATCCCTAGGTTTTCGAGGCTTTGTAACCAAACCAGGAAGAGAAAAGCGATTCCGAAAAACTAGCAAACATGTGACTTTTAAGTAAGTTGAGGTTTTTTGTGATATGCAAAACAAAGCCGATTCCCTGTGTTCTATTCGCTTCAGCGAATAGGACTAGACTAACAATGTATTCCAGTGCATATTCAGGAAAGCTAAGAAGGCTCAATAAAAAATGAGCAAGCAAGGCATATTTACAACGAATGCTTTTGTTGGCTTTCCTTTTCACATTCAGTCACGCAGATGAGATGGCAGCGCTTGTACAATCCGCCTCTGCTCAACTCAAAAAAAAGACGGAAGTCCCAGCTGGTGTGCTATTGCTGAGTATGATTCTATTTGGAGAAAACAATCACAAAAAGAAGCTTTTCGCATATGCACTATAAGCCTGACTTGTTAAATCACCTTGATTCAATTGTATCGTAACCGGGAATCATATGCAGTAGCATAAAAGAGAAGTAAAGCATCTGCTTTAATATGGTCTGACATTTTTGGTTACTTCTTACTTGCATACCTACCGTACCCCTATCTACCTCAGCAAATAAAAATCATGGAGTCTTAGGATTTTTCTCTAAACTGTGCATGAACTCTCTTCCCATTCTGGAAGTTCTCGCGGATTTTGCTGACCTACAACGTTAATAAACCAGTTTGAAAGTTTGTCCTTGAAAGCAGTATGTTTTTCTTGGATGCACGAGCAATACCGGAATGTTTGAAAAACTTTGGGCTCTCGCAACTGCTTTGCAAATATTTCTGCGATTGGAGATTGGCAATCTCTGATGCTCTTGTGGAAGATACGGCCTAATTTTTTAAAAAGCTACACCCAAAACACGCCTATGGATCCGCCTATGGGTTGGCAACCGTGCCGCTTAGCTGTAGAAGCTTAGATTGTTTTGTGCTGCGTCCAGAGATGAAGGCATGCCAGAACTGCGCCAGCACCGTGCCAGCGTTGTGCTAGCGCCATCCGAGGTCCACGAAAAAATTCACATGTAGATATATGCACTGTGAATAAAAAAAACACGAGCATGCATCGCGTATTGATCCATTCACGTTCCGCAAGTTGCACTGGCACAGTGCTGGCACGGGCGACTTCGAACGCAGCCTGTTGCGATGTACTTGCTGTAACTATCCAAATTTCTTGGAGCGGAAAGCACGAAAAATAGAAGGAGACCTTTCGACTTATGTATAATGAGTTCCAGTGCAGCCCATTATAAATAGTGACTGATTTGAGGTACGACACCGCTTTTGCGAAAGCTCGTAAGTTATGAACTGCTTCCAAATTTTGGTTTTTGTAATATACGACACTGGTTGTCTTTCAATTGGCCGACGCTTTTACGAATGAAAAACTCTTTTCAAAAAGAAATAAGAGATTTTGTGGAAGAACAAAAAATGGAGAAAGAATAATTGGTTTATGAAGGTTCCAATACTCATTCCGCGACGCCATGTTTGACTGTTGATTTTTTCGGAATTTTCAATTTACCTCATTCTTAGCGCTCACAAGTTTCTAAGTTTGCGATCGTCAGTTTCATTTCATGCTTGTATAAACCAAATATCGTTCCCAAATTCTGACGGTTCCTCTTCTACAATTTTTGCTCAATCCCCAAATACAGAGCACGCATCGAACAGACGACTGACAGAGGCTTGATGAAAAATTAATCAAAGCGCCATTCTCGACATCGTTTGCATGAAGAATTACCGCATAGCCAGATTTTTCATGCATCGATTTGACTTTAGCTGAGGAGAATTGCTGGGCAACCATACCTGAGAGGCGAAGCGACTCGCTTCTCCTGAGAATTCGAACTCGTAGATGTGGCTGGCATAGGAGATGTGCAAGGTGTTCGGTTTGTCGGTCAGGGCTACGAAGCATTCGAGCTGTGAAAATTTGATTTAGGAATATAATGCTCGGATTTTTATTGTGAACTAGCTGGCTTACCCGGCTCCGCCGTATCCGGACCAAACTTGGCACACATACACTTCGGGCCCCGGCGGGTGTCACAGTCCACTTTTCGTTATCGATCGATGTCGATTTTACCGATTTTTATCGATTTTTTGGCAGAGTTCACCTACAGGGCTAGGAGTTGGCACAGGGGGGAAGTGAGCATGGGTATTCCGAATACAATATTAGTTTTCAGAATTATCGATTGCTTTTATTGATTTTATCGATTTTTTGTAAATTTTGACATGCGAGGCTGGGATTTTGCACAGGGGGGTAATCGAGCATGCTGATCACGAACACAATATTAGTTTTCAGGATCGTCCATTACTTTTATCGATTTTATCGATTTTTTTGCAAAGTTTGACCTGCGGGGCTGGGAGTTTGCACAGAGGGTAATCGAGCATGCAGATTACGAATACAATATTAGTTTTCAAGATCGTCCATTACTTTTATCGATTTTATCGATTTTTTGAAAATTTGAGCTAGGGGGCTGGAATTTGGCACAGGGGTGTTCGAGCATGCTGATCACCCCCCTTGGGGATGATCAGCATGCTCGATTACCCCCCTGTGCCAACTCCCAGCCCCCTAGCTCAAACTTTGCAAAAAAATCGATAAAATCGATAAAAATAATCGATAATCCTGAAAACCAATATTGTATTCGGAATCCCCATGCTCGATTACCCCCCTGTGCCAACTCCCAGCCCCGTAGCTCAAACTTTGCAAAAAAATCGATAAAATCGATAAAAGTAATCGATAATCCTGAAAACCAATATTGTATTCGGAATCCCCATGCTCGATTACCCCCCTGTGCCAACTCCCAGCCCCGTAGCTCAAACTTTGCAAAAAAATCGATAAAATCGATAAAAGTAATCGATAATCCTGAAAACCAATATTGTATTCGGAATCCCCATGCTCGATTACCCCCCTGTGCCAACTCCCAGCCCCGTAGGTGAACTCAGCAAAAAAATCGATAAAAATCGATAAAATCGATATCGATCGATGACGAAAAGTAGCCTATGACACCCGCCGGGGCCCGTAGTGTATGTGTGCCAAGTTTGGTCCGGATCGGTTCAGAAATGGAATTTTCTATTCGGAACATACGTACAGACATACAGACAGACAGACATACAGACAGACAGACAGACAGACAAACAGACATTCAGCTTTATATATAAGATTACCAGATCGACGTTGATAAGCCCGTGGTTAAGATGAAAGACCATGCTCAAGGGGTTAACGGATACCTGAAAAAAGGTTTGGAAAAAGAGCAGTGGGAACGAAAACGCCACTATACATGTTGCAGAGTCAAGAAAATGCACACGAAACATCAGAATCACTAATCTCAAACTATAGTTCGAAGCTTCAGCAGTCAAATCTCGGTTTCTGTCAATTTCTCGGATTTTCTTAGTTCGCACTCATGACTCATAGTAAAATTCCATATGTTCAGATCTCAGCTCCCGAAGCTAACAACTTTAAATAAGAAAAGGATGATTAGAATAATCTGGAAGCTTGAGTGATTGGCTCATGTCAATACATTACTTTCTTCTTATCATGCGTTATTTCGAATAACTTAAAACAAATAAAAGAATTACATTGCACCTATGTTCTGTCGCCTTTACGATCATGTACAAGGCAAATTTTTTTTCCAAAAGGCGTCCGAAAGTAAAGTTCAAATTACATACTTAGGGCAAATAAGGCAATAAAAAGGGGGCATTTTCTACATTTCGGGCATAATGCAAACCTCCGAAAAATATTGTTATGATTCACAGTTATTTGTATGCAAGCGAAAAGCGTCAAACTTGAGTTTGGTGGTTTAGTTTATTTGCTCTTCCATACTGTGTTAGGACTTGTGGTAGAGTGAGTCACCGATACCTCATAATCATTGTTCACATTATTCATGCTTGATGAAAAAATTACGTCCAATACCGTGATCTTTCCGAGCAGACTGTGTGCCGAACTACGGTAGTGGACGAGAAGTGGAAGAAAGATTTCTTGGCCACGAATGATTTATATGTATTGCTACTTGAATAACGGCTTGGTTTAAGTTCTCAATCACTACTGGTATGCGCAGCCAGCAGCGAGAATTGCTTGGTATTTACTTATAAGCTTAATTGTACAGACTTACAAAAATTGCTTACCATTGTAGTCTCTTGCTGCTTGGTTTTCAGTCGAATTCCCGTACCATCCCATGATGCAAGTATTGACACCTAAACGTCCGTCTTTGAATTGAGGTATGTAGAACAGATTTGTCAATTAATTCATATCCTAAAACAGCTAGTCTCAACTACAGTTTTTAGACACACTCCTTTTCCGACAGTTATTCAGGAGAGGAGGCAACCTGAATATACCAAAAACCCTTAGCAGCGCTACAAAATCTTTCCCCATTTTTTTGTACTTTGATGTCATGGCTATAATCATAGCTAAGCTATCAAGTTTTTGACGTATAGCTCTAATGTTCCGGCTGCTCCCTATATGGTGGCACGAGCACGAACGGAACGGAAAAATAATGATGCGTACTTGACTCGCGATGGTGCAAATTTAATTTTCCATTAGATTAAGTGCATCCGGCTCCTCACTACAAAGTTCAGAAGTCTGGGCGTCATCAAGACTTTTTGCAGAATTGTGCAGATGTTTCCTGAGTTTTTATTGAATAGTAAAGTATGGACGTAGTCTTCCTAACATGTCAGAAAGCAGATGATTTCTATGATTTTCAAGATGAAATAGAAATGAAAAATCAAAAAACATATCGTGAAATATTGAAAGCATATAATGATAGCCATTCTGCAAAGCTTCTCTAAAAGCCTCGCAAAAAACACATAAAAAAAGAGTCAAAAACTCCAATTTTCACAATGTTTTCTTCAAGCCTATTCTTTTTGACATGACAGTGCCTCTTAATAAACTTAGATCAATTGGTATCAAATAATAATCAAATTAAACTCATTATAAACTTTATCGAAATTTGATATGCGCCAGATAAAAGAGCGAAATCTCTTTGAACGGCTGCTTCCAACACATTGTAAATAGAAATGGAGAATTTTTAATTTATTGAAGAATTTTTAGAGAGTTTTTTCTTACTTTCTTTCTTCAATTTCTTTCAATCAGCGTTCAAAAAATGGTTTACAGAAGCGCAGTAGAAAAATTCTCAATGCGGTTCTTGAAAAATGTAACGAAGATCTGATTGCTTATAGCTTCAATTATCATCAGCTCTCGAGTACTTTTAAGTTACAAATCAGACTGGCATCATCTCAGATTCACTTACAAAAAAAAGCTCATCGCTCCGCGTCATTGTATGTTTACGGTGAGAACATTTAAAAGGAGTTTTGAGAAGAAGAGTACTGAAATTTGTCCCAGAATGAATTCGAAGAACTTCGAGACTTTGTTACCATTATAATATTGCTTTTTTCCGTGAATAATCGCTTCATCGCAATCTTTACTTCAAAACTTACTACAGGTTTGCCTTATGGCGGATTTCCATTAATGCAGGTCCGATTATATCAACTAACTGTTGCACAACTAGTACAAAGTTTTTTTTTGTAAAAGCAGCGGGCACGTCTTAGAATCCCACAGAAGTTTCCAAACGTTTTAGAAAATTTCTGAAATTGCAGCTTTTGCAAAGAGGACTGTACAGAATTCCCACAGTAATCCTACAGTAATGAAGAAAGATGAGCGATTCGTTTTGCTTTATAAACCTTAGTTGGAATCAACCCTAAAATGTGTTGCCCAAAGGTCTCCAAGGTACAGGAGAAAGAGAGAGTTTTCAATTGTTCCCTCTGGAAAATCTGCATTTTACAAGAGTTCTCTCCAACTTCTTGAAAGCAAGAGCCTTACCTGTGCCATGATGTTGTGTTGAACCATGGTCGTTGTCGAAGAAGAGGATGGTGAAGTGTGCGTGACGAAAAGCATAGCATCTCTGGGTGTCAATGTGTTTACACCTAATGTTCGGCCATCATGATTCCGCCAGAACACGAAGCAGTCGCTGATCTTCTCGACTTTTTGATCTGAAAATTATACGAATTCAAGGGACCAAAAAATCCGTAAATGTGGCTGGCGCAAGCTAGTTTCGCTAAGCTACTGTGATCCAAATTAGAATTCGTAATCAATATTATTAGTCACGGTAGCAGAGATCAGCGCCTTCTGCCCAAAGCAATTTTCTGGTTGCTTTACTGAGCACTATAGTAATCCAAAAAATCACTTGATCAAAATATCGATTTTTTTGAGTTGTTTTGTTCGGTCGGTATATGGTACAGTTGCACGAAATAAACTTTCCTGTCAATATATTGATCGCATGATTTGCGTCGTGTGCTACCACAATATCGTGGCTTAAGATCAGCTTCTAATCTATATATTGATTTTATAACTTTGTTGGAGATCCAGTGCAAAATCGACAGCTCCTCATCGACATATCGATTTTCTAAGTTAATTTCCTAGGTGTCTTGATACTGTAACGATCAGCAGATTATGATCAATATGTTGATTGGTTAGCTTCGTTGCTACCATGTTACCGTAACCCAAGATCACCCTATTCGATTTATTGATTTTAGGGTGGCTTTGTTAAACCACAATATCAGAAGAATCAGCAGGTTCTGATCAATATATCGATTTCTGTGTCACTTTCTCTGGTATGCTGCCGTAACCCCAGAAGCTGCCCCTAATCAATATATTGATTAGCTGGGGTGTACGGTATTCGTTCTCTTCTATTTTAATATTAAAGCAATATTCTTACCTACTTTCTAAAGGGTAGATGGTGATTTTTCCTCTAAATCCGCCTCTAAAATTTGTACACTCTTCCCATTCAACCCCCCCCCGGCAATGAAACTACGGGAAAATTTAATGGGAAGATTGTAAAAATCTGAATATTTCCACGATCCTAGATCTTAAGCCCCATTCGTAGGATCTCCTCCAATGCCTCGCGCCGGCTTCTCATCTTCAACATCCGACATCTATTTATTTGCGCAGAGATCGTTGCCAGCCATTGCTGCTAGGAATAATTAGCAGACAGAGGCGAAAGATGATAAATGCGCGGAAATCGAGAGGTGCAGACGGAGCAATGCATTACGCGCAATTTTTCACACTCCATCGGGCCTTCATCGTTTTCGCGCAGCTTTCGCCAGTCTCAGATCCAGCAGACCATGGAGATTCGCTTCAAAGCGCTAGTAGCCCTAAGGAGCATGATTTTGAGACGGAGTTGCTCCAAAGCTGATAAATCATTTTGTTTGAAGATTAGCGAAAAATCGGCGGATATATGGATGAGTGGAAGATTGTGCCAATTTCAAGAAGGCAAGTACCTAAGTGGTTGTACACATATTATAGATTTGATTTTTAGTGGTTCGCGTATGCTAAACGACTGTGGTGCGAAAACAAAGTCCAATTTATTATATTAATCCATAGTTTTTGCATCAAATTTTTTGGAAAATTAACTATTTGTCCTTTCAACTTTGTTTGATTCTATATAGATAAAAAAAAAGAAAATCATGCGCTTTCTAGTATTGTTCGGACCAAGAATCCACTGTTACAAATCAGGTGATACAAGCTGAGAAGCACTCGAACCATACTTTTTATTTTTGATCTTCAAAAAGAAAACTAAAAAGTCCGAAAAACTTGGTCAAAATTCGAATTTTTCGGTAGGGTCTTAAAAAATCGGAAACTTGCAACAAAAATCGTAGCAGTCGGTATTGTAGGTTCTTTCACCAGCTCTTTCTAACAGTGCAAAGTTTGCGTCGATTGAGCGTCTCTATCAAAAGTTATGGTTTCCATGAAAAATGCCAAAATAAATCAAATTCGCCCTTTTGTATTGCTTGCTCGAAAATCATAACTTTTCAGAGAGACGCTCAATCTGCGCAAACTTTGCACCGTTAGAAAGAGCTGGTGAAATAACCTACATTTCCCGACTCCTCCGGTTTTTGTTGTAAGTTTTCGATTATTTATGACCTCTACACGAAAAATTCAGATTTTGAGTGATTTTGGTTTTGCGCTTCTATCTCCTTCATTCGTGTATGTTAACCAAAAATTTGGGCACCTGTGCATAGAGCATGAGTTCCTCTCTTATACAAAATTCAGATCTTGCAGATTCATTGCGAATTAATAAGTTATGAATTTTTGAATTTTGTGCGAAAAAACTTCTGCATCAACCTAATATGTAGTCCTATTGTGGAACAGAATAGTTATCGTAATTTTCAAAAATATAACATGACTTGAAAATTTCTTTTGAATATTTTTAAGTAAATTTTTAGCATCTAGTCTAAGATTTATGGGTCAGCTAATACGGATTATGATCTTTTGGTGATTTGCATATGATAAACTAGTGATGTGAGAAAAAGCCCATTTATTGTTAATATGCCAAGATAAAGAAATTTTTAATTTTCCTACAGCACTTGATAAAACTTAATTATGGTTTTACAACTTACTTAGCCTGCTTGAGATTCTCAAAAAAAATTGCTTGCCAGAATGCCGTTAATTTAATTGTTGTAAAATTGCAATTGTTCTTTAGATTCTTGTCAGTGATCATTAATAGAATACAAAAACATAGCTTTTGTGAATAGCTCATACATTTTGTTTAAAACCTCTGATTCTAAAGCTGTGCTCCGAAACGTCCATGCTGTCGAATATTCGCTTGTACAGCGCCTTTACAACGCACAGCAAAAGCCTTATTATCTTAAAAACCATTCAAATGCATGGAATAGCCTACGTCAATCACTTTACGAAAGAAGGAAATGGTTTTCGACACGCATTGCGACGATTTTTATGTCTTCGCATGTCGTTTTGATTCCGTGCAAGCCTGCATGGTTGAAGCTATCGTATTTCAAGAATGATTACCTTGGAAAATTGATTTTATGTAGTGAAAATTAGCGCATAAAGCTTAGACTAAGTCATTTTACGTCTAGAAAAAACTGCGGATTGAAGAAGAATACATTCCTATTGCTTGCTTTCAAGCCCTTTCCTAAATATACGTCAACAGTTCTTATTGTCCAGAATGTCGAAACTGAAACAGCATTTTTGTGATGGTTTCAAAATTTCCGGTGCAAATTTATGATCATCAAGAGGAACAAAGGCTTCGTCACGATATCTAATTGTTTGCGAAGCCAGCCATTAGTCACGGAAATATTCGGCGACTTCATATAGTGAAATTTGAACCTCATCGTAATGAATAATAGTGACGCTTCGGCTCAATTGCTGAGAGATCATCACTTTGTTATTGTTGTTGATGATTTTGTTGACTTTAGGGCCATTACCGGTGTCAGATTTCGGTATATTCTGACAAGCTTTTAGTGATACAAAAGCAAAATTCAACACATTTTCGCTTGTTGATTTATCACTCCTTTGAACTCATTTCGAAAAGATTTTCCCGGTATTTTGACAGTTGCAAGAAAAATGAAAACCTAGTTTTTGATTCTCAAATAAAAACAATTCTTCTGTTATTTAAAGGATATTTTTGTTGCACTGCTTCATACAGATGAACAATGTTGAGTAAAAAAATATTAGACATTAGCAGTCCAAGCTTAAGATCATCATTAATTCATTTTTTCAAAAGATGGCCGTATCAAAAATCTTTGAAGCGCAAAAAAACATAATAATAAAGAGTAGCTAGTTTGGTAAGTGAACTACAGTAATCTGCAACCTATCGGTACTGTAGCAATCGCATACTGTAACTTTTCTACCTTGATTGCATTGCTACGAAAATATCGGAGATGAATTGCTCAAAAAGAGTCGTTTAGTAAAATGATTATAGCTCCAAACGTGAAAAGGTGAGTTTTCACTGGGACAAGAAATATTGCAAATACACTAGCATTGGGGTCAAAAAATAATGAAAATACACTTATATTTTCAGTGATTCTGGATGTAGGGAATTCAATAACTAATGGTTATGTTTATTTGTAATCAACTCTAAAGATAAACAGACTATAAAATATATGTAGAACACCGCTTAAAGGACTTTCCAATCCCGAAAACTACGCACTCCTCCCTAACCCGTGTCTCGGTAAAGTTCGAGGCCCCCCATCAACTTTTTTGCTGTTGTTGAGGGCAGCGATTGCCCCAACTTGTCAGCACGACAAAAACTCGCGTCAATCATTACTGAAGTCGTGCTGCTCGCCGATGAAAGCTCTGCTGCTTTGAAAAGTACTCATAGGTTGTTTGAATGGCCTATAGCTTATAGCTTCATATTTTCCTGGAAATGGTTTATGGAAGAAAAAAACGTTATTTATTGGGCTAGGGCTAAACAGCTTCGGAAATTTTCAAAGGATAAGGAATGAAAGTCAAATTTAAGGGCTTTTAGTGTGGAAATGATCTGAACTTCTAGATAAGTAGTTGCCCAAGCGGTAGCTCATATATACCACTCCTGGCCAAGATAATCACCTTCAAACTTACGCCCACACCGTGCCCCCTACCGTATTCGAGAATCCTAAATGGTCTGCACAAAATACTGTTTGGGTAAGATTTTAAATTAGGATTTCTCGGCTGCGACTGAATCCTATGAGTTATCATCGGGCAATATAGTTCCAAACCATAAAGCTGCTTCCTGCCTCGTAAAGAGTACGGTCTGGACGAGAATCCTTCGTTGGGTTTCCCGGCAAGAACTGAATCATAAGAGTACCATACGTGCTATAGCTCAATTTCAAAAACTGCCATTAGAAGACTATCTATGTGCCATCAAAACGCTGCTAATTGCAATTACGGATTGCGGTTTGGGCGAAAGTCTGAGGTTGAATTTCTCGTCTAGAATGGATCATAGCTGGTCCATTCTAGACGAGGAATCAGGCGATGATTTAGCTCTAAATATTACCTTCAAATGACCACTTTAGGTGTTTCTTGGTGTATGGAGTGAGATTTCTCGGCTACGGATGGATTCATATAAGCTGCCACTCGAGCAATAATTTGCTTCAAAAATCACATTCTGACCATTTTAGGTATCATCCCCGGCCTTGCTCCCCCCCCCCCCCCACACTCACCACTTCCTCCTGCTATGCTTGCCCAACCGCGACCTCATTACAAATGACCAAATTGGCATTTCGATTGTTTTGAAGAAAACGGGTAATGAGGTGGCGTCGACGAGGATATGCTGTGATTAAAAGCCAAGAAAAGAGATAAAGAGCTTAGTGAAGCGAAAAGGGACCACAAACCTTTGCCAAGTGTTGTGTCGAGCATTGTTCGGCCTGTTTGCGAGACGGCGGTGATTCGAACTCGATCCAGCTCGTTACGATAGACAGAAATGTACATAATGCGACTGTCAACCATCAGCCATTTTGTCCCATCGGGTGAAAGCTCGAAGAGTTCGGCGTTAATCCTGAAAAAACAAAAATATAACTACTACAACTATAAATAATACTCGAAAATCTGGTTACGATTGTAGAACTACCACCAAATAACTTAAAGACCATTTTAGTTCGCAATCGCATGTATGATGAATTATATAGAGATCGTTCCTTGCTGGCAAACGAGGGGCATGGGTACTTCTCCATAGAGTCTATGCTAGCACAAGATAACGTGCAGCCGAGATGCAAGTCATGCAAGCTTATCATCACATTACTACTACATTACTTTTCTTAGTAAGTCGTTTAGACTGGGCTTAGGACGACGTGGTGATTTGGTATCTGTTGCTGTTGTGTTCCATGTATGACTAACACTTTATTGTTTTTGATTTGGAACGCCTCGAGCGTATGAATGAAATGAAATGAAAATGAAATGATCGCAATTGCCTCACCCTCACTTGTATAATCTGCGCTACAGGCAGAGAAGGGGATTGCATGACGACTGGAGTCATCTACTTAATCTCATGCACGATTTACGGCGACGAATACATAGGTGAAACGGCACGACCACTATGTATCCGCATTAAAGAACATTTAGACGGCAGAGATAAAGCACGTACAATGACACCCCTAGGCACCCACAGAGTGCTGCAACATGCAGGCTCAAACTTTGGAATTTCGGTGAGAATCTTAGCACATGAATCTCAAACACAGGCACGTAAGTGTCTGGAAGCATTTTGGATTCGCGCAAAGAACCCAAAAATGAATCGAAAAGAGGAAAACCTAGCAATTACGCATGAACTCTCGCCTTATCTAGATCAGCTATTTTGATCTAACAGTATGTAAAGAGCAGTCTGCATACACGTCTAACAAGTCCAACTTTCTCCAGCAGTGGACGACGTCAACCTCCGACTTTCTTTAATAGGGAAGTATCGTCGTAATCCAGAGGGTACGTGCTTGTGCGTGCAGCTGAATTAGTGATCGAAAGCAAGGTTTAGCGCTTCGTCTGTTCGGCTGTAAAGATACTTGTTCGAATCGGCTGCAAATCGTTTTGTCCCTTACAGGCTCTGACGAAGGCGATTTGCCGAAACGTTAGCCGAGAGTGAATAAATAAGTCACCAATCTCGTGTATGGCTCAGAAAGAAAGAACAAAGTATTGTCATCATGCTGAGATTTATTGAAAGTCGCACCATTCAAAAATATAACGCTTTTTTCAAAATAAAAAAGATTAAATTGATGCTTGAGAAAAGCTTTATTATATGCGCAAGGGTATCTAATCCATATACGGCTTCTCAAGGAGATAGTTTTTCAAAGTACAAAATCCTGGATAAATAGATTAATGAATGAATTACTGAAAATAAACATCTTGTTTGAATGATGGTGCCGGCACAATTTTTCAAAATTTTACAGCTTTCAGTGATATTTCTAGAATTTGTAAATAGGTAGAGATTATTTAGCGCAAATTTGAAATTGTTTGTTTGTATTATAAGATTATTTATTTTTATTGAAGATTCTATATTTATTATCAAAGATTATTTAGAGCATTTTTGTTCTGAATCAAAACAAGTATGACTCTCAATAAATACAACTTTTAAATAAACATATTTGCAGGTGAGTAAATGAAAATCAATAAAGTGTTTGAATAAATAAAGAAAATAATCAATCAATTATAAAACAGCGCCCACTCCATTCGGAAAACTAGTCCCAAATTTTCGAAAATGTTTTGGTTTTATAAACAAATCTAACAATCTTGGTTATTTTCAAAGCTTCCAAACAACGTAAACAAACAACTGAAATCAATCAAACAATGCTGAAATCTACAAAAATAAACAAATAATATGATAGCGCCCTATCTCCTCAATTCTACGGAATGGTCCTGTGAGAAAAAACTTTCATAAAGATAATTCAAAATCTTTGTGTAAGCAAATATGAAAAAACTGATCAATGTTAATAAAGAACTAAAACCAAATATATAGTGGATTAAACAAGAGAACCAGCTCTACTAAAGCAAAATTCCTCTATTTCTTCAAATCCGTTCCACTTCTAAGCAACAATTATCGGAATTTCAAAAATTTTAATAATTTCCGAAAATTGATATCTAATACCTCTGTTGCTTTTGATGTTTTGGAGAACTAAACAAGATTTTCTGAAAAGCTATTGCAGCTGTGTTGTGTAAACGCTATTGTTCTGCACAAAGAGTCGGCAGTGAAAAGCACCTCAATTTTCTCAAGTTCCCCGAATTGAGGCAGAAAAAAAGTTAACAATTCTGCACAACTTGCCAATCAATATGTAATAAACAAGCAAAAGCAATAACAACATTGCGCTTGAGGTAAATTTATTGCTTCGCAAGATTGCGATAAACTCATAAATATCTTTTCTATGGGTGCCTATTCTGCAAGAGATAGATATAAGCAAAAGTTTCCTAGATTGAATTTGCACAATCGTCGAAAAAAATGAGATAGAAAATATCTATCGCGGAAGGTTCCAGAACAAAAAAAAGTTGAAACTGAATAAAATTTCATCGTGCGAGATAGATTTTCAAAAATCTCCAAGGAAATGGAAGGAAATAGAATGTGATAATTCCACGTTCAGAAATAGAAACCTGCATTGGAGTCTTAATCGCATATACCCTTGGTTGGTTCATAAGTTTTGCACAAGAAAGTAAGAAAGTCTCTGAGAATATTTGAAAATATATGTTTACATTCAAAATGGAGTAATTGTAGCATTCAGAAAGTCTTTTTGTTGCTCAACATATTAGCCATTTCGTTCGAATCAATGTTATATCATCATCAGGATTAGAACTAGATTGCTTTGGACCTTTGAACATTTTTTGAGGAGATTAAAAATAAAAAATAATGAAGAGCGCGTGGTTTTTTCTTTGACTACAATCGAACGAGTTCCTAAAGAGCGAAGAAATACGTTTTTCAAATGTTTTACAGTGCAAGAATTGAGGTCCAATCTATTCGAAATAAAAGCTAGAGAATCATTTCAAAAATTACCAATGAAGCTGGCAGTTAAAAGGAATGAGTAAAAACCATATGAAATCTATCATTCATCCAAGCGCTAAATTTATCAAATTTATTTTTGCAAAAAAAAAACTAGAAAAAAACGAAGTTGGTAAGAATAATACAAATATTTATAACTTGACCAACGGCATTATTGCCGGATGTGTTGTGTAAAGAATAAAGCAATGAAAATTTGTTGAGCCCTATCCTACCCTAAGGTTAATCATTTGAAATTGCTGTCTTCCCAGACAGATTCAAAACAGGACAATCTGCTTGTGCAAAACTGCTAAAAATGGCTCCTTTAATCCTTCCGCTTCTCTCAAAATACTTTCGCACCCCCTAGGAAGTGCGTGCGAAGCACCATTTAGGGCTCGGTTCCCCACTTAGGAACCGGCCGCTTTTCCCAAGACTATTGCCAACGCACAAATGGCATATATTAGCATAGTATTTTCGGCAAGGTAATGGGCAATTAACCCCCGCTAGCCGACGGGGGGGGGGGGGGAGGGGGGAGGGGGGTAAAAAAGGGGTAAAGAACGTACCTCATAGTAGGAGCAAAGCAGCAGCAGTTCCAAGCCGTTCTCAAGTGACAGCAGCAGCAGCACTATGGCGGCACGGCGGCGGCTGGGCGGAAATTTATTCGCGTCGTACACGTGCGAATTTTGCGCGTCGATCAAAAGGGGCCAAGTGGATAGCAGAGGGGGGGGGGGGGGAATTGTGCACTTCTGAAGCGCCGAATTGAGGCTTATGCCCCTACTTCAAGTAGTTAGCAGCTATACTTATAAGTGTAGGCCTCCGGGGAGCTTGGAGGGCCCGCTAATGGCCCGGATTAATATGCGCCCAGGCAAGCAATTACGATAGTCATGCATATATGCGTGGCGAACCTCTTAATTTTCATCCCCCCTCCCGCGAAAAGCTCTCGGATATCTTCAAGTCGAGGGTGTGAACCGACGATCGGGCGCAATTACCACTTCACTCATGAGCAAATCAAGTGGATTTTGCGAGCAAATAATGAGAAAATCGACGTAATTCCACGATAGCGAATTAACCTGCTCCAGAGCACATTTATTGCTCTGGTTAATGTTCTTGAGATTAGCGCTGTCGTAATGCGCTTAGAAAAGAATCTGAAGAATGTTTGCAGAGGAAAAAAAAATGACATTTCTTAGTTCAAATTTTGCTGGAAAAAACTGTTTTGCTGTTTTGCAGATTTGATTGCAGTTTTACGTCTTAGACATTCACATTTTTTATAGATCTAGGATTTTATAACATTTTAGCGCAATTATATAGCACTAACTATTTATAAAAATTTCAGATTTTTGTAACACTCCAACATTTTGGTACGTTTTTTCACTGAACTTTTTATTATCAAAGATTTAACAATTCTCCGATGCAATTTCCAAGGATTTTAAAAAATTTCAAAAGGCTCTCTTAGTAGATTTGTATAGCGCTTAAACATCTGAGACAAATTTTATCACGTTTTTCACGGCGTCCTAAAATTTCAAAGTAATTTCAGAATTTTTCGTAGCGTCTCAATTTGTAGCTTTTTTTACAAACTCAGAAATGTTTTAAGAGCTCAAAACTTTATCAGCAGCTTTTACCATTATAACATTTCAAAGGTTTTAGCAAATTTTTATACCATTCTGACAAATTAAAGGGTTATTCCAACAGACTTTTCTAGCATTAAAATTTCATAATATTGTTTGCGAGGGATTTTCGTGACATTTATCATAGCATTTTACAGATTTTTATAGCATTCTCATCATCCAAAACGCGCTTTTCTCATTTTTCTCCCAAAATTGATGAAAATAGGCAGACGCATATTGTATGGAGGCTAATTTCCCCAGAACCACTCATCTCATCGAAAACGCGTTGTTCAAGGTTGCTGAGGCACTTTTATGAGGTGAAGACGGGGGCATAAGAACTTGCTGAAAACACATTGACACTTGATGTTCGCGAGATTTTGGCAGGAGAGTGGAGGTGATTCTTCTTTGAAAAAAAAATAAGCATATTTGAGAGCTTTGAAGCCGATTGGCTGCAACTGATAGAAAAAAGTCTGGAGATTTGATAGGACTGCTACAAAAAACTGGTTCTTTTATGGTTATTCATGCCCTTGAACAAAAACAGTTTTTTTGTGCGTTTCTTCAATCTTTACAAAAAAAGTGATTCGCTTGAAGTGATAGTTAAAATATATGTTCTCTTTTTCGAGTCAATGAATTGAAAATTTTCAAAACCTAAGGCAGCATGGAAGCCAAACAGATTTCGCGAAGTTGAGGTAAATTCAGAAATTTTCATAAAAAAATTGCTAACTCAAGCCATCGGTGCACTGCAGCGTTTCATGTAAAAATCACATTTTCATTTTTTCGCAATTGGAACGATTATCACACTTGAAAGTAAACTTTCTTTTGGCTTTCAAAAATGTCAGTATTTGCTGAAACATTCGCCCAAAACATAACAAGCGAATAATTTCGCCACAAAAATGTGTAGATACACGCAATGTACACTTTGCGCGTGAGATAGAGGACCTCTCTGACGATGGAGACGTTTTCAGGCTAATCCTTTATTTAATGTTTTTCCTTGATTTTTGTTATTTAAGCAGTGGTATCAACGCAGAGTACTGGATTAGAAGACGCTTAGTTACGGCATCCGAAATGTTATGCTCCCAGTGTGCAATCTATATAATATAATATAAAAAAAAATCGTAACTCCAAAAACATCAGATAGCGGGAACCGCAATGTGGTCCTGAAGCGCGCGGATGCAAATTTAGCACCCTTAAGGTTTTTGGCTCACTAGTTACACATATTATAATACTACTCTGGGTCTCAAGAAAAGATTGCGGCAAATATTCCAGTCGCGGCACATTTGCCATGATAAAATTAATTTCATGAAAAAGTGCTTTTAGAGTAAGTTCAAAAAAAAAAACGAAAAAATCGTAAACTAGGATTTGGGATAAATTTAGGTACAAGTCAAAAAATCTAGCCAGTTCCAAGCTACCTCCATTTTTTCTCTATTTTCTGTCGATTTAGATTTTTTATGGCTTTGTCTCACCTTTTTTCCTTACTACTAAAGGCACGCTCGACTTTACTACAGCCGTGGGCCAGAAGCGGTGCTCTCAAAAGCTGTGAGCTATAATTGGATGTCCTTTGCATCGTAAGGGCGCCCTTTGTTCGCATCAAAGGTGTCGCCATAATGTGCTCGCCAGCTCTCAATTTTCGCTCCCCCCCCCCCCCCCCCCCCCCGTCTTCGCTCCGCGCCCTTTTCCCCCACACTCTAGTAAATCGAGTCACGAGCAAATTTTATCAGCGGCATCAAAGCCTCGCAACACTTTTTTGCTGGCCATTCGTCTCGTTGTCGGCTTCAAGCACGCGATTTCCTCCAGCCAGAGCATATCCCTGCCTTTTAGTAAACGACGGGGGAGGGGGGGGGGGCGAAAAATTGGTTGCACTCGCGCACGCCACGATTGTCGTTCGATTCGTTCGCAGCACATTGCACCACATGTAAACAGCTGAGGAAACAAGCGCTAACGGCTGGTTACTCTTTCTTACCCCCCCCCCCTTTCCCTCCCCCGTAACTCGCTCTCAACATTAGCCAGCGTCACCTTCTGTTGCTCACATGGATGAGCAGTACGAGCTCCATTTTTGCTGGTGAATAACAATGGTCACAACAAAAGGCTGTGAAGGATGCAGGGAGTGGAAAGGGAGGGGATTGAGGGGAGGGGAGGGGGAGAAGGAGAGCGATACTTCTACGATAAAGTCTTTACTAATCTGAAAAAAAAAAACTATCAAAACTTATTTTGGGCTATTTGCACGAAAAAATTTAGCTAACCTTTGACTCAACTGGATTGGCGGCTGGAAGGCGGGGCTTGTGACCCAACTGAGGCCGCTCGCTCCCGCAATGCAGTCTGCGTCTCTCCCGCGCGCATGCTCTCTGATTATTCTCTAGCCTTCCAGCCGCCAATCCAGTTGAATCAAAGGGCATGCTGCAGTGGCGTATCGAGAGGGGGAAGGGAACGGGTCGCGAAATTTTTGAAAGTCACCTATATGAATTATAAAATTGTGCAGATGACTTGTTTATATCGGGGGCGTAATTTCGGGATTACGAAACCGCGAAAATTCTAGAAAGCGTACCAAAAAGTTTTTCGGAGTGCGTGGATGACGCCACGCACTTTTATTGAAAAAAATTTTTTTTGTCGCCCTCCTCCCCCCGAGCATTCCAGTGGAGTACAGGATTATTGATTACGCCACTGCTAAAATTGCGAATGCTAAAATTATTTTCAAATTAAAATTTGATGCTTCACCACGCCTCAATTTTTTTAAAATTTAGGTGACTCACGCCCACCAAAGTTTTGTACGTTCTAAGTGCCACAACCACGTCATTATTTTTTCTCACGCTTCTTTTCCTCTTCTTCACCCTTGCAGCTTCTCAGCACTGATAAGAATCAAAATTCAGATTCCTACCTTAAGTAAAAAACATTTTTTGAGTAATTTTTTCTGTTTCAAGGAACAGGTTTAACTGGACTTGAGAAAGCTCCACGCTCGAAAAGGAATACAATTCTAACTCGATGGTCCCATAAAGTTATAATTTGTCTTTTTCTATATACCGTAGACGAATATGATTACTTTAATTTTTTTTTCTTATTTTTGAAGGCTGAAGCATTTCTAAGTGCAGTCTAAATGAGAGAGTAGAAAGAGAAAAAAATGAAATTTGAGCTTATTATACATATTTTTTTCTTGTAAATATATTTTCTACTACCCATGATAAAGCATGATAGAGGTAGACCCAGTAGCCCTTCTGCTTCGGATAATACGCATTAAAATATTGTTGATGGGATTCGCATTACTATTCGCATGAATTGCATCCAATTATAAAAGCTTCCGTCGGCAAAATTGTTTCCAATTTGAGTTAGGTTACATTAAATCACAAAGAAATCCTGATATTGTGAACATAGCCTATTCGTTAAAATAACTTCTATCATCATTATAAAATTGATTTCAACCCACTTGTACGAAATATTTAGGCAAAATTCATGTTTTGCAAATGTTGAAATTGTTGCAAAGAATCTCTTTACAACATTCGCCTACCACCCCACAGCTCATGCAGTTTTATTGGAAAAAGATATTATTTAGAAAAAAGTAGTGTAAATGGGGCATCATTGGTATTAATGACTTTTGCAGAACTCATAATTACATAGCTTACGGCAAAAATGTAAACTGTAAATACATTCGCTTAAGATTTTACAGCCAGAAACGACATTTGCACAGAAAAATGTATTTCTTTCAGAGCAGCATATGCTCTCGCAAAGCTCAATCAAAATATGAAAATTATTTGCTACTACGGTAAGAATGATGTCCCAGTATGTCAGCCATTCTTGAGATTTTTAGACTTCTATTTCCCATGAGCCCATAAACTTAAAGAATTAGGATTTTGAAAAATTTTAAAAAATTATCTCCTGTTTGATGGTCCTCAAATTCTTGAGATTTTTAGACTTTTTTAGATTTTCATTCTCTGTCCATGAACTTCAATCTTTTCAATCAAGAACAAATTTGGAATTTCAAAATCAGATTTTATCTCCTATTTGATGGTCTCCAGATTTGTTTAGACCTAGAATTCCAAGCTGTAAATTCTTGAAGTCTTTCTTCAGAGCTTGAAAATTCGACTGCTGTTCACTTAGCAAGTTCAAAAATTAGTCCCTAATCTCCTATCCCCTAAATGACGATAGTTCTACATTTACGAACCATTACTTGTGAGTTGCTGTGTATTTAGACTATGTTTTCCGGGTAGTTTTGAAGTTTAAGGCATTCCACAGATAGACCTGCACTTTTGTTAACAGCCAGCACTTGACAATGAAATTTCACAGATTGTATAAATTCTGTTTGAGTACAATTTGTAAAAATGTGTGATTTTTCGCCTCCGCTAAGGAAAATTCAGTTACTAAAGCCATAATATCGCACTCTATAAGCATTCTACTTGAATACGGTGGACTAAACATCCCGCGAATAGAGGCTGCAGGACCAAAATTTCAAATTTTTTTTTTCAAATTCAAATTCCATCTCCTGAAACTTCTAAGAGAAATTTTGATCCCCTTTTTTCAATAAAACATATAGCTGGTCCTATCGCTTAGTCCACTCCGAAATTAATGACTTTTTGAAGGCGATGTCAATTTGCTAGTAGACAAGTGCAATGTAAAGCCATCAGCACGAGTTCATTTGCTGCCGATGATGTTTTTTCGACGTCGGAAGAGAGTTTGGGGGAGGGGGGGGGGGCAAAAAAGCGCAGCTGATTTGTAGCAGAGCGCATTAGGGGCATGTGAGAAAGAGTGCCAACGGCATGTCTAAGTTGGTCATCAATTAAATTTGGCATCTCCCCCGTGCCATTCACTGGCGGAGCTGTTGCGCGAGCCATAGCGGCTCGTATTTATCCCCCTCCATCTCTCTCCCCCCCCCCCCCCCCCCGAATACGAGATGAGCAAGGAGAAAGTGATAGCACGTGAGAAAACTGCGGCAATGTAACGTCTATCGCCTTACCGGATCCGTCGTTCGTCTACTCCACCGCAGTACGCGTCCTGGCACGAACAGCTCATGCGACTTCCCATGCCACAATTTCTGTTGAATTAACGGAATGTACGTTTAGCAGCACACTATGAGAAGATCCGGACACAGAGGTGGCGATTATGTCCTGCAAAAACAAAAATTTCAGAAAAACGCTAATGATGTCAGTAGGATATCTATTGCGCGCGGTCCCGAACAGAAAAAAACAAAACGGTCATTTTTTCTCCAAAGTGGTTGAGGAAGTTATGAAAATATTGCGCTTATAAAAGCATAAACAAGATAGTCCTTATTATGAGATTTGGGAGGACTGCAACTTTTCAGAAGCGTTTATAATCTCGAAATTCCTGGTATTTCGCTCAAATACAGTATGCGTACAGTAAGCTACAGTAAACAGGTCAAAAATATGGACGCATTTGTAACGAAAAACCTCTGAATAGGATTGCGTTTTTTTGTGAAAAATTCACCGAGACTCTGGAATTCCACAAAGAACACTATTAGTTCTCATTCGTCAGATACAGTATTTTTACAGTAAGCTACAGTAGCCAATTAAGGGCCCGAAAATTGATCAGAATTGGAAGTGTGAAAACAGTGAAACTAACGTTCAAGCAAATTTGGTTTTTTTTTTTGTTAGAAATTTGCAGAACTTGAGAGCTTTCCAAACCTCTTATTGATCTAGATCTTCGATACAGTCCTATTACAGTGTGTTTACAGTAAGCTAGAGTTGCTGACAGAGGCGTAGTTGGTCATAGATATGGAAACAGTGAAATAAAGCTGGACTGTTACTTTTTTTACTTACTGTTTTTTTGTGAGAAAGTAAAAGGCTGAGACTATAAAAAATATTCAATTTTCAGATTCGTATATTCTGAGGTACGGTGTGATTACCGTAAGCTACAGTAGTCACAAGACTGAAATTCGTAAATGCTAGAACAAAGTGCAATGTTGGAGTCTGCTTTCTTTGTTTTGTTATCCGGAAAATTTACTCACTTCTGCAAAAATAAACTATTTAGATCCAATTTTTCGAAATACTGCCTGAATGAAGCTTGATTACGGTAAGCTACAGTTACCCAAGAGATGAAAGGATGTAGAAAACGCGAAAGGCAGTTTAGCAGCGAATCCAGGCTATGCAAAACGGCATAGAACCTTTGGCTGTAACGCCACAGCTGTAACGAATAAATTGCTAATAAAATAAACAATTTTACAGCATGTTCGTGCAGCTTGCACATTTTAGACTTTGAACAGAAAAATTTGACAGAGAAAAATTATTCAAAGAACAAACATTTCCTTCGAAAAAAAAATCAATTATTATAAGGGGGTACAATCTTGGAATCAAAAATAGATTATACCCTCCTATTGAGCTGATTAGAAAAAGGGGGTATACGTTTGATTTTTCCGCTCAAGATTCATTCATTTCAGTGAAGACCATCAAGGGTTAAATTATCAGTGAACAGATTTCTTGCCAGATTTTGCGTGTTTATTGTTCAATTGTTCGGCTTAAAACAATTAAACAATATCTACAGAAAATGCCAAGGTTTTACAAAAGGGAGACATACAATCTATTTACGTGTTTAATTTTACTAGAATATATGTTTTTCTCAAAGCTGTCCTCGTGGATCTTATCTTGATCAATGAAAGGTCGGCACATCAGAAAAGTTTACTTGACTGGAACACCTTAATTTGCCAACAAAAAATAATTCTTATTGGAAAAAATGCTCGAACTTGGCTGTGGTTGACGTATACTATATAGCGATGAAAACAAAGTTCTGTATATATTAGGTTGTCTCATAATTAATGCACGTTTTTATTTGCTTGCTTTGACAAAGCAACGAGACTCAACCCAACAAAGGGTAAGGGGTACTGTTCGATAGAGCAAAGCAAGCTCTACAAGATGGCACTCATGCCTTTGCGCCATGCTCGATCCACGGAGAGTTCGAACTCAAAATCTAAAGATTTCCAAATGCCCAAAAAATCGAAAAAAATCAGATCTTCCTCCAAATATCTTCTACGGACCTCCCACTCGCTCACATCAATACTATCGATATCTGATATCCATATGTGCGATTGTCGTATTTTTTCCTTGACTAGAAACTGAGAAAACGAAAATTTCCCTGATTTTCTCAAAGCAATGCTGAGCCGTTTTTGCATATGTAGTTCTATACTGCAAGCCTAGGTAAGCATAACTGTAGGTTTTCAGCCTATTTCGAGCGGTACTTTTCGAGAAATGTCGATTTTAGCACTGAAACTGAAACGAAAAAATCCGAATTCGTTATTTTTTGAAAACTACCGCTTGGATTGTGCTGAAAACCTACAGTTATGCTTACCTAGGCTTGTAGTATAGAACTACATATGCAAAAACGGCTCAGCATTGCTTTGAGAAAATCAGGGAAATTTTCGTTTTCTCAGTTTCTAGTCAAGAAAAAAATACGGCAATCGCACATATGGATATCAGATATCGATAGTATTGATGTGAGCGAGTGGGAGGTCCGTAGAAAATATTTGGAGGAAGATCTGATTTTTTTCGATTTTTTGGGCATTTGGAAATCTTTAGATTTTGAGTTCGAACTCTCCGTGGATTGAGCATGGCGCAAAGGCATGACTGCCATCTTGTAGAGCTTGCTTTGCTCTATCGAACAGTACCCCTTACCCTTTGTTGGGTTGAGTCTCGTTGCTTTGTTAAAGCAAGCAAATAAAAACGTGCATTAATTATGAGACAACCTAATATTATTTCCGCAAAGGTCAATGATTAAAATTAATTTCACCCAAATTCATCTATCTAATATATAAAGAATCTTTAACTCAATTCAAAAATGTTCAATTAGCGGGAAACTGCGGTGCGGTCCCGATCTTAGTCACGATAAAGCTGGGCACAGCTATCAGTCTAAGTTCAAAAGCTCCAACCTCTAATAAATCATTCTTTCTAACTCTTATAACGCTACCTGCATAAACAAACAACTTTTAAGTAAAGCATGTCTAACCGAATGAATAAAAGCCACAAATCTTTTTAATTTTGAAAATTAATAGTTACCTATTATATTTCATTGATTTGTTTGTTTTATTTTTTTTTGTCTCAAACGTATTTTTCGCCCATAAAATTACCAGAATAATCGCTAGGCTTGTGAAAATTCAAACTATAACAAGAAGACATTCTGTAAAATGTCGTGATTCTTGCAAAAAATCTTTTGGAAAATTGAATGCAGATGAGCTTCTTCATCTCAAAATTCTTTTCCAGCAAATAATTCAGTGAATCTTAAATTAATAAAATAAGGTGGGGACGAGCCTTACGGAACAAATTTGTTGTAGTTATAGAATCTCGCAGTTATAGGAACATTTTTGAGTGGAAAGGCTATCCGTATAAAATTTGGTCCCATAAATTTTCTCACTGAAATGTCTTCTGGAGCCTCGAATGCATTGCGGAAGCCTTCAGAAAACTCTGAAGTAAGCTTTCTCAACAAGATTTTTTTATAACTATGGTTTCTTATGTATTATATTTCACGCTAACGAATGATATAAAGAAGTGGAAGGCCACGATCATTAAAAAAATCATCCAGTGAATATATACTTCATAGAATTTCTTTAACAACTATCTGCGGAAAGTCCCGTATAGAATCTTTCGAGACCTTGGATGAGTGCGGAGGAAAAAAACTACAGCGTGAGCTTCCTCACCAAAACAATTTTTCTAGTAAGCTTTTTGGAGGTGTGTTCTTACTGGAGGTGAGAAACAGAAGCTGTATAAAATCAATAATCATTGATTGTATACACCCCTGCAGTTGAAGAGAATCGCAAATGAACAAAAGTATTCAAATGAAACCTGGTCCCAAATAAAATTACAAATAGCAAATTAAATTAAAAAAACAGAATTGTTTCGAAATTAGAGTTTTTGATTTCTCACTTCTTAAACAAAATCTCCTGCTCTGAAAGCATGATGGAAGTTCCGAAAAACTATAGAAGTGAGTTCTCTTCATTAAGTGCTCAGCGGCTGCAAAGATTTGCAGCAAATTGGCGAAAGAAAATAACGTAAGCAGAGGGCTCGGCAATGCTACAATGAAGTAAACCAGAGCAGAGCAGGCTAATGCGCTGGGCAAGAAAAACACTGGCAAACTCGAAAAACTCGATCTGAAGGTGGAGAAAAACTCAATGAGGAGAGGAGAGTGGCGTTCTTTTTCCAAGTGGTGGAAAAATTTGCACGAAAATAAGGTTGAAGATTTTGAAAAAATAGAGAAATCGAGCTAGAAACAACGCTAAGAAAAAAATTCGAAAAACCGGTTCTGAAAATGCTGGAAAGCTCAAGGAAGGAAAGCGTCCTTTGTTAGTATAGAATTGTGCATAAAATTTGGATTGACTGAAATAATGAAGAAAATAAGAAACCTTAGTAGGGGGAATTCGCGTATTTCGTTTAGGGGAAAGCTCGTTTTAAAGGCGGTAAAAAAATCAGTTGAAAAGAAAACAGCGTCTTTATTTCCCAAGAGGCGCAAAGATTCACAAAAAAATATTTGCAAATGTTGGAAACATAAAAAATAGAAACAATAGAAGAAAAAATTCAAATTTTCGATTTGAAGGTGGAGAAAAACCACATTGAGAGGGAATTAGCCTCCGTTTCCAAGTTGGAAATGTTGAAGAAAAATCACTTTGCGAATACTGGAAAAAATAAAGAAAATAAACTAAAAACCCCAGTAGTAAAAAACGGTTTGAGAAAATGTGTATTTCAATTGAGAGGAAAATAAAGTCCTTCTTCCCAGGTGGCGCGAAATTTTGCATAAAAATAACTTTGGATTGTTCTGAAAAATAAAGAAATGAAGCTGGAAACTCCTATAAGGGAAACAATTCGAAAATCTGTATTTAAAGGTGGAAAAAAGCTTGTGCGAGAGAAAAGTATTTTTTAGTGGTTTAGAAGTTGCAAGGAAATAGCGTAGAAAATCAGAAAATCAAAACAATAAGCTTGAGAAAAAAGTAGCGCCCTCCCACATGATGCAGAAATTTTCAAGAAAATAACTTTAGAAGTGTTTAGAAGAATCAAGAAGAAAAGTTTCTAGCTCTGAAATTGAGCTAGAAACTCTAATGAGAAAATTCAAATATTGCAAAATTTAGCCAGCTAATCTCACATTTGAATTTTTGATTTTAGGATTTTCGATTCTATTTCTTGCAATTTCTTCTTAGCTAAGTTTTTCTTCGCGTTCCAATTAAGTTTTCAAATTTTACGCTACTCTCGTTTTCTTTACTTTTTCCCATAATGCTCAAAAACATTTTTGTGCAAATTCTGCACACGCTGGGAGGAAAGGAAGCTGTACTGCAATGTTTGTAGACTAAGGGCAAAGAATTGAAGATGAACTCATTATTGCTGAGCACTGAAGCATGATTATTTGCTTTCATATGCGTCGAAAATGCTGGAATATTACCAATTTTCCTGTTGAATTTTGTTAGGCGCGGGAAGAGAAGATAGCCTTAGGCAGAATTTGCTTCTTTTTTTTAGGAAGCTATGCTCGGACTGAATGTTATCGTTGTTAATGTTAATGACGGAAAAAGCGAGTGCAGCGCAGACGCATAAAAAGGGAAGCATTTCCGGCTATTTCTTTTTCCATTTATAGAAAAAGAAAAAGACAGAAACATGATGTAAAAATGTTACATTAGTATGATTTCGATCTATTAAGTTGCTCATTATCTTAAAAAGAAAATGCGAAAACGCTTTCAAAAATTTCTGAGAAACAATTTCATTTTCATTATTGGTTTTGTAACATGCTCTGAATGCTTTGTTCTACTACATATCTTAAAGATTCCATAAGGTACAAAACTAAAATATTAAAATAATGCATTGTAAGCATTATTCATGGCCAGTGTTTCAGCAGATTGCTTTTTCTTTGCAAAAATTATGAATTTATGACCTTTGCAAGCAGTCATGTCATGGAAATTTCCTCAGACGCAGGAAAAAGAAATCGAGTAGCAGCACGCGAATGTCTTTACTATACATGAATTATTCAGTAATATAGCAAGTTTTCTTTTCAAGGCAGACATTTACAAGTTTTCCAGCATAATCTCAAGAAAAACAAGCAAAAAAGAAAAGTTAAAGGAAATGATCACCTGCGATTTCCCCCGCACTTTTTCGACTTCTAGTTGTTTTCTTGCTGGCAAAAAGCTGCTTACGAGGATCTTCAAGATAAAAGCAACAAGCTAGCCATCATTTCATTGATGCTCATGAAGCACTGCATCCGTTGGAAATTTCCGAAAAAAAAGATAAGACTATCTGAGGCTTTTTGTGCCTGTAGATGGAATAAGGTTTAACTATAATGCAAAGAAAAGTTATTTTCAAAATCATATCTTAAGTGAGATATTCCACGCATACCTTGGGATATATTGGTAGAGGATGAACGAAGAAAAAATGGAAAAATGACGCAAAGCTGCATTTGCAAAGGATGTGAATCTCAGAAAAAAAACGTATAGGATTGATGAGCTATGGAGATTAAAAAAATTTGACAGGTAAGAGATGGTGGGCTCATTGTTAGAACAAATCTAAGAAAGATCGTTTACACATAGATGGAAGTGAGTCCAAAAATGTTTCCGAAAAATGTTCAACCCACAAAAATAAATTCCAGCTGAAGATTCACAAAAATAGCTGGAGATGATGAGCAAAAAAAAATACATAAAAAGTTCTGAAATCAAGTAGCCAAGCTAAACGTTCGCGAAGATAATAGCTGACAGTGAGAAGGATGAGAAAAGTCTATGACAAAATTTTTGTTCAAGAGATACGTGGGAATGATGAACCTATGAAAGATTTATGGAAATCCATTTTCTGAAGTTTGCTAGAACCTACATATGGGCTGAAATTAACCCTGTATAAATTCATCTCCTCGGTTATCCAGAATTGATGAGCTGCAAAAGGAAACTCGGAAAAGTTGGTTAAAAGAAACATAGCAAAAGGAAAATTTTTTTAGTTTAGGATGATATGGGCTATTAATCCGCTTGAGCATTCAAAGCGAGTTAAGGAAAAAGCACATCAAAGTAGAATGACCACAATGCATAACAGCGCCGGAGCGCCTTGAAAGCCTTTTGCGCGAGAATTTAAAGATAAGGTGAGTGACATCCAAGATTAATGACTTTCGCTCGAATCTCCGAGGATCCGAGGATCAACGAGGTCAGGACTTCGGAAGCGGGATCGAGGGCGCACTTCAAAACACGAGACATCGAGCTCGACATTGGCGCGTTTTCAAAAACTGCTCTCAACAACGAACGCATAATATGAGCCGGGGCCCGCCCCCCGCCAGCGGCCAGCCCCGGCCCCCGCCTCGCCCTGCTGCTCACTCATGGATACGAGCACGCTGCTAGAGCATGCTCGGAAATCATCTCGAGAGCCGAGCCCCGCGAGTGCCAGAAACATCGTTGTCTATCTCGCACCTAGTGAAGAGCGTCGACAAAGATGTTTAAAAGTCGTAAAAAGTAGCTTTTCGGGAGGGAGGGGGGGGGGAGGTAATGCTGGAGTCATTTTTAGAGGTCTCAAAAGTGGCAGCAACGTATTGTTGACACCTGGCACATTTATAGCAGTTTTCGTAGTTAGCAAAATTTAACTTAAAAGCACTAGAAAGGGCTTGTGAGACAAAAAATAACTTTTCTTGTGTAGTAAATTTTAAGTTGGCTTTGATCTTTCTAGTAAATTCTTCAAAAAATCTGGAAACAAAAAAACCAAATCTTTATTCGTAGTGACAAAAAAATTGGCTTCAGTTTGATTTCAGAATTTTCAGAAACAAAAAATGGCTTTATTTCATTCCAGAACAGATGGTAATTGAAAATTACTTTAATGTTCGAAAACATTGTAAGCAAAGTAGTAATAATTCTTCCAACATTGATATATGGGACAGCTTTCAATTCCATCTGCTCCTTTTTTTCCTACTGTATTTTGGTGCAATTTGGCGTCATTTTCCAAATCAGCAGAGGATTACTGCAGCTAACAAAAATCCTGGAATATTTGTAATATTAGGTTGTCTCATAATTAATGCACGTTTTTCTAACCTCTCTTTGAGAGAGCTGGTTCTCAAAGAAAAAACATTTTTCCTCAAAACCCTTTATAGTATGAAAGCTCGATTCCTCCTAAAATGTGCTTTCGTTTTCGCAAATCTTTGTTTAAGCCGAAGTTCCATGCCTTCAAAGACAAGTGATTGAATTTTGAAATTCTTTCCCTTCATTTTCCTTGCTGTAAATCCATAAAAAGTAGAGGATTTTCTTCAAAAAATATGTATAACGATCGCAAAGCTTTGTGCTTCAAAAAGCTTGTCAGTATGAGATTTTTAAGAAATTTCGAGCTGAGAAATCTTGTCCCAAAATTGGCTGATCGCCTACCTAAGCTGCATAAAAATCTCAAGCTAAAAGCGACTGTATAAATCGCAGGTACACGTAGAGTAGACCTAGCATAACTAATGCTAGAAAGAACGCAGCATTTCAACGTCTTTTCGAAAAGAAAAAATTCAAAAAATCCCAAAAAGGCAGTTTTCTGGATCTTCCAAAATACTAAAAAAAAATGGGTACTTCCAATTTTTTTGCAAAATTTTGTCACAGAAATATGCCGTAAAATTCAAACTTCACTTCATTGCGCAACCGATCATCGGATACATAATGAGCAAAGTCCGCGCGATCCTAGTACATTTGAGCGAAAGTTAAGCTCTCTTAAAGTATAGGTTTCTAAAAAATGTTCGGGAATTTTTTAGGCTATAAAATCTTTCTTAAAGCGGCTGCGATCCAACAAAAGCATGCGTTCTATAATCGGAGATTTTTTGTTTGCAGTAATTTTTATTGCACTCAAAAAGATAGTTCTGGAAAAGAGTTATCTTGATTAGAAGGTGAAATTCACAAAAAGTGCATTAATTATGAGACAACCTAATATTATAGATTGTTGTATAATCAACGAGTTCTCATTGAGTGCTGATGTAAAATTTTATGTGGGTTCTAACTGTCTTGTGTAAAATTTTTTCTTATTAAGCTTTTTTTCAATTTTTTCAAAAGATTGATGGCTACGCAGCTAGGCTGCGCATCATGGCCAGATTTCGTAAATATCTCAAAATGTTGAGCTTTTCCACGTCAGTCGGCCTTAGAAAGCATGCGCTGTGACAGTTCAGTTTGTCAAAAAAATTTACGTGGGGCCATCAAAGCCGATAATCGAGTGAAAGGGACCCCTGCTGAGAGCTTGCATCGTCAACAATACACATCACAAGAAATGGTAAACAAGTTAAGAAGGGTGTGGCCAAAAAATAAAAAAGGGGAAATTAACTGGGAAAATTTCCTACGTTTCGCTCCCATTCACACATTCTTGGAGCTGAAGCAAATATTTGAACATTGAATATGTAAATTTAGAAGTAAATTGTTTCAGTTCGTGTCTTTCATTGAAGACCATTATTTCCCGTCTTGATAATCAAAAATGATGAAGATTCCAAAATCTCATACCTCTATAAAAGTAAGAAGTCTTGTGTACCATGGGCCAACTTCAGATTTTACAGCAATGTAATGATTTTCAACTCTGATACAAAATATGTAGACATGGAAAAACTATATAATTCAAAACAGCATCCATGGTTTGAACAGCTAGGTGATGTGGGTGTTTTGATGGACTAACCCCGAGTACAAATGAGTCCCATAAGGTTCAGCACACAAAAATAGTCTCGCGAACAAATTCCTAACACATTGAAAATAGCTCTATTTTTATGGATGTAATCACAAAGAAAGAGCGTTCAAACTGATTTGTAGAGTTAGCAGGTAATCGTATTTTGTTTACAAACAATCGACTAGTCTGGACTTTATGAAAACTGAGTTATCTTACTGCTAGCAGATACTTCCGAGGCGTAAAGTACGTTCCCCATTTCAGAATAGCAAAATTAACAAAATTTGATATTACTTTAGCATTTTTCAAAAAAGACCGTCAGCGCCGCTTTTCAAAACTGCAATATGCGTCGAAAGTGCCACATTGGAATAACCTCCTACAAAACTATTCTATGTGATTATTTTTCTTATATTTGGCCAGAGGTGTATTCAAAGTCTGAAGTCACTTTCTTCATGTGCCGCAAGGCGCAATCAAGCTTTTGCGTCGGAAGTGCCGCATTGATATTGCCTTCATATTTACCATTGAAAAAAATTTTTTTTTACATTGTTGTCATCAATGTCTTTGGAGTTATCCGCTGTTGCTTTGCAAGTCTAAAAACCTCATTTCTGAGTGAATTACGTGTTTCAAGTCTCAAGGGCCGGGCATACTTCACGCGATTTCAGTTACGACGCGATTTGGCAAATCGCCAGAAGTCTTCAGATCCAATACTAGCAAACTATACAAGCATAAGTGTATAACTTACGTGGATTGATGAAATGCCCTACCTTCTGTACAACTGAAATGTGCTTGCGATGAGTTATGCACATTTGGAATATTGCCAAATCGCGTTGCGACTGAAATCGCGTGAACTATGTGCGGCCCCTTACTGGCCTCCCTTTTGCACTAATAAGCTGGTAACGATCTTTCAAACTTACCATACAGAATTTTGAGCTATTTCAAATCAGTGCTTTCCAAGCTATCCTTAGATTTGTTCAAAAACCTCAAAATCGCAAATTTTTTGTTTCGGTTTTATTGGTCCCTCACATTGGTATAATTAGCTAGGCTGGCTTCGACTCTTTGGCTGCCGTGACCCATCAGTATAGATTTTTGTGATCAGGATGGATTTCCTTTTGCTTACCTTTGGAAGAAGAATTGGGGCCGTCGTGTTAGCTACAAAAATTCTGTCACTCCTATCATAAAAATTCGACTTTTTTGTTTCGGATAGATCTGAAACATTCTTGAGAATAGTAAGCCAAGTTGCTAGTATTTCGCAAAGCAAAATCAGTCCGATCGTCAGCATTACATCTTATATATAAAGCTGAATGTCTGTTTGTATGTCTGTCTGTATGTCTGTCTGTCTGTCTGTCTGTATGTATGTTCCGAATAGAAAATTCCATTTCTGAACCGATGCGGACCAAACTTGGCACACATACACTTCGGGCCCCGGCGGGTGTCACAGTCCACTTTTCGTTATCGATCGATGTCGATTTTATCGATTTTTTGCAAAATTTGAGCTACGGGGCTGGGAGTTGGCACAGGGGGGGGGGGGTAATCGAGCATGCTGATCACCCCCGTGGGGGTGATCAGCATGCTCGATTACACCCCTCTGCCAAATTCCAGCCCCTAGCTCAAATTTTGCAAAAAATTGATAAAATCGATATCGATCGATGACGAAAAGTAGCCTATGACACGCGCCGGGGCCCGTAGTGTATGTGTGCCAAGTTTGGTCCGGATCGGTTCAGAAATGAAATTTTCTATTCGGAACATACGTACAGACATACAGACAGACATACATACAGACAGACATACATACATACAGACATTCAGCTTTATATATAAGATTCTTTCCAAGCGATCGCTTTTATGTGCATAAGCGCATAATCATGTCTCCAAGAATTCACTTTGTTCGAAATCATGACAAAATTGATAAATACATTTTGTTTTATTTTTAAGCGAGTCAACTTTTCCTAGCGCTATTAACGGTATCGGATATCGCCATTTTATTTTTCAAAGTTCAAGCAAAAGTTGCAGTCCTTTTTCTATATGGTTAGATCTTCCTGCTGTGGGATCATGATTATGAACTTTGAATAACCTGGTTCACCCTCTTTGTTATTGACAACTAAACCCATCCAAAACGAGGAAAAGTAAGAAATTAAATGATCTCGCAGAGCTTTTATGAAAAAACATTTATAGTATTTTTGTGCTATGTTTTCCAAAAGAGCATCGACAGTCACCGTTATTTGGAGATAATGTCAGAGCTCTTACTCATTATGCAGGACGCTGACTCATATTCTCGATCATGGAAAGGAGAAGAGATATAGCAGCAAAGAGCAAAAACATCCAAAGGTACCACAAAAATGAGGCAATTATTAGAGCGAACATTCTCGAAAAGCAATTTGTAACAATGTTGCAGCAAATTTGTAGCAAACAATGAGCACTTTTTACTACAATGCCTTTCTCGTAATGAAAAAAAGCACAGTTAGTCAAATAGACGTAAATTCGCTGATGTGAGGCTTTTAAAAGCTCCACTGCTCCGTGTGTCAAGGATGACATCAACTCGTTCTTTTATTTGCGATGATCATGGCAGGAGAGAAACGAATGAAATAATGTCTTGCGCTCTTATCAAGTTCAATTTTGCACTCATTTTCAGGTATTGGATAGAGGCAGGCTGCGAGCAATTTCGCCCGAACTGCACTGTTTTCGAGGGAGTACGGTAGCGGAGTACTGTCTGGGCTGGAGTTTGGTGTTACATTTATCAGCTGCGATTAATTTCATGAGTTGCTTCTTGGGATCTTTCTTTGCTAAACCTTTTCCACTCAAGCATCTCTTGATATTAGGTTGTAGAAATGTTCTTCTAATTAATCTCATAATTACCGAAGATAAATGCAAATGCAAGGGGCTGGTTTGAAATGTGTTCTTAGTGTGCGGTCGCCTTAGCTACCATATACGTCATTCAGCTTGAAGAAATAACGATAAATCAAGAAGGGATGCCCAAAAAAGGAAAAAATCGCTGCTATCAGTTGGCTAAAAGGTACATTTTTTTCAGATTTTAGACGAGCAGAATTGCAGAAGCTCGAGTTGAAAATTTGTTCCATACCGTTTGTTTAGGTTAGATGAAGCAATATCCGATGATAACTTGCTCCGGTATCTGGGCCATTTCTCAAGCAAGAAATGGCTCATCGATTTCAGGGTCAAAAAAATCGAACTCTCTACCTGTTCCTAAACGCAGCGGGCGCTCTTCTTGCAAAAAAGCTTCCATGGTATAAATAATTGGAAGTCCAAGGTTATCAGTGCACATGACCAAAATATCGCTGATTGGCAAACAATTTAGCTTAACCTCATTGGCAAAATTTCTTTACAACCTAATACTATATATCCAAAATTATCAACACACTCCTTCCGACGACTAAGCGCTACAGTGATCACTTTTGAATTTACATAAGACGTCTTCGCTAGTTATGCAGGTTAGCATTATAATGTAATATTTTGCCTTACGGATGTGAAAAATTCCGATAAGATATGCAGGCTATGCCCTCCCGAGTCGCAGTTTTTAGTATCGAAACTGCTATTACCTTGAATGTTCTTTGTTTTTGTTTATTTATTCGTTGTTTACTTTTTTGAAAGTTTAAGCTATACTCACATCTTTTCATTTTTTTCGTGTACAGCCACTTAGATGTTATGTCTTGCCTCTTCCACTTTTCGAAGTTAAATGGGTCGTATATTAGGCAGATGTCTTTCGTGTAGCGCAATAAAAATTTCTTCAGTCATTTTTTGGCAAAGAGCTCTGCCATGGCGAGTCCCTTATCTAAACCATATTTTTCTCGACAATCGGATTCATGGCTTATGCGGCAGAGAGAAGTGTTCTAGGAGATGGAAGAAAAAGAATAGTTACCTACAACTGACATAAACTCAGTTAGCTCAGACACAGCTTAGACTTTGTTGGGAAACGGCTGAACAGCAACAACTTCAGGTTTGACAGATCGTTGTATTTTCCAAAAATGTATAGTCGTTAAACACGAAAATATCTCGGCAGTCCAATCCAGAGGCTTGCTCACAAAATTTGCTGGAAAACACTTGATCAGAAACGAATGTAGAAGTTCCACATGACCGAGTAGCTCAGACAACTGACCGGAACTTCCGCAGAACGTTCAGCGAAGTTCCATTGGGTCATCTGCGGAATTTCTAGGGAATGCGAACCATAACAGCAAAAGAAAACGCCTTAGCAAGTTCAAACAGTTCCTCTACTGATTGTGAGAATTGCTCACTATCCTCTACACTACGGATGACATGTTCAGCAATGCACTCTAATCGCTGGCGAAACAACATCGTAAGAGACAAGACATGTGAAATCCTGCGGAAGTACTGGCAAGTCAAAGTGCTGCAAAGCGGCATTTTTCGCAATTACCGCAGCATTTTGTAAAAAGTCATGCGGAGGTCCCCGTTTTCAAGCAGTCTGACATGAAAATCCTGCGAGAGTTTTTTTTCGATGTTTCCACTTTTGTAATAGTAAACAAAATTCTGCGGAACCTCTGCGCGCCCTGCAGAAATTCCGGTGAAGTGTCTGAGAGTATGAGTAGTATGACTAGACTCATCTTTGAAAATATGCATTTGCACACATTAGCAAGAAAACTTGCGCTAGTGGCTTTACAGAAGAAGCTTCTTGTAAAGAAACTCTAAATTTTTCTAATTAGATTTTAATTTTTGTAATTCACAACTGCGCAGTTCAGGTGTTACTTGTGGGTCCTAAATAGCACTCCTATATCCAAACGCTCCCATTACATGTGATAGCACATGTTGGTTATTGTTAGTTGCAGAGTTTTAGCCAATTAGTGAACTCATATTAGAAAGAAAAAAAACACTTCATAAACTTCGAAAACTGCGCAGTTCAGAACTTATGCTATAGGTAGTTTTTCTTGCTTCCATGGATATACAGCAATGGTTCGCTCCCTATGACATCCGCTTCTCAGCACGAAGTTGATGGAAGTGGAAAAAAAGAAACTGAAAAACTGCAAAAACTCAGTTTTCTTTGGTAGTCTCCTTCCGTGGAAATGTCGCGAGAAGTTTTGTACAAAATGCGGCTGCAGAGCAAATTCTCAGAATAGCTGGAATACCTAAAATTGCTGACAAGTTATAATGAACGAAAATTGATTAAAAATATTCATGCAGTTGAGCTTTTGTATCGTAATTGTCTTCGAAACAGAGTAATATCAAAATTTTCAATTTGAAAAATTTCTTGTTATATTATTAATGATACGTACAGTCTTCAACTAAGTTTTTTATCCCATTGCCAAGAGCTCCTTCAATCTTGAAATTTTCGATGAAACTATGGAAAGAGAAGACAAAGCAAGGCAGCTTCTCAAATCAAGAGCTCGCTTGCAAGTCCATTTCAATTCACTTTTTTCGCTAAAAAAACTGTACGCGAACTAATGCGCAAGGAATTTTTGTAGATTCTATTCTTGCTGTTAGCAACCATTCGAGAAAATGATATCATTGAGCTGCAGTACGTTTTTAAACCCGGTTGCTATGCCTTTCAGCAAAAGGTGTGAAAGAAAAATACTGCAAAGGTGGACAATTGGCAAGTGTAAGAGAAGAAACTTGCGAAAATTGCAAAAAAGACGTTTAAATATTCTGTGAAAGCTTCTAGACGAATCACGGAAACGAAAGGAAGAATGTCAATTATCGTGCAGATAGACACTTTGTTAGCAAAATTCATTTATAATGCTAGAAAATTCGGCTATTTCGCCTATAATCTTTTCCAGTAGCGAATTCAGAGAAAAATTGATTAGAAATGAAATTTAGCAAGAATGCGGAGCTGATGAGGGAATATGGGGTTTCACATAAATCCTTCTGAAATTATTGCGTCAAATAGCTCGGACATGCAAACTTTTTTCTGAATAAAAAAAAATGGTGAAGGATGAAGTGAGTGGGAGGAGAGGAAAAAAGGAGTTGCTTCAGGCAAAAAGTTTGCTTTCAGAATAAAAACAGCCCAACGCATTGAACAAAAAAATTTTTGCGAACTATTCAGTATATCGAATTTTGAACGAACGGCCTATCCCTAGGATCTTAGGTGGGAAAGAAGAAGGAGGGTGGAATCTCATGATTTCTGAAAAGAAAAGTTGAGCTTTAGAATATCATCTAACCGCTTTAGTAGATCAAATTGTAAAATGTGACGTATTTCGAGAATCTCATTGTTAGAGTTCATACCAGCTATCTCTAGGTTTTGAATAAACGTCTTATTTTTAAGGTTTTGAAAGAAGACAGGGACGGAGGAGTAGAATAGATTAATAATTCCTGGAGAATGAAGTAGGGCTTTGGGAACAATATCTACTCATTTAAATAGTCAAATTTTCAAGTATGATTCATTTAGAATTTGAAAGAAAAGAAGGGGATAGGGGAGGGGGAAGGTGAGGAGGAGGAGGAGGGGAGTGAAGGAGTCTGATGATCACACTTACTTGCCAGCATGACTCGAGAGAGAAGAGATGCGGGGACAAATGCGATTACTGAATGACCGAATTTGGCAGGTCGTCGGAAACGAATGTGAGCAGTTAAGTGTTGCCGTAAGGTAGTAAACGGACCATAAACACCCATGCAGCAATATCAGAATTGAACGAGAGCAGCGACTAAAACGAGGGCGGTGAGAGATGGACATGAGGAAAATCGAGAGTGATATTGCATGCATGGCGGGTAATTTCAGAGGGGTGAAATGGGCGTAAAGTCGAGGGGGTGTAAAACGCAACAATTTCATTATGGGGACGTTGCTGGATTATGTAGCAAAAATTCTGGACATGAGCATTCGCAAGAAATGGGTTGTTCTGGTAGTTTACTGCTGTTCAGGCTTTCGAATTCTTTAACGATGCCATTTTACTTTTCGCTTAGCTAAATCCTAAGGGCTGCTAGTTATACTAGACTTCTAAACATCCAAGAGTATGAAAATCTCGCAGAAAGACGGGTTTGGGTTTAAAATTTCTGGAAGGTTGAGATTTCTACAAATTGTCAGCTTTCCTCTGGGTTTCCTAAACTCATCAAAGGGGAATTCTGGGAATGCTGGGACTATTAAAAATGGGGGTGCGTTTTCAGAAGTGTTGCAAATGTTAATTTGGAACATAAGTTTTTCACCAAAATTTTTGAAAAATTCGTAAATTCCTCCAAGTTCTATAAATTAGTTTCATATAATTTAAGCTGGAAAGAAAAAATCATGCAGTTTCCACTAGTGCTTAGAACAAAGGTTGTTAATATTTAGCGACGATAATAGTTGATAGACACAGACTATAGCATTTTAATCTTCTTTTTTTGAACGCTAAAAATTCGGGAAAGTACAGCAGCCTCAGATTCCACTTTTGTTCTAAGTTTTATGACCTGCTCTTTTTTCAATTGAGATAAGTTTGTGCTAGTAAAATAATCCCTTTATGAAAAGTTGCTGGTTCAATCTCCCTTTGTATTAGAATTTTGATTTTGTTCAAACTGAATTTCCATTGTGAAATATCAGGTTGTGCCAAAAGTTCGTTCGCACCATTTTCAAAAACTCATAACTCGTTGACTTTTTAACGAATTTGTACGATCAAATTCGTTTAATGTTTACAATTGAAGGAGATAGAAGCTAAAAGCCAAAATTAGTCAAAATTTGAATTGTTCGTGTAGGGTCATAAAAAATCGGAAACTTGCTACAAAAATCGGAGCGGTCGGTATTGAAGTTCTTTCACCAGCTCTTTCTAACAGTGCAAAGGGGTAGAGGAACGAAAGCCGCCAGGTTGAGCCGCCTTTCGCGGCTAACTTTCCTTTCGCAACGTTGTTGCATGTCGTTCCAAGACCAGCAGTCCGCGCAAGCGACCGAAGCTGGCGGCTTTCGTTCCCCCACCCCAGTGCAAAATTTGCGCTGATTGAGCGTCTTTATCAAAAGTTACAATTTCCCTGACAAATGCCAAAATAAATCAAATTCGCCCTTTTGTATTGCTTGCTCGAAAATCATAACGTTTTATAGAGACACTTAATCGGCGCAAACTTTGCACTATTAGAAAGAGCTGGTGAAAGAACCTACAATACCGACAGCTCCGATTTTTGTAGCAAGTTTCCGATTTTTTAAGACCCTACACAGAAAATTCGAATTTTGACTGATTTTGGCTTTTAGCTTCTATCTCCTTCAATTGTAAACATTAACGAACAATTCAGATACATTCAGATACATATGTAAAGATGATGAGTTTCTCTCCTAAGCAAAATCTTGATCGTACAAATTCGTTGATTGAAAATGGTGCGAATGAACTTTCGGCACAACCTAATACTACATACAGGGTGTCCCAAAAAATGTGAACACTGTTTGATCGTTAATAACTCCCTTGCTTTCATGACTTTCGCCGAGCCTGAGACACCATTCTGTAGAGCGAGGTTCAGCTTAGATTTGTAGTATGGAGCGAATCATCGATTGCTTTTCATTACTGTAGGATTACGGTAGGAACTTTGACAAGGATTTTAGGCCATTAGAGGCCATATTCTGCCTCGGAACAAAACCAAACAAGCCAAAAGCTCTTATGCTATGGTAATGGAAGCCGCTGATTTCGAATATGAAATTTCCACTTTACTGTTATCCTTCTTTCCGAAGTTATTCCAGGTAAACCGTAATAACAGAATCCCCAGCATTTGTCAAAAATGTGACTACCCCGCCAAAAATGCTAAAAACTCTCGTAAAAAGTTGTGTAATGGATTCAGCGTGCGCGAAAACCCTAGTACACGATTTTTCAGATCTTTTGCAAAAAAATTTTTCAAATGGCATATTTCACAATGGATTCACACGCTGGAAGTTCCTACCGTAATCCAACAGTAGCGAAGGAAGATCGGAGTTTTGCTTCATACCGTAAATCTAAGTTGAACCTCGGTCTACGAAATGGTGCCTAAAGCTCGGCGAAAGACTTAAAAGCAACGGAGTTATTAACGATCAAACAGTGTTCACCTTTTTTGGGACACTGTACATTGAAAACGACGGGGAGAACTTTTTGCAGTTGGAATGATGCCAAAGCAATTTGAATTGATTTCTTTGCAGTTTTTTGAGCAAGTTTTCTATTCCACTAATAGCTCTTGGGGCGAAGGGAAGAAGAAGCTCGCATGGTCCTCCCCCCACCCCCCGGATATCTGCGAAATTTTCGAAAGCGGCCTACACAGGTTATAGCAAACTTGAAGACCTGGGCGTACCGGCGAGATCTTCAAGTTTGTTATAAGTTGAAGATCTGACCGGCCTACGCCAGTTTATCTGAAGAAAACTTGTGATCCCCCTCTTTGAAAAAAGTTCTCAAGTAACGAATTGCTCTTAAAATTAGTCAAACCCAACACAGAAGCTTGACTGAAGCGAACCCTTCTATCCGAGATCCATCGAATTCAACTACTGTAACTGAAACTGGACGAGCCTAGGGGAACACAAATAATTTGCGCCTCAGTCTATAACAGGAAACTAATGATTTCATAAGGTTGCCAAGTACTTTAGAAGCTCCGTCAGCTCCGTAAAACGCACAAGAAGGTGGCAATCTCTACATTCGAAGGTTTTGAATTTCAAACACAGTCACTGCAAAGAGGAAGCAAAATTGCCTCGAAAGAAAATCTAGATCTTTTTTTGATTGCTTTTGCAAGAATTGACGTTCCTGGTCTGGATAGAACAAATAACTTTTGAAGTGACCTGACAAATCCATATTCATATCCGTAGCTTTATCAGTATTGATCAATAATACAGAAACATTGTTTAGGTACACGAACTGGAATAGGCGTAAATGATATCGAAAATCAACTTAGCTAATAATCATGAAGCATATGTCAAAATTCAAAAATTTCTGAATGGTGGAAAATATCGAGTTATCGCCATTAGACGCAACAATTCTTCCTAGCAAGATGGATTTTGAAAAATTTGACGTGTTGCAAAGGAGTTATGTGATTATGCATGTGTATTATTCATTTACTTTCGAAAAAATCAACTTTGTGAAAAACAAAGAAGGAATAGTTCACCCCGGGAAATCTTTTCAGGAGTTCATTCTAATACTTTACAGACGGTAGATACATACTTATTTGTTAGGAAGGGATAAAGGTTTCTGCAATAAGACTCCATTGATTGTACATACCCTAGACAAGCTTAATCCGTTCTATTCCGACTATTCGAGAGATAGACTTGAGCTGCTTGATAGATTTTTTGTTTGCTCTTTTTTCTGTTTCTGTGTTTCTAAATGCTTTCGTTGTTTGTTCCGGTTATGGCACACCTTGTGCGTAACATATAAATAAATAAATCTAACATCGCGGCTTTGCAATAGCAAATACGAAATAGGAAATCCATGAGATAGGCAGAAGAGGAAGTTTTGTTCACTAACTAATATCTTCACCACATCATTATTCATGAAAAAACCCTGCAAGAAGCGCGTAAATGAAGCACATCAATGAAGCGTTTGACGCCTCAGGACAGAAGCGTGAAGTATTTCCGATGCATATGCAGTGAAAATTTGTCACTGACACAGCATCTGCTGCAATAGTAGGTAGAAAAACCCGGAGTCGGGAGAAGAAACCAAATCAGTGCAGCGGACAGCTGTCCCCGTTGTCGTCGGTTGTGCTGAAGGCACATTGCGCGTCCAATTTACATGAATATCTAATAACAAATCGAGGCGAGGTACGAGGAGTTGAACGAAAGCTTTGAGAGCGAAAATTCCCCCCCCCCCCGTCTCTCGAAAAAAACAAGAATCTGAAGGGCAGCCGGAGTACCTAATGTTTAGATGTGTAGCGCTACGATAAGTGGATGGAAAAACTACGCTAATACCTGTGGTGAATGAAAACTCTTGAGCATCAAAGCCGATTAGATTCGAGGAGATGAGAGCAGCAACACTCATAAGAAATACTACAAACAGATCTATTGTAATATCTTGCAGCCTCCAGTTCGTTTTTGAGAGGTTTTTATTTCCCACTTGCAAAGTATTCCTCTGAAAATCACGTATTCTCTACACATTTTTCGAAAGTCACACTATCTCGTCATTTTTTATGCGTGGAATTCCCAGTGGACAAAGAGATGTTTTTAAATTTGGCCAGTGCAGTTGATACAATGAAGCTTATTTTTCGTGGTTTAACAATTAGATAAAATTTATAGTGAGCTTAAGTTTTTTTACTTTTTTGAGTCATCGTCATCACCCTAGGTACAATTAACACTCAGATTTCCATGCACAGACGAGCATGAATTTTTTTTTCGAAAGGCGTCATTATTCCGAGAAATACATCTTCAACCAACTCGTTTTTTTTCCATCTCTCCTCTGCCTCCAAAAATGCAGGAAGCTTGGAAGATTTTGTTCTGACAAAAACTTACATAAATATCAAGAATATTCATTCATTTTATAAGTCGTAAAAGTTCAATGCATTGCTAAAACGGTTCCCTATGCCATTATCCCGTTCCTATAAAAAGATCGGTTTAGAGGTAAAGCATCTTTTTGAGCGGCTTTGATTCCTTCATTGTTTAGAAACTGTTCTCCCTCTAATTGAGACTTAGGGTTCCCAAGAAGAAAAAGTTATTAGGGGGCAAATCTGGAGAATGTGGAGGATGTTTGATCAATTCTTGAATTTGCCATAGCTACTGAGGCCTTGTGGCGGACTTGTCTTGATGGAAAAGGTTTTTGTAGAGTGCACTTTAAGAGGATGTTCCTACGAAGACGACCCAAAGGCTAGCATCATATTCGCCACTGGTCGTTTTGACTTTCCAAGATATTGTTCATCCAAATCCCCGTTGCATCGCAAAAAAAAACGGTTCCAAAAGTTTTCAGATAGGTTTTCTTTTGATTTTGTGGGTGGATGTTAGCCTCTGGCAGTCCAACTTCCTCAATTCTTTCGGATTGGGTAATAGCACCCGAGTTCGTCTTCGGTCACGCGCTGCCCCCAGAAATCCTTGAAATTTTCCCGAAGTTAAGAATCTCCTCGGAAGTCAGCACGCGAGTTAGTTTCTCCTCCAGAATGAGCTCATGCGGCAATGTGTGTAAGGTTTTCCATGTACAGTTTTCCATATTCATGGTTGATATGGTTACGCACATGATTTCCAGAGACTTGGCTCAGGGCTCGGCACGAGCTGGCACCAGGGAAATTTTAAAACGAATCCCGTTTGATTTTAAAAATTTCAAACGAAGTCCCACTTGACCTATTTTGAAAACCCGTCATTGATTTTAAATTGTGTAAAAGCATGTGGTAGGGTTTTCATGCATGCTGATTTCATAAAACAACTTTTCACAGCTTTCTGAGCTTTTTAAATGGTTGAGCACATCTTGAGAAGCAGAAAAAGACGATTCTGCGACTGCGGAGCAGACCGAAATTTTCAAATGGCTATAAAACGCTGAAAAGAAAACATTATGAAAATGTTTCTTTTCTGTATGTAAACTTTTACAGTGTAGATACATTTTTTGTGAAAAAGTATGAAAACTTATGTGAGCAAGGTGTCGGTGCCAGCTCAGCTGGCACCCAGCTGGCACGGTGCCAGCTAATTCAGAAAAAAGTTCAGCACAGCTTTTCATTCACATAAGTGCTCATAAATTTCTGAGCCACAGTTCGGGTCCCCCAACGCGCATGCACATACCAAATTTGGTGTCATACTATTGCGTTTTGGCTGAAAACAACGTCATTGTTTGTTTGATGGACAGCATGCCGGTGGCGTGCCGGCGGCATTCCTGCGGCTCTTCTCCGCCCCGAACCCCGGAAAAACGATATCCCTTTGGTTTCCGCCCTAAAAACGATATCCAGCTTGACCCGGTGCCAGCTGTGCCGAGCCCTGACTTGGCTACATTTCCAGACTGAACTCAGAAGTGTCCATAATTTATCCACTTCGCTTATCTTCATTGCTTGTCGTTTCCGAGCGATCAAGACAAGGCAGATCGTTGGTGCTGATTCGGTTGCGCTTAAAAGCAGTGCCTCACCAAAATTGAGGTCACGCGGAACTTTACATATCCTACTAAAGCGCCTCCTAAATAGACGTTTGCAACAAGAACTCATTCTGACCCCCTCTACGCTAAGAAAAATTCGCTCAAAGTACGCGGAGAGCGATTTGGTACGCGCGGGCGACTTCTCCGGTCCCCCCCCCCCTTTTTTTATCAACGTGTCTTTTCACTTGGCGTCCACCTCCACTGTGTTGCTGCCACTGGCGGAGGCTGACGTTAGAAGGCATAACTCCTCCACGTTGCTTCCGCGGAGCTTCCGAAAACGGGGTTTTTAGAAACTTTGTGCGCTTTCAAGCTTGACATACACTGTTAGACAGGGTCCGATAAGCTAGTAACATGCAAAAAAATTTGGCAACTAATTTTTGGTGAGACACTGCCTTCAAACTTTCCAATTCATGTTTTCAGTGCCCTATTTTCAGGTGTATGAGCCGCACTTACCTTTCAAGCGAGCCGCTCAGCCGCTTCACTACGTTCTGAAGGCCATTCTTGTGCCGCACGATTGTCTAGAGCAATAAGTAGCACGGTATAGGGGGTTGGACGCAAAGACTTCTAGCCTATTTGGACTGGTCGATTTTAGAAAGAATCCCTGCGGCTTGTACACCTGAAAACAGGGTACTGAGAAGGAGTTCTTATGCACGCTGTCGTGCTCAGCTTCATCGGTAATGCTGGGTCTCGGCTCATGAAAGTGCCTGATGACCGCATGAGACTCCCTGGCCTGAATGGTTGAATTTGTTCTTCTTTCTCGATTTGTAAAATCTATGACAAAGTTGAACATGTTGATTCTTTTGATTCTTGTCGTTTAAGGGTCCTTTGGGTTGAACAAGCATAGGGAAAAAGAAATCCTTATACTTAATTTGTACTTGATTACTTTGTTTACTTAATTACTTCATTTTGGTACTCAATTTGCATCCGAAGTAAGTAAAGCCAAAAAGTTCCCAAACCTCGTGTATATTACTAGAGGTATGTTAACACCTCCACTTATAGGCAGGGCTCGGCAGAATGTCAACGGAATACTCATCGTTTTCGGTTCCCCTGAATGACCTAAGTCCAAGACTGTGCTTTGCAGCTTCAAAAAATATCAATGACCCGTTTTTCCAGACGTGAAAAGTGCTGTTTGGGCTGGTCGCGAAAGTGGGTGCTGGTATCAGTGATCCAGGTATCGCCGAGATGGGTACGGTGTCTTTACTCACGAGCCAATCACGCTTTAGAGGGCAGGCATACGCCGCCCGCCCAGATAGCACTTTTCAGGCCTGTTGATATTTTTTGAAGCTGCAAAGCACAGTATTGGACTTAGCTCATCCAAGGGAACCGAGATTGAGTATCGAAGTTGTCATTCTGCCGAGCCGCTGCCTTTATGCAATCGTTTACAAATCAGAAATTCTGCATAATTGCGAACTTTTAACTTTTAATTCAGTTAAATGAAACAAACCACCTATGGCATTGGAGTCAATCTTGTGCAACGGACATGGGATATGCATTCTAGTGTCCATACTAGCGTACGAGACATTCTTAGCGCGTAAAACTCTGAAAGCGGCGCTTTGAATCAAGGCCAGGAGTTCAAAGATGAACTGGAAAGAACAGTGCATTGCGATCATTAATGGACTCGTGCATCGCACATATCAGGTCCCTCTGCGGCTGATATGAGGTCGCGTTACCAGCACCATGAATAGAAGTGAAGTATGCTTACAGGAAAGAAGTATGTATAGTCAAACTCCTCAGTTCAAGTCATCTGGGGTGCTTTTTGATTATCTGGCACTCTTCTTTGCTCTTCTTCCTATCTCCACTCTGAATCCCTTCTTGAGCTATGATCTGGGCGTCAAATAAGCTTCTGGACTCTATCTTACTCAGACGGCCGTAAATAGAACGTTTTGGGTCCTTGGGTATCCCTCGATTAATTCTCAACTAATCTGTTGCTAAGGTTGTTCATCAATCAAAGTAGAACAATACATACATTCACAATTTGCGCGAGCAAACCAATGCCAGTAGAATCGTCCTTCACGATTGTAACAGTAAAAAAACGACGAGAACAAAAGTGACAGGAGCAAAAAATGCTTCCTTCTTCGACAATGCATTAACAGCGTGAACAAAAGGTAGTGCAGTCACACAAAGTCTGGTCGATTGAGGATTACTTGGTTTCTCACATCAAATTTTAACCCTATCAGTTAGCCAATAAAATCTCATAACAGAAGAAATGTGATATTTTTCAGTAAATATTCTAGTACTCTATTCTTAGAATACGGCCTCGTCTTTTTTTTCTATGAAGAATTCTTCATTGAACAAATGTATTTCCCTGCGGCACAAAACTATACCATTCCAAACTTTGAAGGGCCAAGAGCTCAGTGCTTTAACCCCTGTCATTAAGACTTGCCGCACAGAAATTGACAGCTTGGATGATGTCACTGTTATAACAGGATTTGGAAAAAGCTGGCTTTATTCCATTACTCTAGTTATCCTAAATATACTCCAAGAGTGTGCATGAAACATACGGAAAAATAATAAGGAGCTGAAATTTTTGAAAGAAAGAGGGTCTACTTGACAATATAATGATAATTGTACCGTGCAAAGGATTGTAGAGAATGCAAAATTCTCTTAATTGAGATTCAAATGTATGCGGACGTCGAGAAGATTGCTGGGATTTTAGCGATGATAAGCAGAAAGTGCAACGTGCACGATAACTTTGCTCGGGCTCAACAGTGGGAACTGAACTTTGGAAATTGCAACTTACATTTTTACCATATCAAATTCCAGTTTGTCGTTTGCTTTGGTTGACAATTACAGCCCAGACGATCACCGATATAGCCTCAACGATACAACGATAAAGGATGCAATCATATTCGGCTTTCTTAAAAGTCTCTGATCCTCTGTAGAACCTCCAGAAAGTGTGTCAATTATGTCACTATGGACACCGCTCGTGCAGAAGCAACAGAATTCATAACTTTTAGCTGGGTATTTCCACAGCACCGCTGATAGCTCCATGATAGCTGAAGGAATTTCAGACTATGTTATTTGGTCACGTTCCAGGAGTTTGGAGTTCTCAGCCTTTTGATAGCGCATGCCGATCTACATCATTGTCATAATTTGCTTCGTTCAATTTCGTCTCTACATTGTTGTGACTGATCTGCCCAGATTTCGCGTAAAGAAACATGTAAAACATTTATAGCTTGAGGCTACCTCCTTGGGTCTACGCACTTGTAACACAGACGGATATACATTCAGCACTTTGCTCGCGCATTCTTCGATTGGAAACCAGACTAAAAGCAAGCAGGTGGTGGGTTTCTAGACCTTTTCAAATTTTTAAACCCCGCAATGACCGGAGGAGTAGCTTTGCTAGGGTATTGCAAATAGATATGCAAAATTATTTTAGATTTCTTCAACTCATTTGTGTGCCCATCAACATGGATAGTGTTTTGTCGAGAGAATTTTTTCGCAAAAATTCTGCAATCAGCCTCAATGGACGTACGCACGCCCCGCCCAAGTTCAACAAGGTGGAGTCAATGACGGACATTTTGGAGCGGGAATCAGGACTAAGCGCATGAACCGGTGGAGTCTGGGCCACACCGTACTTGGGGGTCTACTACCAACATCACCTCAGACCAGTGGCGTACCGAGGGGGGGGGGGGGGCGGGGGGAGGGGGCGCGCGTCCCCCCCCCCCCCGAGAACGGATCGCGAAGTTTCCGAAAGTTACTTAAATGAGTTATAAAAATGTGCAAGTGACTTGTTTATTTTTGTGAACAATAAAAATAATTTTTAACATTTTTTAAAAATTTAAATTAGCCTTATAAAAATTTTTTTTCGGGAGCGTGGCTAACGCCACGCCCTTTTTTTCCAGATTTTAGGGGTTGGGGGCCCTCAAAAATTTTGAAAAGCCCCCTAAAATTTTCGGAGTGCGTGGCTGACGCCACGCACCTTTTTTTGAAAAAAAAATTTTTGGCGCCCCCCCCCCCCCGAATCCTGGGTACGCCACTGCCTCAGACTGAGGTCAAGTTTGCCCGGCCACTGCCTTTAAAGGCACCGTCCACCCAAAAAGGAGGTTGGCGAGATTATGATGGCATATTAGTGAGGGCCCCCACACTAGGCAAACCCCCAAGCTTCGCCGCAAAAGACTGCTTTTGAAGCGAGAAATCCGCTCCGGAAGTAGCAAAGTAGGCGGGGCGACCCCGGTCGCCCCGCCCACTTGCATGCTTTATCTCGCCTGCGCTTGTTGCAGAGGGTTCTCGAAACAGGGATTTTTGGGGGTTTCGCGGATTTTCGACTCCATACTCGAAATCAGGGCTTTCAGAAGGCCTGAAGGCGACAAAAACATGGACTTCGAGATTTTGGGTGGACGGTGCTTCAAAAGTATTGTGAAGCCCGGCTGATATTTCGGTACCAGAATTCTTTGACGACTTTTTTGAACTTTTGCGCAGTGCAATTCTCCAAGCTTTTTCCAAATAACCGTTTAGAAGAAATCCAGAAGTTGTGAGCATAGGTTTTCATTGATTCCTTCTTGGCTAATCCTCTTTATTTGAAACTAGCTGGCAAACCCGGCTCCGCCCGGCCCTGTCAATAATATATTTGTAATCAGCATGCTCGATTACCCCTGTGCCAACTCCCAGCCCCGTAGATCAAATTTTGCAAAAAATCGATAGAATCGATATCGATCGATGACGAAAAGTAGCCTACGACACCCGCCCCGCCCCGAAGTGTATGTATGACAAGTATGTATAACAAGTTTGGTCCGGATCGGTTCAGAAATAAAAATTTCTATTCGGAACATACGTACATATATACATACATACAGACAGAGAGACAAACATACATTCAGCTTTATATATAGAAGGATCTCCGATTCTTCTTCGTTACTGTAGGATTACGGTATAAACTTTCAGCATGTAGCGCCACTGTGGAGTAGGTCTTTTGATGGTAGAAAGGTTTTCATGCGTGTTGATTCTACTGCATAACTTTTTACCAGTTTTTCGAGCTTTTATGGTGTAATCACACTTCCGACAAACAATGGAAAAACATTTGTTACCCCAAACCTGATAACTTAAGAAAGAAGCGTCACAGTAAAGTGCATATTTCATATTCAAAATCAGCGACTTCAATTCGCCCAGTACGAAAGTTTATGGTTTGTTTAGGTTTTTTTCTAAGGCAAATTATTGCTTTGAATGGCCTAAAAGCCTTTTCAAAATTCCTACCGTAATTATACAGCAATGAAGAAAGATCGGAGATCCATATGCTGAGGCAAATGTAATAATGCAATGGAATGTATATAAAGTTAAACCTCGCTCTACAGAATGGCACCTCAAGCTCGGCAAAAAACGTGAAAACAAAAGAGTTATTAGCGATCAAACAGTGTTCACATTTTTGGGACACCCTGTATATTGAATTTGGAAGTTATGTTTGAAATTGGGTTCCGACTGACGTTCGAGTCGAAAATGCTTTTCTTGCTTTGATCCGAATACGTTGTTTCGGCACCTATGAAATGCTGACTTGGTTCCTGCATCAAAAACTTTCAGTTATAGGAGTTTAAAGGAGGGTGAAGACATTCCAGTTTCGATCTATCAACTGGCATTGAAGTGCGAACATCACTTGTTTCAAAAGTGGTGCTATGATGAGCGATTTTTCAATGAATTTCAAAAAAAAATCTTCAAACTTGCTGCTTTCTCAGTTTAGATAACGCTTTACTGTCATTCATATTTGTGCGGCTCTATAGCAACCTCGAAATAAAGCATGTCGGTTTGAACGAGCTCATATGCTATAGAACTTCAAAAACGAATATTATTAGGGATGTTGTTTGAAAACACTAGCGCCACACATTGTCCTTTAGTTGCAACTGGCTTTCTCTTCTTCGGAGTTTATTGTACTTATTTTGAGGAACCGGGAGTCTGATCTTGTTGGAGCTGTACACACTGCTTATCTCCTTCGAGTGATAGTTTGATTGGGCAGCTTATTGCGTGGTGTCCCAACCGATTTTGATAAGTGCACTTTTACTTCCTGTTATATTTGTCAAAAAGTCCCGTATTTTTGCAAGAAAAGAGATGTTCCTGCAGCATGGCAACCGGACTTGTCTTTTCACATACTTTTGAGATTTGAAAGAAAAATGTATCTATCATGCATTGCTTCGCATTTGAGTATGAGTTACTCAATGATTACTGCATGACGAAGGCGCAGAGGCAGTATTAGTTGAGAGCGCGAACGCGACGCGCACATATCTCCACCGTTGTAAATCCTGCAACTCATGCGCTCTGCGGCTGATAAAGCCGCGTTTGCGCCCAAAGATATTGCGCCTTCGTCATGCAGCAGCCTATACTCATGCGTACGTTCTTTAGCACTGATGCTCAATGGCGACAGTTAGTAAATACTTGCTGACATTCACATTGACCTAATTATTGTACAACTACTGGAGAATTCGTGAAAGCGGAAAAAGGACATGACTTCTTTCGATGAGGTGAAGACATTGTCACCATCAAACCTTTACGACCTTTACGTGTCTGGCTCTCTCCTCAGTCTTCGTGGATTTACCTAAACCCCTAGCGTTCATGACTAATCAGAATGCTCCAATTCTTCTGAGCCAAATTCGCTGTCGGGCGATGAACTGAACGCTCAAAAAAGAACTGAATCCTTTCTCTCTGTCTCTCGCGATGGTTTTTTCCGGGCCTTCCTTTTTTGTGTTCGCGCATCTCTAGATCATGCGCTAGCCAGAATTGCAGATACTCTTCCAAACCATCTGGTCGCCCTCTCTTTTGCCTGTAATTTATCTGTTAATACAGTTTTGTATTCTGACCTGAATCATAACGGTTAGTTAAAGGTCTTTTGGCGTACCCCAAAGCTATATTATTATTGATCTCCCCGTACTTGTTTCAAAAGCCCTTCAGCTTGCTCCAGCAACCTTCGATCGGTTTGAAAAAGCAGTGGAAAGGGGAAAGCCGCAATAGCTTCACCCTCAACTCGCTGCCACTCCTCGGCAGCATTCTTTCACGATGCGAAATGCCCGCCTCGTGAGTTCACATAGCTGTGGAGCTGAATTTTGCCAATCAGTTTTTTCTGCTAAAATTGGATTTGATCCTTCCCCACTAAAATGGCTTTCGTGGCCCCCATGTCGACCTCAACTGCTGTCGTTTTAAAGTATTCTCGAATCTGCCCTTTAATAGATGTTGTTGGCAGCTTCTCCAGTTCCCTTGTATGATATGGCGCGTTGTCCATTATCACACAAACGCGCCTTCCGTTTGCTCTTTCAATCGTACTCGGCAGGCACTCTCGCAGCCATGTTTCAAACAAGGCGTGATTCATATTCCTGGGATAATCCCCATCCATCAGCCATCGTTCCGCTTACGAACACTCTCGTGCACTAGGAATTCACTCCGTCCTCGTCTAAGGTGCCAATAACAGGTACTGCCAACAACAGTCGCCGTCTTCTTTATTCACTGCACGCTGATCGGCCGTAAGAGTACCTGAAAAACGTGGATTGTGAGGCGAACCCTGCGATATTGTCATTCCTCTGGCCCTTTTCCTTGCACATGCCACTGATTACCCACGTTTCATCCATGTAAACTATTTAATATTCGCTTTCTTTTGCTAGAACAATTGTGCGTAGATATTCTTTTCTCATCGTCATCAAACTGTGCCTCTCAAATTTGAGTCGATGGCTGTCATTCTTCCTATAAAAAAAGCCTGATCCTCATACTAGTCTGTAGAGTGGCCAGCAACAGATCAAAGTTCTCCTAGGTCAATGACAATACTCCGAATTGCTCTTCCCTATGTTTTCGGGGTATGGCCTGTTCTACAATTTCTTCTCAACCGTGCCTTCGACCATCGCTATTATCATCTTTGTCGTACTATGGACGTCTTTTCTGACACGAACGCATTCTTCTAGTTCTTGTGATTTTGTCTTCTAAGACGTTGAGTGGTTTCAGTTTACGCGTGGAGCGTCGCGCAATTAGTCCATACGCATGCTATGTTCCGCAAATTTGGTGATTTCCGTGGGTGCAAAGTACAGCACCTCGCATACTCTCAAACTTCTCTTCGGATCATCGATGAAACTGTGGGCGGACTTTACGATTCTCTCCTCATTACATCCGAGTACCGCGGAATACACCATCTGCAAAAGCAAAAAAATTAATCAATAAGATTATAAGAAATCAAAGATAACGAACGCAAAACAATAAATGCGACCTAAGGCTGCGTTCGGACTGATTTCGAAATCCGGGAACAGTTTCAACACAGCGCTCATTGCTCTGTGCTGGAACTGTTCCCGGATTTCGAAATCAGTCCGAACGCAGCCTAGCGAGTTAGCAGATTGCGAAATTGCGACGTATTTCGAAATCTTAGCAAATTTTTAGTCAAAAGGGAAAAAGCCGATTTTCAACACTACGAAGCAGAAGTTTTAAGTAAGGAAGAGTAAACGAAGTGACATGAAATAGCCTATTTGCAAAAAAAAAAGACAGTAAACGCACGCTAACAACATTACACGACGTCGCCATCCAATTTCTGATATCGGCGTCACCCGCTGGCACTAATAGTCGCGGCGCGGGCGCACGTGACCTTTGCCACGCTGCATTCCAAGTTCAACATGCTGAACTTGCTAAGAGCGCTGGAACGTGTTAACAGACTCCAAACATTGCAGATGCTTCCACAATGCCGCTCAGCTCCCTGTTCAGCCGCAAAAGATTGTGTGCATCGTCGCCAAGTTACTCCGCCACCTTCATACCGCTCACGCTTCCCTATCCTGTTATTGTCATTTACAAAGTTCTTCTTCCTCACATTGTAATTATCACTCGCAAGATGATGTAATTGTCATTGACTCACCTTCTCCATTCTCATACTACACTAACACCTTTCATTTCTCCAGTGCCTTCGGAGTTCACCGTTTTTTTACCTCCGCCTGCACCTCATTTTTCCCCATCTGAACCATCCCCTCTAATAACACTCTCTTCACCCCCTTCAGAACTCTCCATTTCCTCATCTTCGCCTGTATCTCATTTTAGTTCTCAATCTCCTGAACAATCTCCTTCGACAATCGCACTCTCCCACCCCCACTCCGAATCACTACCACTTGGATCTGTAGATCCCTTTTAATATCACCAATACCAGGACCATTCACTATGTCTACTATAAGGACTATATAGCCCTGACCCATCCTTCATTGTATCCCCATTGCACTCCACCGACCGACTAAGCACCAATGCTGCTCCACAAAGCCAAGAGCCGCACCCTCCTCCATCAGCAACCTCAGGCTGCAATCGCGAACCAAAACCGCGCCTAAAGGGCCACGTCAAAGCCCTTAGACGCCGCTTCAAACCATGCGTGCTCTGCAACAAGACAACGCCTTTAAACGCGAATTGTATTGGGTTGGTGCAAAAGTAATGCGCGTTTTGCGAGTTCTCATTTTGACGTGCTATAACTTCCTGAAAAATCCATATTTTTAGAGCGGCAAAATCCATCAAAGACACCAAACTTCTCTCTATACAGCGCACATTGATTTGTGCTAACATCGCAAAACGGTGGAAAAATATGGATTGATAGGCAAAGAAAAATTTTTTTCGGAAACTTCGTTTTTAACTGATCATAACTTCCTTTAAGATCTGTCGGTATAAATGAAAAGTTAACTGGCTTGTAGCCGCAAGCCAGCAGTACAAAAAAGTTGAAAGGGGCTTAAACAAAGAAGATCTGCGAAAGGAAAAAATAATATTCAAAATTGTTCACTTTTTTCGACATTTTTTCGTAACCCTCAAAATCCCAAAATATAGAAATTTTTGATTTTCTATGTACTGAACAACTTCCACATTGCTGCAAAAACTATCAACAGGAGGCCCACCCTTACGCTTACAGAAATGAGCAAGACCTTGGCGATTGCCCCCTTCAAAGGAAATCTGTGGGCCACAGAATGGTCAAAACCATCACTCATGTTGAGGCGCCGAAATCTCAGTCTAAATAATTTCTGAGAAGGAAAGTGTGCATAATGTAGACAATTTCCTTTACATACACTTGCTATATTTTCAAGGGAGTATCTTTATTCGCGCTCAAATTCTGGCCAAAAAAGTAAGTGCAATGAAATTCTGATTTCGAGTGCGGTTGTATGAAGCTCTAGAAATTTTCAACAAATGAGGCTAGAAGCTTCTTTCAACCACCATTGAATAGAGCATGAAAGAAGCTTCTTGGTAGGAGTATCGAATAAATTCGAGGATCAAAAATTCTCGAATGAATGAATTTCGACTAAATTCGGAAAATCAAAAATATCGAATGAATGAATATCGAATACATAAGAACATTGAAAGTCGAATTTCGAATAAATATTCGAATGATTTATCGAATAATTAGAGCAATTTTTATCTCAGACTTGCCGACATATCTGGCTTAAGCCGATCCATTCATAATCAGCACCCTCGTGTCCCCTATACAACTCCTAGCTCAAAATTTTCTAAAAGTCGCTGAAATCGATAAAATAGATTTCGACTTCAATCAGCATCCTCATTTACCCCCTCTACCAACTCCCAACCTCGTAGCTCAAGATTTCCCAAAAATCGACAAAATCGATAAAGTAGAATTTTTTCCATAATCAGCACCCTCACTTGCCTCCTTGTACCAACTCCCTACCCCGTAGCTCAGAGTTCTCCAAAAACCGATAAAATCGATGAAGTACACCTTGATCCTGCGGCTTTGTTCGACAGCAGACCTTATTTGTCAGACTTCCACTAGATTTCAAAGACGTTTAGCAAAGTAACAGGTAAATTTGGCTGGAGCTGAAATCTAAAATTGAGAAACATTGCAATTTGGTGTAAGCACCTAACGAGCTGTTCGGATCATGCGCTAGGAGTGCGATCTTTTAAAGCAGTAACGGTGGCCACATATGTACTTAAATCCCACAAATGCTACGATACATTGCCTGTTCATCGGAAACTTTCGTCTTGTGTGGTATAAGCTAGTTATGGACGAAGGCATGTAGTTTCTTCCGCAAGCACGAATGTTTAGTCCCTATAGCCCCGGGCATACTGCAGGCTCAGTGGCGACGTGGTTTGGCAATAGTCAAATTTCCTAAACTTATTCTAAAAGTACTTAATGCAGGGCATTTATCTTTTTAGTAAGTTGTACACGCTAAACATTTGTGGTAAGCTGGCGTTACTTTTGAAGACATTTCGTAACTGGCAAATCGCGTACGACGATCTGAACCGTCTAATCCTGCACTACAACTGCGATGTCCTTTACTCAGAATATACCAATTCGCAAAAAATCTCTAAGGGAGCGAATAGAGGCAGTTGTGCAATATAACTTATGCGAGCAAGAGTGCTCACTACTGTGGGCTTTGCGTAACACAAGCATGAGCAATGCAAAGGAAGAAAAACAGGCATTTCAAAACACTTTCAATATATGAACTCGGAACATGAGCTTGAATTTTATAGCTGTTTTTTTGCTGATTCGGTGCCAATAGCAGTGCGAACAATCTCATTGATCGAAAAAGCATCAGTTTAAATCCACATATGTTTTATACTGTCGCAAGCAGTCGGAAAAATGCGACTCTCCACACATTTCAAAGTTATAACGGTTGCAAAAGATGTATTGCCGATTTTTGCGAAAAAAACGCGGACGAAGTGAGCTTGATGCAGTTGACTCTGCAACAAAGTCGAATAATCTGAATACGGAGTTCATTCGAATACGAATTCGAATAAACATTCGAATAAAACATTCGAATAAAATCTATTCGAAACCCCGTTTTTTGATTATTCGAGTTTTCGAATAATATTCGAACCCTCGTTTTTTGATTATTCGAATTTCGAATTTTATTCGACCCCGTTTCCTCAATTATTCGAGTTTCGAATATTATTCGAAAATGGAAGAACTCCGAGTATCGAATTTCGAATACGAATATATTCGAATGTTTTATTCGAATGATCGAATTTCTATTCGATTCGGACCCAAGTATAAACTCTACCATGCCTCTCAATGAGACGCTATACATACTGTTTCGCGATAATGCGCTATGCACATCCTGCATAGGTACTCACCTCGAAGCCAGTCGCGATGCGGTCCCTTTTAGCGGCGATGCCATAAACTCGGCCACGCCACCGCCGTTTGTCATTTGGGTGTGATGAAGGAAAAGCGCAAATTACCAGCATTGCTCTATTGGTTGCGCCCGCACAGTTCGCCCTTAATGCGTGCATAAAAGGAGTAACCCCGCCTCCGAGAGGGGCTCTGGCATTTCCGCCGCCGGCTTTGGTTGGCGCCATTGCACCTCGTTTATTTGCCCCTCACTTTCCCTGTCCCTAGTTTTCCTCTATCATTGTTTTGTATTCTTTATGTATCGCGCGAATCTATGTAACCTACCAATACTCTCGATATCATGTATCCTACTGTAATCTCACTATCCACTAATCTCAACTGCCTCTTATACTCACGCCTGCATATCTGTGTCTACTGTGTTTATTCTTTTCTCTAGCCTCTATCTCTGTATACTCATTTGCTATAACGTGATGTCATAAGGATGTACTCTAATAATCATTCATGTTTTGTGAGAAGGAAGAAGCTAAAGAGATAGTCAAAAAAGTCAAACGTCACTGGACAAGGTCCTCGCGATAGACACGAAAGCATTAAAATGTTACAGTATGCCCGGGCAAAAAGGCAATTTCACGCTTTCGTGCTTGCTTGGGTCTATCCACTTTGCTGACTCCGAAAATGCACACTGAAGAGCGCGGAACGGCGAAAAAGGGCTTTAAATCAGGAAAAAAATTAGCCGGTGGGCGAGCCCTCCCTCTGAGAAGTCACCCTTACAGCTTCTGGAGCATTCTTCTCGCTTTCGATTTCAAGTCACGCGTTCGCACTTGGCCGGTGACAATGTTAGGGAGACTAGCGAAAGCGAGAAGATCACTCCTGAAACTGGAGGGTGACTTCACAGAGGAAAGGCCCCGCCCACCCACTAATATTCCTGCTTTAGAGCCCTGTTTCGCCGTTTTCGCGCTCTTCAGTGTGCATTTTCAGATTCAGCATACCGGATAGGCTCGGTAAGCACAAAATCTTGAAATCAACTTCTGCCCGGACACTGTCTTCAGCGGGCGACCATCTTTGATCACTAGTAGATTGCAGAAGATTTTGGTACGTACTGAAGTGAAAACTGTGCAGTTTTTCTTAGAAGTGGAATCCTGTTGCTGTGACGCAATACACAAAAAGGAATCAAAGATATTGTTTAAATCAGAGTTTCCTCTTGGGCGCTTTGCATGGTGACCACTAAAGTGGCATTCGCTTTCCACAGCAATGCATCTTGTGTGATGGCTCAATGCCTTCATTTCAAGGGGTCACCTATAATCACAGAGACGCTGCTACAGCGCACGGAGACTTTAATTTTGCTTGAGTGTAATGTATATAATAAATTCTGGAGTGACTTGTGCCCCGATTATGCCTTGTCTAGAGGTCGCGAGGAGCTATAAGGCCGTTAATCAATAAGGTATTAAAAGAGATGAAGGTGAAAAACAAGGAGGGAAGTGGGTGTGAAGAAAAAGATTTTCGAGTTGCTAATTCAGATCACTAAATTCGATAAGAGCAAATGTAGACTGGAAGATGATGCGTATGAATTGCACTTATTTTGCATCTTCAATGCTGTCAAGTTCCCTGATTAATTTTCAAGAACCTCAAATGTCCATTGTGAGGGAAACATTTTCAGTTGTCACTTTCGAAGTGAAACCATATAGTGTTCGATTGTCATCGTAATTTTAAGTGAATGAATACGACTAAGAAAGATGTATTGCAGATATATCAACCCACTAATCTGAATCAAATTATTCCATGTCTTTCTTCAATCATTCTAAATGGGAACTATTGGGTCATTCGGAAGGTTGTTTCGCTCTTTGCGCCTTTGAAGTTGATGCCATGTTTTAAAAAAGTGCCAGAGGGTTAATAGAGTTTGCTATATATGAAATCGTAGAGGAAGTCTTCAAGTTTCTGAGTATCTCACCGAAGTTGCAGAAAACGCTTTGTAGGGAAGTTTACGTGGCTATAAATTCGACATATGAAAACGCGGTTTTCGAATAATTGCATTCTCCAAGCTCAGTCTTGAGTGTAACGCAGTCAAAGAAGCCATCATTGTGCGCAATGCATTTGCTAAGGCCACGTCTTTCTTGACGTTGATTGAAGTCTGCTTCAAAAAGTCCAGATCTAGCGAAGTGAAAGCTAATTTTCTGCACTGTTCTGGAAGGTGTTCCTGCCATATAAACGAGCATCTCAAAGGCCCCTTTGAAGCAAATCGCAGATATAGCTGCATTAAATTATGAGCGGGCTTTGTAGTGTCATATAGCCCCAGTAGAAGCTGCCATCGCTAAAGCTGCAATACCGAAAAATATCAGTGCATACACCTCACACACTGTCGCACTCGCAGACTGAAGACGCTTGACTCTGCTTTCGTTTCTCATGATTTGACGGAGCAATTCTTTTTTGGCTTGGGTTGATAATTACAACAAAAAATTGGCCAGGTACAGCTAAAAGAAGCAACAATGTAGTGATTCATTTGAAATAAGCATTGCAAGCATGGCCATAAACAGTCAGTCTTCCCAAAAGGTTGATGTACTTAAATTAATGTAATCCTCTTGATCTTGCACGCTATCAACTTGCTAAGATGTGATTTTACTGTAAGAACAGAGCAGTATGATGTCGTCTAGAGACTGTCTGTGAAAATTTTGAAACTGGGCAGACTTGCACGGATAATCTATAAAAGGTGCCATCCTCTCCCATGACGCCGTCAAACCACGTGTAAGAAAAGTGGCTTTCACAGAAGGGGTTGACTGCGCACCGAGCCTTCTGTTCAATTTCAAACTCTATGGAGCATCCTTTATCAGTCACCAAATTCTCCATTTCCTCGGTGCTTATAAAAAATAGGATCCAGTAAAAACTAGCTTGTCAAAAACGCCTTTTTAGGCTTTATTGATTCCCCTAGAATGATTTCACAAGAAAAAGCACAAGAGCACTACAATAATGTTACCAGAAATTTGCTGACCACAGTGAAATTTATTTGGTGGAAAAAGCCTGGATTTAAAAAGTTGTGTTCGTTTGAATTTAAAAATGCGAAAACGAAAAAACATTCCAAATGGCCTATTACAAGACAGTGCTCAAATATAGAAGATGAAGATCAAAAGTTTTGTGTCAATTGTTTTCGGCCAGCGGAATTAGGCGAAAGTCACATTTTTTGAGTCGGTTGAGGTCTACATCAACAACATTCAAAATCAATAGCTGCAACATATGAAATAAATGGACAAGATTGAATCATTATACAGATACTTGCATGGAAGTCAAACACGGATCCAGCGATGAACTCCCAATCTTTGGAGCTTGCAGCTGGTAAGAAGTCACATTCCCTGATTTGTCGGCCTAGCGTGCGGCGGCGTTTTCTTTCTGCTGTCTTTTTTGGATTTTTTAACCTCCTTCGTCATTTCCTTTTCCGAATTTAGTATCTTCTTTTTACCTATACCTGTTCCGAACATTCCTAATCATTTTTGTTTCTGTTTCCTCTTTCCTACTTGTTCGTTTTCCTGTACTTGCGAGAACGCTTGCCTAGGCTCTCCCGAACTATCGACTTATTGAGTTATAGCAGATCATATTATGACATCACGTTCGCGCTCACAAAAATTTCTCCAAAGTCAGAAAGGTGTCTCGCAGAGATAGGCTGAAGAGAACGGGTGCAGTAGTAGCAATGGGATGCAGGAAATGAATATAATGCGATGTCGATTCATGAATTGATCTCGGAACTCAACAGAGATCCTACGATCAACAAAATGTTGACGGCATTATCGGAAAAGATATCTAATAGCTTTGCGGAGGTACTGGAGGCCGAGAAGCGCGCTCGCAATATTGTGGTCAGCAGCGTGCAGGAGCTTCAGGAGGGGCTGCGCCCATCTGAGCTTCGGGCATATCTTCAGAATAAAGTTGAGGATGTGCTCGACGCCATAAACTTGGATTGCCTTCGAAGGTGTTTTGGACAGGCAAGCTGACCAGTTCACATCCGCGCCTTATAAAAAATGTGATGCCCTCCAGATTTCTGGAGAAGGGCATTAACAAATGTCCACCTCCTCCGTCATGGTGGTGTCCATAATGTGTACATAAGGAGAAGCATGAAGTAGGAGGAGCGCAAGCGCGAATCTGAATTGCGTCAAATCGCGCGGGAAAGGAATAAGGGTAGGGTTTGTGAATAAGTGTTTACAGGGCTGAGGTCTGCGAGTGTCTGATTTACCTAAAAATAGGTCGGAGAACGCATGAGTAGGCATGGCAGGCGCCTGCAGGAATGACACAGTGGAAGTTTTCTTGATGAATGCGAGAAGTCTTGTGAAGAAACTACATCATTTGCAATCTTTTTGAGTGAGTTCAAACCAGATATTCTTTTTGTGACTGAAACGTGGTTAACATCCAAGATAAGTAACAGTGAGGTTTTAAGCAATCTACCTTACCGTATTTTACGTGTCCATAGAAAGAATCGTAAAGGTGGCGGCATTTGCTGCCTCGCAAAAGTTCTCTTTTGATAAAATCGTCTATGTCTGATGGCAGTACAATGTCTAGTACTCTCTGTGTAGATGTATATTTTTCGTCCAATCTACTACATGTGTGCGTTTTCTTGGAGTATATTGACCTCCTAATAGCTCGCATGTAAGTGATGAGGAACCACTGAATTGATGTGCCATCTTGTTAGTAAACAGGAAGATATAGTCGTTTGGCTGACTTAAGTCTGCATTGATTGGATCAACCTTACTTCTTCCAATAAGACTTCTTCGAATTTTCTAGATTTTTCATCAAGTCCGGTTTAAAGCAGCACGCTAGAGAGACTACCCTTCGATCGCATATTCTTGTAATCTTGTATTATCCACCTCCTAGAGTATTTCAAGATTTGCACAATGGCTCCACTTGCAAACTCTGACCATCGCATTTTTCACTTTTCTGTGGCTACAGAAGTTGCTCCTACAATCTTATTACCTATACCTGATTATCGGAAGGTTGATTTTATTGCCCTGAATGCCTATCTTGCTGATATTGATTGGCTATGTTTGTTTGATCAACACGAGTCGATAGATGTCTACAATAGATGTTTGGTTATGTATGATGCATTTGCAAAATGCATGCCATTCAAATTCGTTACCCGTGATCATCTGAATTACCCTAGACATATTCGAAATCTTTTGAGTAAGAAGGCACACCTACTTTTGTCTTTGTCTGATCCACTATCCGACATTGTGTACAGAAAAATATGCCAAGATATTGACTTTCATTTGAAAAAATTTCTGGCTAACTATGAAAGATTAGCTGCTAGAACCTCATCGAAATTCTTTCTTCAATATATCAACGGAAAACTCAAAGCAAATCAAAATTGGCCAAACCTAACTGATCAATCAGGCCTTTTTATCAAAGATAGTGAGAAGACGAATGCTCTAGCCAGCCATTTCGGTAACGTGTTCACTTTCGCAGATCAGATTATTGATAAGCAAATTCTTACGTTTACTCCTCCTCCTAGCCGCAGCTGTCTAGCAAATGTGTGTTTCAACTCATCTGATATCTACAGCGTGTCCCAAAAAGATGTGCACACTGTTTAATCGTTAATAACTCTCTTGCTTTCATGTCTTTGGTCGAGCTTAAAGTATCATTCTATAGAGCGAGGTTCAACTTAGATTTGCAGAATGGAGCGAATCATCGATCGCTCTTCATTACTGTAAGATTACGGTAGGAACTTCGAAGAGGGTTTTAAACCATTAAAGGGCGCAATTTGCCTTAGAAAAAAAGCCAAACAAGCCAGAAACTCTCAAACTGGGCTAGTTGAAGGTGCTGATTCTAAATATGAAGTTTGCACTTTAATATGTTGCTCCTTTCATAAATTATTTCAGATTTAGAGTGAAAACTGTTTTCTTAATGTACCTCAAAAATGTGAATACGCGAACAAGAAAGTTCGAAAAATTGATGAAAAGTTATGTACTGAAATCAGCACACCTGAAACCCCTGATACACAGATTTTCAGATTTTTTTGAAATTATTTTGCCATAAGGCCTATTCCACAGTGACGCTGTATGTTGGAAGTTCATACCGTAATCCTAGAGTAATGAAAAGTGATTGGTGATTTGCTCCATACTGCAAATCTAAGTTAAACCTCGCTCTACAGAATGGTACCTTGAACTCGGCAAAAAACCTGAAAGCAAGAGAGTTATTAATGATCAAACAGTGTGCACATCTTTTTGGGACACTCTGTATAAGATATTGATCCGATCAAGGCAGTCATTCAGTGAAACATATGATGATATTCCGCAAGTTGTGTTCAAAAAATGCGCCTCATCCCTCTGCATCACCCTGGCACATATTTTCAATACATCAACAATTCTAGGAAAAATCCCTGAAATTTGGAAAGAAGCGTTGGTAACGGCAGTCCCGAAGATATATGGGACTCATAGTGTCTCAGACTTTCATCCCAGTTTCACTTCTACCACAGTAAAAGTGATGGAGAAAATACTTCGGGAGAAGTACTTTCGTGGTTTGGCAATGATGTTATTCCTCCAAATCAATATGGATTTGTGGCGGGGTCTTCCACCGCTACTAATCTTGCGGATTCCATTTTTTGAATGAAATTTAGCGTTGAACAGAGGGATGTCTATAGACGTTGTTTACATAGATCTTTCAAAAGCTTTTGATAGAGTAAATCATAATAAACACATTTGCAAGCTAGAACATTCGGTTCGAGAAGTAATTTTTTGAGCTGGCTTAGATCTTATTTGGGCAACAGGGGAATGACAGTCAAAGTAGGACATCATTTTTCAAATAGACATGTCTGCCGCAGTGGCGTCCCACAAGGAGGAGTACTTTCTCCATGCTTTTCCTGTTGTACACCGCCGAGGTTCCATATATTTTGAAAACGTCTACTCATCTTACGCTTCAGATGTATGCAGACGATGTCAAAATATACGAGATCTATGACAGAAACCGGCACGAAGTTCACTCCTGCAATGAAGAGATCTTTGGATCAGAGGGCATACTGTCCTTCTAGCTTTGATATCCCACTGAATTCAGAGAAATGGTTTATTATGCATTTTGGTGATGTGGAACAAGCTGACTATGAGATTAACGGTTCTTCTGAAGAAGGGCCGCATTGCCAAGGATTTGGGGTTCTGCTTGATTCTGAGTTGAAGTTCCAAAACATATTAATTACTAGCTTGCTTACCCGGCTCCGCCCGGTTCAGTGAAAACTGTGATAAAGGTTCCATCGTTATCCGTGCAGAATCCTCCCCTGTGCCACTTCTCCATGCAAATTCCCTATCGCCGTTTTCTCAGCATGCTCACCTACCCCCTGTGCCAACTCCCAGCCCTCCAGGTTAAACTTTGCGAAAAATCGATAAAATTGATAAAAGTAATGGATGAATCCAAAAACTATTACTGTATTCGTAATCAGCATGCTCGATTACCCCCCTGTGCAAACTCTCAGCCCCGCAGGTCAAACTTTACAAAAAAATCGATAAAATCGATAAAAGTAATCGATAATCCTGAAAACTAATATTGTATTCGGAACCTCCATGCTTGGTTATCCCCCTGTGCCAACTCCCAGCCCCGTAGGTGAACTCAGCAAAAAAAATCGATAAACGATAAAATCGATATCGATCGATGACGAAAAGTAGCCTATGACACCCGCCGGAGCCCGAAGTGTATGTGTGCCAAGTTTGGTCCGGATTGGTTCAGAAATGGAATTTTCTATTCGGAACATACGTACAGACAGACATACAGACAGACAGACAGACAGACAGACAGACAAACAGACATTCAGCTTTATATACAAGATGCCGTAAACAAGCTTATGTCTTATTTGCCATACTTCAATCAGTTCATACAGATGACTCAGTGATTCTTAAACGACTCTATAAAGCGTATGTGTTGCCTTACTTGAATACTGTTCTGTGAGTTGATTTTTTTTAAAAAGAACATATGAAGACTAGAAAAAGTTCAGCAAACATTTACTTGTATTGTGTTTTTGAAATGTTGTGGAAACTTTGCTTTTACTGGAATGCCAGTGAATGAAAATCGTCTCAAGTCCTTGGCAATGAAAAGCTGGGAGCACAGGATTTACCTTGATCACATTTTTGTGTTCCGTCTTATAAGTAAAGGACTTAGACAGAATGCAAGCAAATGCTGAATTTTCAGACCAACTTGCAGGATGGGTGGGTTCAACATTCACTATCCACGAATCAAAAAAAGACGCTTACTTTTGATGTTGAACAGCCTTTTTTACAGAATATCCAGATGGTTCAACAAATTGCTTCCTTCCGTTTTATCAGGACAGAGCGCAGCCGTTTTCAAGCGCAAGATAAATGAGATGGATTTATTGCAAGTTAAAGAATCAGAAAGCTATCAACTGCTCCCTTCTTGCTTTTTTATTTTTCAGACCGCGGTTAGCTTTCCTTTCCGCTAGTCGCACTGGCCGTTTAGGATGTGGTCGTTGAAATGATAACTTCCACTAGTGTTCCTGCTGGCCTATCACACTTCCAGTCGCCCTTCATGGTATGCTTTTCTACATGATTCGAATGCAGTGTTTTTTGACGTTTTAATTTTGCTTGAATTGTCATAGGATGTATCTGGGATTAATCTGTCAGGTTGGTGGATACCTAACGTAAACCAGGCTAGCCTTGGACGCCCTCGAAGCTTATACTATTAGGGCGGCGGCAATGCTACCGCCCTAATAGTAGTATAAGCTCCCCAATACTAATCGTCTTTATGATCCGACCTGTTAAAGTTTGTCACTTTAGCTAATTTTCAATGGCTTCAGTTGGATTTGCAACAAGAGCTAGGTTAGGTAATGGAAGTGTGTGTGTGTGTATTTTAGCAACTAATCATCTTTTGTCAATCCGTTTGTTTTTAAGGCACTTAGAGTGCTGTTTAAATAAATAAAGTCATGAACCTTCGTCAGAAGAGCGCTATCTTGAAGTACGTCTACCCACAACTAACGACGCCTTATCCCAAATCATCACGGTTTGAGCATTGTAGATCGTTGAGTAATAAATAAAATAAATTAAAAAAGGTTGAATCATTCATACAAATTCGATTTCATGTGTTGATGTGAAGAGAGATGCCGAATTAATACTAGGATGCGCAATTCCGAATTTAAGTAGTGACGTAATCAATGTTTGTTACCTCCATTCGACAAGTTAATAATTCGGCAAAAAAAGACTATCGCTTTTCAATTCCTCTTCGTGTCATCACAAAAAGACAAACGCCAAAAATATGTGTTAGGATCATTTGATAGAGCAAAGCAAGCTCTACAAAACCCAGTGTAGTTAGAGAATGGAATATAAAAAGTTCCAATCAACCGAATAATCAAAAAAATTCGTATCCCGTCGAAAAAATGTCTACTGACCCCCCACCTTGCCCAAGGATTTACGTCTTTCACCAAGCATTCATATGCGCGGTTGCTATAATTATTCCTTGGCTAGACACTGAAAAATCGGAACTTCTCACACTGCTGTCAAAATGATGGTGGGCTGCTCCCGCGTGCTCAGTTCTATACGTCTTAGTTTGGGAAGTACGGTACATTTTCAACCTTCTATAAAAGCTTGTTCTCGAGCAATATTGAACTTAGCTTTTTTCCTCTGATCTTCAAATTGAATACGATATTTCTAGAAAACTACGCTTGTGGAACGCCGCAAATCTACGGATGTAGTATCCAAGCCAAGTAGTATAGAATCACTTGTGCGGGAACTGCTCAGCATCATTTTGGCAGAAGTGTGAAAATTTTCGACTATTCAGTGTCTAGGAAAGGAAAAACCGCTTGAGCGCCGTTCAGAACGACGTCAAAAACGTGCATGACCACGGTAGTTTGAAAATTCTTAACTAAGGCCAGGAAAAGACTGAGAGGCTGCAAAGCACAAGTTCTGTAGTATAGTGCCCAGGCTATCCATAGAAAAAATTTCAGCTCTTGAGTAGCAGTAAGCTCGAAAAAATTTAGGTGCGACTCTCGCAAATTTAGACGCGATCCTAAAAAGCAAAAAGGATTTTTGAGCTTAAAATTTTGTAACTTACCAGAGAAGTTATAAAACAGCCTGCAATTTTAATGAGGGAAAGTAGGAGGATGGCCTCATATTACAGCAGTATTGCAGCCAACAAGCATCAATAGCTCCGAAGAAATTTAGATGCGACCCAGATACGACCCCCCCCCCCTTTCGTGATTTTTTGCTTCCATATATAAAATCATAAGAAAATCCACAGCTGACAGAATAACACCACATTTTGCACTGATATAGCAGAGCAACTCCAAAGTACAAATAAATCATATGGGCCGCCTGAAAAACATTGCAAAAAGATTTAGAAGTTCATGATGGTCACAGCTGGTAAAGATATTCGCTTTTGTCGAGTGTGTGAGACTTCAGGAAGGCTTCAGAGGGACTTCTAGGGCAATCGGAACATTTAGCATTTTTACGAAATCATACATTCTTCAAAAGAGTTTTGAGCTCTTGTAAATGTTTTTTGAGAATTTCTACAGATTTTTTATTTTTTTTATTCTGATTTCCACTTTTTCATAGATTTATTGTAAAGAACAAAACTATCTGCTTTTTAATTCCCTTTTAGGCTTAGAGTATTTTAGCCTAAGTGCCTCCTCTTACTACCCCCCCCCCCCCCACCCTTTTTTAGACCACATTATTCTAACACTTGGATCAACTAATTGTTATAAGGAAGATCTAGGTTAGTTTTTATCTTTTTCTCCCTTTATTTTACTCCTACGGCCTTCCTTCACTACTGATGAGATCCGGGGAAGGCCGTATATCAATATAATTTCCGTATAGTGAAAAGATCGAAACGGAAATTAAATATACTTTGTTTTTATTTTATTTTATTAGGTACCCTCTTTACGACCCCCCGTTGCGACAGTCACATCACAAGCTTGACCCTGGCATGGACACTATTCAACCGAGACATATACTGGACTGTATCTGCATGTTTACCATTTCATGTTCTACGACGTTAAAATAGACCGAATATGAATTTGGTTACTTCAAAGAATAAATCGTAGAATTTCTGAAAGCAAGCCATAGAGCTTCAAAAATGCCTTAGTTGGCATAAGGTTTCTACCCGTTGCTTATTCATACTTCCCCAAAAGTCTCAGATAAAAACTGCGAAAATCAGCGAAGTTTGGACATGGTGAAAACGAAGAATTGGAAAAAAACAATCATCTGCAAATTTTTGAAACCTATGTACAGTGTGATCCCGAGTCTACGCTATATCATGTGGCGCGAGATCTGGACCGCCATCGCTTCTTGTGAAATTCATACAGTTTTTGTCCGTTCCGCCCTCTCATTCGGTACCACATGCTCTTGCGTTTTGTTTGATGTGCCATGGTACCTCCTTACCTCACACGATAACTAAGAAAGCGAATGTCGGTCGAACTCATACTAGTCTTTACTGCGTATTAGGGGTGTAGGACGATTCGCACGACCGTAATGCTTTCCACACAGGACCACCGCCGCGCGCGACACACCCTGCGGCGGCTTTTGCCTAAGCAAAACAGGGGGATGAAAGGTTTGCGGCGTGCATTACATGTTATGAGAAGTCAAAATCAGGGAGACGCTGGAGACCGCCCGTGCGAAAAGACCGTCTCCCGCGTATTAGTCTGTGCAGTTACTCAAACTACAAATGTCAAAGAATGCGGAAACAAAATAAGCGTTTTTCAAAAAGACAAACTTTATTATTTTTGGTATATACAAGTAAAGATGGGATCCTAGAATAATTTTGATTGTTTGAACTTAGATGTGACCCACAGAGTTGATAAATGATGACAATCACAAAACTGCACTCATCATCGAATCACAAGCTGCACTATATGCCTTTCGAAAGTTTTCACAAGAAAGCGCCAAAAGTCAAAACAAAGTATTATGAGGGTAAATAGTGGAAAAAATTTGTTTACTGTAAACCTAAATTTTTTACCCATAATCTATACGCGACCTTAGCATGAAATAATAAATGCACGCGCCTTTTGACTATCGTTAGTGCACCGTACGAGTGGTAGTAAGGAAAAGAAACTTTGTAACAAACATGTCAGAACAAACGCTCTTTCTTCGCGAGCTGAGGCGCGTACGGAAACCTAATCACAGCAGATCTGTTAGTAGAAATTACAGGAAGAGTTACAGGAAACAACGATATCTACAAAAACAGATGAATGGTGAATGTTACAGAATTTCTAATTCGATAGTATTTAGAAATGTCCCCAATCATACTGCATGTTGCGGTGATCGATTTCGTATTGGTTGACCACTTCTTCAGATATCCCTTGTTGCAGCCAAAGCTGACGCAACTTATGGTATAAGTCTTCGTTCAAATGCAGTGGATTTCCTCTTCTGAACATTTATCTTAATACATTTCATTCCCAATCGAGAGATGCGACAAACCTGAATCCTTGATCAGCTTCTCCAAATTCGTCAACATATGGTGCTGGACGGAAACATCCACGATTGCGAGTGGTCATCAGCACAACTGCACAATCACGTATTCTAAAAATAACAAAGACCTTCACCACCAAACTAACTGTTTTCAGTCATTTGACAAAGACGGAAAAAAAACTCGAAACACTCTCAAGCTAGAAAAAAAATCAAAACAAATTCAACTTCGATAAAAATGGCAGTAGAAGTACAAAAAAGAAACAAACCTGAGAAATACTCCCATAGGACCTGAGCAGTGTATCATGTGATATCTACAAGCACCAGTGCTTTCTTTTCCAACCTGAAAGCCATGATTGGGAAAGAATGTCACTTTCGTTTCCCTAATGAAATGCATACCTGCTTTTGGCAACAATAACTTTGAGAGCAGAGTATCTGGCCGCATACTAAGCACATTGTAGGAACGTTAGCTGCGTTCTCCTCCAGAGGTATAGAAGGGCACCTTGAATATTTTTTTATATAAAAACACTCATTTGAGATAACAGCCTACGAAACGTACCTGAATGCCGATGCCATGTGAATAACATCACTGAAATCATGCGGTAATTCTACCAGCTGCGTTGCGCGAACTGGTTGACGAACGATCGAGTGGGGAGTGGGAGGTGTAGCAGCGGACCACCTGGAAGGAAGCTGCTCTTGAAGAGAGAGTGAGCCCAAAAAAGCTCAATACTCACATGTCGAACAATTGTTCTACAGCAAAACCATCTATCAATTCAGCTAGATGATATGGAAGTCCCATGTATCGACAAAGTGGTTCGAATTCATCGACAGAGGGATCTGAATGGGAATCATTTTTCGCCCTTTCAACCATTTTGACAGATAAAGAACCTTTCAGAGCTTCAGGTGGATTGACTAATGTCAATGCATGATAGAAAAGAGCGAGTGGACGAAGTAACGATAGTGTTGCTTCAGTAAGTGTCTAAAAGTACAGATTATAGATGCATGACGCAGAAAGACGGTGTCGCACCTGATATAATCTAGGAACATCCACCAAAACCGAGTCAGTGGGTCTCGCTATTGACCACAGTAATTTCAAACGAGTTGCGACTGCTCCGTCAACTTTTGCAACTTCTTGCGCATCTGCCATGTCACTATCCTCGAATGTGACGAACACCTAAACAAAAGGACCTAAACAAAAGGAGTAAAGAAACCGTGAGCTTGTGCACATTTATCGAGTAATGCGGATAAATTATACCTGGAAGTAAAGCCCAGTCAAGCAAAGTCTCAGAACATGAAGTTCATCCTGCGAACCGTCTGGCAACATCTCCCGCAACTGTCGAGTTGGTTTGAATGACTGCACACCATCATGCCAGGTCCAGCCGACTGTCATCATCAGTGATATCTACAATTGCAATGGTTACATGGGATTTCTCCTCAACAAAAAAAAAACTCACAGCTAAGCTCAACATATCTACATGAAGCAAATTGATGTTGACTTCTTTCTTGCTGGAAAACAATTGAGCAAAAGTTGACGACAACAATTTTGCTGGTGAATCAGCAGAAGATGAAAGTGGCCTGGAACAAAACATCCTTCTATACGTAAACGATCTCAAGAAGCAGCTCATATAACTTACGAAGGACTAGTGAAACTGTGCACCGGACTCGTTGTTGCATTATCTGGCGAACGAGGACTGACGGGAACGGCACCTGCGGCGGCTGCAGTCACTGGCGGTGGTGGCGCGAGCAAAACGCGTAGCATATTTGCGGTGAAGTCAGGAAGGAGTTGTATACAGAAAGAAAGCACTGCTGATAAACGAGCCATAGCCAGAAGGCAATCACGCTGAAAATCATTCTTGCAGAGAGAAAACTGTCCAAAAAATCGAGACAAATTCGTAAACGAAGTGAGAATAAAAAACATTCGGAACCAAGGCAAAGTGCCCTTACCTGACGAGTGTTCATGGCACAGAAAAGCGGCTTATTCTCGTTGGATAACACAGCAGCAGTAGTTCTTGCCACATGTGCAGCGCTCTTCCAAACAGCCAAGGCTGCTGGAGGACTGTGTACATCATCATGAATCTCCCTTGACTTTGAATCATCCGGTCCACGCAATCTTCCCTAAGAGTGGTTAGAATGCGCTTTCATTCCCATAGTCTTGTACTAACCTTATGCAGCAGCATGCTGCTGAATACTTTCACCATCTCCTCATATCGCTCATAGGATGGTCCCACACTGGAAATAAGATCAATGAATGCAATTATTTGAATGAAATCGAATCAGGTAAAAATACTTACATCTTTCTAAGTAACTTCAACAAGACTGCCACTCCAGCAGCTGGCAAACCCCTGATGATGCCTCCTAGGAAACCGAAACGCGATGTGCCATCACTGCGACGTTCACGTCTATTTGCCAAATCTGACGATGTGGCCGTCTCGTGCGGTGGAGGAGATGTCGGCTGGAAGGGACAAGAGACATAATGCAACTACTGCAGATGTGAGAGACAGAACCCAAACCCACAAAGACTTACTTCCAGCTCTGTGCGGGCTTCCAAGTCCTGACCGCGCATGATTTCTGTCATTTCACGGAACAAATCTACAGCTTTCTGTGGATCTTCGTCATCTATATCTAAATTTATTAGATTGTAGCATAACGACTGAGGGAAAGTCTCGACATCTGTCGCCTGTTACGGATACTAATCGTCGGTTGGTGAAGTAATGCGCATAATGCCCTTTTCAGTGGTTTTGACGATAGATCCAGGTAAATTTCCTCACCCATGGCAGTACATGAAGCGGTAGACACTGTCGGGGAGACAATGTGAGTAGGAGATTTTTGCCCTAATAACAACGACATGGTCGACGCAGATGGAACGGATGTAGAAAGTGAGTTGTCCAAAGGCATCGTGGAAAGTTCATCTCCTTGTTTGGCAAGTTCCAAGAGTGAGCGTTCAGAATGAGACCTGCAAGATCCTTGTTGTAGCAGATACGGTAACTACTACCTTTACCTTTTCCTGCTGTGCGACTTTGGCTTCTGAGTAGGAGTTTGTCGCACTGGAGGCGTATCGAGAAGAGCTTTCACTCTTCCAACCCAACTATCAAAATCTTCTACATCATCACCACGAGCAGTCGAGAAACTAGAAGAATACCAAGCTGAACATCTAGTTATGAAACTCAATTCAGCACGTACCCATCGATATCCATTAGTTGTAAAGCAGGCAGCAATGGCATGGCGGTGTTTGAAAGACGTTTGCAAAGAGGACAAAGGTACTCACCAACCTAAAAATGCTCTGATCTATATGAAAGTCAAACATCTAAATGCAAAAGGCACCTCTGGGTCCACCATTTTTTGATTGAAGACCATCTGTTGGCGTGGCCTCTGGCGTTCTCTGCTCAGAAGAGTCTCGGACAAACTGCAACAAGACCCATATTCAATACAATATACAAAAAAAGTGACCTCCCATTTTGGTGGTACTATAGCATCTTATATATAAAGCTGAATGTCTGTTTGTCTGTCTGTCTGTATGTCTGTCTGTATGTCTGTCTGTCTGTCTGTCTGTGTGTACGTATGTTCCGAATAGAAAATTCCATTTCTGAACCGATCCGGACCAAACTTGGCACACATACGCTACGGGCCCCGGCGGGTGTCATAGGCTACTTTTCGTCATCGATCGATATCGATTTTATCGATTTTTATCGATTTTTTTGCTGAGTTCACCTACGGGGCTGGGAGTTGGCACAGGGGGGTAATCGAGCATGGGGATTCCGAATACAATATTGGTTTTCAGGATTATCGATTACTTTTATCGATTTTATCGATTTTTTTGCAAAGTTTGAGCTACGGGGCTGGGAGTTCGCAGAGGGGGGTAATCGAGCATGGGGATTCCGAATACGATATTGGTTTTCAGGATTATCGATTACTTTTATCGATTTTATCGATTTTTTTGCAAAGTTTGAGCTACGGGGCTGGGAGTTCGCGCAGGGGGGTAATCGAGCATGGGGATTCCGAATACAATATTGGTTTTCGGGATTATCGATTACTTTTATCGATTTTATCGATTTTTTGCAAAGTTTGAGCTAGGGGGCTGGGAGTTGGCACAGGGGGGTAATCGAGCATGCTGATCATCCCCAAGGGGGTGATCAGCATGCTCGATTACACCCCTGTGCCAAATTCCAGCCCCCTAGCTCAAATTTTGCAAAATCGATAAAATCGATAGAAGTAATGGATAATTCCAAAAACTAATATTGTATTCGTAATCTGCATGCTCGATTACCCCCCTGTGCAAACTCCCAGCCCCGCAGGTCAAACTTTACAAAAAAATTGATAAAATCGATAAAAGTAATGGACGATCCTGAAAACTAATATTGTGTTCGTAATCGGCATGCTCGATTACCCCCCTGTGCAAAATCCCAGCCTCGCATGTCAAAATTTACAAAAAATCGATAAAATCAATAAAAGTAACCGATAATTCTGAAAACTAATATTGTATTCGGAATCCCCATGCTCACTTCCCCCCTGTGCCAACTCCTAGCCCTGTAGGTGAACTCTGCGAAAAAATCGATAAAAATCGGTAAGATCGACATCGATCGATAACGAAAAGTGGACTGTGACACGCGCCGGGGCCCGAAGTGTATGTGTGCCAAGTTTGGTCCGGATACGGCGGAGCCGGGTAAGCCAGCTAGTTTCTCATATAAGGTTGTACAACACAAGTCGGAGCTCGTCCCCTCGTTATGTTTTATCAAACGGCCATTCAACAGCTGGCAGCTGAACGCAGTAGAATTTACTGACCTGTGAAAACACTCATAGTGCATGGTATGCGAGCATGTGGATGCGTCGATTCCAACGAGTAGATTGGCGGGTGCCAAATCTCGAAGCTTAGCATCTGTTTCTGGCTCACCTTGTTGTGCAAAAAGTCTCGACCTCAAAAATAACATTTACCGTGATAAACATAAGAACAAGAGATCCCGCTCACTTTTGCACATAAGCAGCACAAACGAAAGCCTTTCCATTGCTAGGACTGAGAGTTTCTTCTTCTTGACATAGTATGCACGTGACTTTGCGAGGCAAAACTACATCAACGCTACTTTTTTGCGGTCCAAGACATACTGGGAAGCCGTGATCTTGTTGTTTGCTGGAAAAGCTGTGTAAGCTCAGAGAAAGGTAAGATGACGAAACGCGACCCACCTAACAAAATCTTCGTCATCATCACCACGAAGTTCGGATGCAACCCCGCCAGTACCTACTTGTTCCGTGATAGAAGGATTTTCCGTCTCCATTACTTTCAAGAAAGATTTCTGCATTTTCGACATCTGAATAGGAGCAATTCATATTGAACATCTGCCACAACATTCGTTTACCTTCATCATTGCTTGTTCGCGCATTTTTGCTGCTCGCGCAGCTCTCTTTGCTCTAGCATCGTCGACGCTCTCATGACTTTCAACGCTTTCCTTCGGCTTTTCAGATGTCTTCCCAGTCTTCGATAGGAGTTGCACTTCTTTAAACTTCTGCAACCATAAACAAGATAATTTAAGACAACAGGCTAATAGGCTTCTGATAATAAGATCCAGGATTTTACTAACTTTTCCAATCGCTGAGATAAATTTACGCAGTTTATGGATGCTAATAGTGCTTGATGTAACAAGATAATAGCGAAGAGAGAAGTAAAAAACACTGATATGTTGAAACAGCGCTGACCTATGTTGAATGAAAGTTGAAGATTGCAAGCTGAAGATTGAGCTACTCAACAAAATCTCGATCACTAAAAAAGTGCAGCAGAAAATTTCAAAAGTGTAGATATATTACGAAAGATTTTCCATACTGGTGTTAAAAAAATCAAAAAATCATGAAAGATGAGAAAGAAACATTCAAAACAAGATTGTGTGCACTTATAAATGGAGCAGCATCATACCTGAATTGTCCACCATAGCAAGTCTGCATGCGTGGCAACTTCAGCGGATCCGGACAGCGCCTCCAATGACCGCAGCAACTCTTCTTTCTCAGCCACTTCGGTGAAAAGAAATGCTTTCGAATCGCGTGCTTGTTCATGAAGAGCCATTCCGATGAGATAAAGAGCCTAAACAAAGTCTCTTCATTCCCTAATCAAAGAAGGAAAAAGTCGAACCCTATGCAACAAGCGGTCGCTCGAAAATCGGCTACGCTTTCCAGTTCTGTCCAAAACGAGTTTCAGTATTTTGATAAGACATGGAGTTTTGAGAAGATTCCTAGCTGGAGCGAAGAAAGGCTCGAATTCGCAGGGCACTGGTGGTGGACATGCTTGCAACTTTCTGAAAACAATAAAAACTTATTAAGAAGACCAAGGGACTTCTAAAGCGGGTTTATTTGATTTGTATTTTTCAATACTGACCGGTCTAGTTTGGAGTTTGTGACCTCACTTATCCTTTTCCCTGTTCGAGGCTTTTCCATACTCCAGGTATATCTTAACATGCGTTCCATCACCTAACGATTGGAACGATCAGTTACGGGCACGATTTTTAGACGGATGCCAGTCGCTTATCAAATTTTTGCATAGAATGCAGGTGAGTGCATTGATTGTCTTTTTTAGATGGTACGAGCATACTTGAAGTTGGCAACACTATTGACAATCTCGTGCAAAGAGATACGCTCAATCATGGGGTCGTGGGACATGCGTTTTTGGATCTGAAATATTTCTGAAGATTATGGAAAGGCTGCTTCGAGTAGCTCATGATTTACTAGCATTGAATGCACTTTTTCTTTCAAGTTAAGAAAGTTCCCCAGAAAGCATTCCACAATTTCTAAAGAAGCTGCAATTTACATCCTATACATCTTTTCCTCCAATAGCAACTTTTTCACACGTCATCCAACAGGGTTGACATCTTTTTCTCCAATCATGTGTATCTCCTTTGTTCCCTTCAAAAGCATAGTCTCCGTATCAAAAGTGCACTCAATGAGGCAAAAATTTTCATGCAAAAATGACAACCCCCATTAGCCTTGCAGCTCTAGATTTGATGTTCTTCATTAGTGCTAATCTACGTATCTCAGGTGACGAGAAGTGGCTTACGTGACTGAAAGGCTGTGGACCAGTGCATAAAACATGCACAACTTCTCGCTGCACTTGCTCAGAATACGTGCATTTTCCAACACCTGGGTGATAGCGCTCACCTAAAGCAACAGAGCATGAAGAAGAAAAACATAACTTGCAATGGTAAGAGACAACTATTTAGCGAACTCGAAAAAATCCAAATAAAAAAGATCAGCGCTTGAAAGTGACTGACCAATAATCATTATCAGCAGGTGCAACATTTCTTCAGCTAAGATCACAATGATTTTTCCAGTTTCTTCCGGCTCCATCTTTCCGAAAGGCGTCGAGTGCTTTGAGCCACCATCTCCGGATTGATCAGCCCATTGAATCAGACGGAAGCGGCATATGATGTGCAATAGGAAATCGGTGGGAGGGCGGATAGCAGCACCAACCTACAAGGATTCCTTGCATTATACGTTTTTTTTGATTTGCTGTCTTTGATGCTGGAAGAAGGAAGAACTTATGCTAGAGCGGTGAAAACTTCGACTTCTTTATGGCCCATAATCAAAATCATCATTCTTCAGAAAAAGGACTCGAACAAACCTGCATCATCAGCAGATCGCGATCAAACATCTCTGCACGACAAAGCGGAGAGTAATAGTTGTGTATCTGATTCACCAATGAAAAACCATTGCGCCGCCATAACTGAGCCGAGGCTTGCGCGCACAAAACGAGTGCTCTGTAGAAATATCTTTTTTTATCCGCCAAAGTTCCGAAAGATTCACGTACCTTAGTGGCATTTCATACAGCGTACTCGCCATCTTCCTCATTTGCTGCCTTATCGAGATTTCTTCATCTGACAAGGAGGAGACATTCGTAGACACTAAGAAACGGAGCTGCTCTTCGCTGGCCGTGAAAAGACCAGCAGTCAGCCTCCAAAGTGGTTGGTGTATAGAAACAGCTCCGCGAAGCACGTCAAATGGAATTACGACAGTAGATTCTCCATTCACTGAAAAGGAGAGCCTTCAGTACATATTTGCAAGACTGCAGCGTCCAGGCAGATCTGGACCTATGGGGCTTTTACGTGGAAAGTACTTTTGGGGCCCTAACTAAGGCACTGCCCAAGCGGCAGCTCAGGTAGTGCTGTAATGGCTGAGATATTCCCCTCGAAACTGGACCCCGCGACCGTGTTTCGCATGGATTCATGGCGCAAAGCGTGGATCCTGGCGCGAAACTGCCATGAATCCATGCGAATACGTTCGGGGGCCAGTTTCGAGGGGAATATCTCAGCCATTACAGCACTACCTGAGCTGCCGCTTGGGCAGTGCCTTATTTAGGGCTCCAAAAGTACTTTCCACGTAAAAGCTCCATAGGTCCAGATCTGCCTGGACGCTGCCTTCAAGGGCAGCAAAAAGAAAACCACGTAAGTAACTCTTATGTAAGTTGAAAAACGTGGCCTTGAATTTTACAGCGTACCATCGACAACTGTATGAGTGGCTCCAGCGGGTTCTTCCAAAGATGATGGCGGGTGTAAATTCAACGCATCCAGACACTGCAGTAATAGTCGGCGATGTGTGTCTCTCTAAACAAGGTATGGAGGACCAATAACCAAAATCTAATAATTATATGAATGTGCTTGAATATTCACATCGGCTGCAGCCCAAGCTATCACATAGCCAAGAATGTCCTGTATTCGAAGCTGAATGTTAAATGCCGTTTCCCATTCCAGTTCCCACACCTGATGTTCTACTGACTGCCGCTTCACTTCGTCCATTCCCTGCAATCGTGTTTACCAAAAAAATCAAACCACCATGTGCAAAAAAAATTAACAAGACCACCCACAATAAAATTGGTAGAAAAAAACCGGAAAGTATGCTCGTACCATCTAAAAAAGACAAATCAATGCACTCACCTGCATTCTATGCAAAAATTTGATAAGCGACTGGCATCCGTCTAAAAATCGTGCCCGTAACTGATCGTTCCAATCGTTAGGTGATGGAACGCATGTTAAGATATACCTGGAGTATGGAAAAGCCTCGAACAGGGAAAAGGATAAGTGAGGTCACAAAGCAACAAGCGGACATACCCAAGATCTCGCATCATGTGCATTCCTCTTCTAACCGTAACTGGGAATGAATGCTTAGCAAAGTCGAATCGCGACATTTGATCTTTAGGATCTGTAAAAGAACCACGCGATAAGAATGTAGCAAGCATCAAAAATGATACCTTTGGCAAAATCTTCGGTATGTTTTATGAGTGCAGAAAATATCGTGCGCATGGCATCGTCTTCAGCTATCAATCGCCTGGATTGTCCCATTTAACAAATGAAAAAGAACTGGATTATTTACGATCACCTTGCTATGCTAGGCACTGTCAAGAATTGCACAGTGAGACTAACGATGGATATGTCAAGGTCGTGATCATCATCGATGAACTCCTTGTAGATGTCCTCATAATGCTTAACACGACAGGATAATGATTTTTGAAATTTTCATTCATTGTAGATCCTACCGCAAGGAACGTTTTGGAAAACACCACTTTCTGATCAAAGTTCATGAGGACGGTCTTCATCAACATTTGGTGGGTATTCGCGCGTGCAGCTGAAAATGACGTTTATACCTCGGAGAATACTGATCACCATACAAAATTGGCCAAAAAAATAAATGTTGAAACATACACTTCCACATTTTCTTGTCAAACCGCAAAAGACGAACGAGTATTGTTTCCTGACTAGAGAAGTCATCTTCATCTCGTTCAATCACTGTGTTGAGCAAAACATCGCCAACAATGGAACCAAGTATGGCTAAAGTAATAATAATGCTGATGATCCAAATACTAGAACAATGCGACCTTTGGAAAACTTACGAAATGCATCTATTTGTGAGTTGAGCCAAGCAAGTAATGCAATGGCATGATTTTGATGCGCAACAAGAGCTCCGTCTAATACTTTGACATCCAATGGACCCGCTTTTTCTGTCCTTCGATTCATGTCCCTGAGCGTTCGCCGCTAAAAATCATATGATGTTTTACAATCTGGAGCCTTTACTTCAAAAACGATTTTTATTCATAAGGCAAGAATACCTGTATATCGGTTTTCACTCTTTCACAATCTTGTTTCGCTCCAACTTTGACCGCACTACGACCTTCACGATCCACTATTGTGGCTATCAACATTGCTTGATCCTTCGTGCAATTGATGAACATTTCCAGGGCACGAATAACCTAAAAGACATCCAAATGCGCATAAAAAACGAGAAGGTTTAACAGCTATAGAGATGTGTATTCACCGTTTCGTAAGTATGCGTTTCGTCATTATATAAAACCGTAACATATGGAGCTATACTAGTTACTTCGAGTCTTTCTGCGGGAGGTTGCCTGCAAACAGATTTGTTCCAGACTGCAAAGATGTGGCAAACATTGTTTACGTTAGATTCAAAGGCAGCATATCTGTTTTTTCCCAACATATCAGCTTCGTAGAATATTGGAGGATAAGACGTGTCAACCCTCGAAGTCGAGTTTCCAAGTTTTCAGGAAGGGAAAATTGCACAGTGCTAAAACACGAGTAAATCACTTCATGAAAAAAGAGTAAGAATATGAACCCTGACTCTTCTTCTCTCCTTTCGTGAGTTTTGCAAACATATCCGCTAGTCCAGGCATCTTCGTCCCCGCAATCACAATATCCCGCACCAGATGAAGTATGGATCTGAAACTGAAGACTGCTCAGTATTATGCATATACGCTGTAAATCGAATGACAGATAAAAATTCTGAATATTTTCTTAAAGGCAGCGTCCACGCAGATCTGGACCTATGGGGCTTTTACGTGGAAAGTACTTTTGGGGCCCTAACTGAGGCAGTGCCCAAGCGGCAGCGCAGGTAGTGAGATATCTAACGGCTGAGATATTCCCCTCGAAACTGGACCCCGCGATCGTATTCGCATGGATTCGTGGCAGTTTCGCGCCAGGATCCACGCTTTGCGCCATGAATCCATGCGAAATACGATCGCGGGGTCCAGTTTCGGGGGAATACCTCAGCCGTTAGAGCACTATCTAAGCTGCCGGTTGGGCAGTGGCTTAATTAGGGCCCCAAAATTACTATCCGCGTAAGATCCCCATGTGTCCAGACTTGCCTCGACGCTGCCTCTAACAATTATACACAAAAATTCAAAGCTGCACAAAAATAGCGAAGTTAGAAGAGAAATTCCCAAAGCCAAAATTCTCGAAAGTTTCATACCCTATTAGAAGCGACAGTTTCCGATCTCCAGGTCTTCGTTCGGACGCTGTTTTGCCGCTATCGTCTTTTATCGTTACACGAGCGGCCGATCGAGCAATGGGCACCCACTGCTCGATCGGGCGCTCGTTTAACGATAAAAAGCACCCAACTAGACATAAGGACAGGAGATTGTTGAAAACCGTCCCAAGACTCATACTGCGTTGATCTGGACGGCCTACACTATGTGAATCGCGTTATGAACAGGCACTTATTTTGTATCACCTTTTATCGAAAAGTCAGATATAAAGCACTAACACTGTATTTATGAGACTTGTGCTCCGATAGATGAAAACAGGCATGGCACATAACACAGGTGGCATCAGTCGCGCAGTCTCTGGAAAAAAAAAACTGATGCAGAACCAGTATCACCATCTGAAATAGGTAACGCAAAATTTGTTCTACTGGTAACACAACACCAGCGTGCGACACAAGATCTAGACCATACTGGGAGTGATTTTTTTTCTAGTACAGTTTGTCATTTTGTCAGATGATCATCTTCTGCACATAACACAATGTCTGCGTACAAATCATCTCTGCTTTGAAACAAATGCGCAACAAACATAGACAGAGCGCGCGATGAATCTCCAAGCATCTGGCAGAATGCCCAATCAAGTGGCATTCACACTGATTATTACTGCAAGAGAACGTAATGCCTGAATTTTGCCCGAGTTGCCAAAAGCAAATTGAATTCAACCTTCAAAGCGGAAGTAAGAATCTATGGAGATTATTTGAGCATATAAGCAAAAACCACATATGTTCGTTCTCTGAAAGCCAATTTTAAATTCTGCATTGATTTTCGGCGCTGAAATTGAAGCGAGAAGCAGTGGAAGACAACAGACGTTAATGCAAAATTGCCGCAACATAGATGCATAAAAAAAGCCATGTAGGCGCGAATTGCTAATTCAGTGAAGATAAAAAAGAAAGCACTCAAGACTTTATTTTGAAAGAGCTCGCAGGGCTCACCTGGATGGATCAAAATACAGAAAAAAAATGACAAAACGCACTTGCAGCTATAAGTAAGCTCTCCAGTTTTGAAAACATGGCCACATATTTGACCAGGCCGTCGAGTTTCGGCTGAAAGTCCCGTTTGTTCTATCAAAGGGCGAAGCGAAGAATCCGTTACAGCAGAATCCGCACAGAACGCACCCGCCAATGGCACAAATAGAGCTTTGTCTGGAAGAAAAATTCTTGGAAAAAATTCTCAAAAATCGATTAGACAGAATGGCTAACGACATTCTCTCATATTTGTAAAAATTTGTAAAATATAAACTCAAAGCTTAGCAATTGTGCTTCATTATTCTATATTCAATTAGAAGACTGTGATTCTCTAAGTGAGAAAATGCGCTTACTTATGTCCTTGTCGTCCTGTGCAACTTCCCAAGGATGTTCTGGATTCGGGGCATACAGCTTTGGACATTCGGAGCCCCAGTGACGATATAGCAAATCGCGAGCATTTTCCCAGTTTGCTTGACGTGCAGCACTGACCAGGTCCACTATCATTCCCAATTTCTATTCTTGTAAGCAACAATGTAGCATGTAGCTGGAAACTGGGTCGATCCCTGCAAAGAAACGACGTTCAACGAATGCAGAACGCGCAAGACACGAACACTCGAAAGAACATGTTCTGGACAGCGCACGATGATTCATTGTGATGCAAAGTTCAGAAAAACGGTGAAGCACAAAGTGACCAAGATCTAACATCAATGAGATGACCAAGTTCAATAGTTGTAGTGCAGAGAAAAAGAATGTAATTACTGCGATAAGAGTACATAAAAGATAAGGAGAGCTCAAAAGTTCTAAAAACACATCATGAGATGGGAGACGAGCAAATTTTGGAAAATCCTGCTTTTCCGGGTTTGAAGCATCTAAGAAAGTGAATAAAACGCATATATTACGAAAATTGGTTACAATTACTGAAGATAAAGCGTCGAAAAACTAAACTCTGGCAAAACTAGAGCAAAGTATTCGCCGCCACAGGTCTCACTCTCAACACACCTCTAATTGAACATTTCGAAATTCTTGCAACCCAGACTGATTTTAATGTGATAAACGAGGGCAATAAAGAGTGACCAACACTTTCGCAAGATCAGCACAAATGTGGAAATCAAAGATGAGAGGCAACGCGCCACAGAACATTGTTGTTTCTCGACTTGGGTCGATGAACAGCCGGCTGGCACGAAATCGGCGAAGACCGCGTGAGGGCTGCCGTTGCACCACTTTCAAACCACAGTGCGAATTTATGTTGGCTCACAGTTATTTTTTCATCGCTTGGCAGTCGAATCATGATTGCTCTCAGGTTCATGCAGAGCGGAGCATTACAAATATTCGATGATGCTGACAAACTTGTCAAACTTCCGCGTTGAAGCATTGCTTTTCGAACTCCTTTATCAAAATCCATGAGGTGCCTATATGCCCCCCCCCTAACGAAGACGGGGACCGACAAGCGCCATCAGGCTAATCGCACGACCCGCGCGCATTTCTACTTGCATCTTTCAATGCCCATATGCACTACACATTGGATCGAATCGAATAAATATTCGAGTATTCGAATGAAGTATTCGAATAAAATTTACTCGAAATTCAATTGATCGAAAATTTCAAAGTCTTGAATATATTCGATATTCGGCACTATTCCACATTGGTTGACCCCCAAAAAAATGAAAATTGCGAATTTCGCTAAAACTTCGTCTAGGGGGATTATTTTGTATGCTGAACACAAATATAATGTTTATCTCGTGTGACAGTGTCATCCGGTGGAGTTACGGCAGGATTACGGTGGGGGGGGGGCAAGATCACGGATTTGCCCAAAACTTAGCCCAGAGGGGTTATTCGGCCCGCTGATGCTGAATATCACATTGGTTTTGAAGCGTAGCGTCCTTTTCTCGGGTTACGGTTGCTACACGGTAACGGGTGTAAAACATCGTTCTGCCTCAAACGGGTGACGGCGACTCGGACGATCGTGAAGCTTTGCACACACGACTATCGCCGCGCGCTACACACCCTTCTGCGGCTTTTGCCTAAGCAAAGCACAGGAGAAAGATACATTTGCCGATTTGTGATTTTGACCCCTACCGTAAACCTACGTATACTGACTCGTGAGTCAGTATCTTCACAGGAATGCGGAGAATCAACGCGAATCACAGAATCACAGAATCACAGATAGCTAAGGTGTGTGATAGTTGTTATGAGAACAAGGCTTTATCTCTTTGCTTCACAGACATTCTTTGTATTATGTTTATGTATTTGATGTATATGTTTATGTGTTTGCTGTATATAAGCTAGCAGTTAGAGATGGCTCACTGTTCCTTTTTTGCTTTGTATTAGTTTAGCCTTTTCTCTGCACGACTCATTGCACGATAGGTTCTCCGCACTACACCGTCTGTAGGTAGTCACAGTCACAGTCACAGTCACAGTAACATCAGTTATCATGTAATTGTACTTAGAATAGTTGTAGGATTTAGTTTAGCACCTTTGCGCATTATTTGTTATTTGTTAGTCTTAATAAAGGTTTAATTACCCAAGTTTGAGGTAACACTCGAACCGACTCGCGCACGTCCTCAAAGTCCCGCGTGGCAAGCTAGAGCGACACACGTGTCAATTCAAGTGGTGCATCGGACCAATTGAAGAGGAATCCAAGCCGCACGTAGAGGTACGAAACTCATTTGATCTCACTGGTTCCGAGATATACGCACGAGCACGTAATTTGACACAACAGCGAATATGACCTCAACAGTAAGAGCCTATAAAGGACTGACGACTAAGCGAATTGATAACGTACTAAACTGGTTGCGCGAGTCATCTAAACTTCTCGACCCCGTAGCACCTGACCTTAGGCAAGGGCAAGCACAGAAAATTAAACTGGCGATAGAACTGTGCGACGAAAACATCAGCCTTATGGAATCCTCCCTCACCAAACTCACAGAAGCCTTTGATAGGATAGAAGACACAGACAATGAGGAAGAGGAACAGCTAGACAAGTATTTAGAGTCGGCACAAGAAACAATAATAAAACTACACGTGCACAAAACTAATCTCAAGCAAGTAATGCATGAGATTGGGCAGGAGAGTAGTGGTAGTAGCCATGCAAGTTCACTAGCCACGAGCAAACTCCCTGTCATACCCATCCCAGTTTTCTCAGGCAAGAAATGGGAATGGGACAACTTCTGGGCTCTTTTTAGAGCAAGTGTGCACGATCAGGAGCTGACAGAACTCCAAACATTCAATTATCTGCTGTCGTCCCTTACAGGGGAAGCGAAGCAATCAATCTCGAGATTCTTCGTTTCAGCAGAAAACTATGGGAAGGCTATCCAACTTCTTGTTGACCGATACGGCAACAAAGATGGGATAGTACTAGAACTAAACAAGCATCTTCAAACCTGCATTGCACGAGGACCAAGCACTATGGACCAAAAACAGCTCTTCGATAAGCTGTCAGCCATAGCTGCCCAGCTCACAGAGCATGGAGAGCACCTCGATAACCAACTAACAATACAAACTTTCCTACAAAAATTCCATGTACGCATAAGAAAAGCGGCCATGGAAAAGAACCTTCGTCAGGAGGAAGGCAATTGGACACTCGATCAGTGGCTTAAAGCCATCGATGAAGTCCTCACACAAGAAGAAAAGATAGGCGAGATACTCGCACTCAGCACTCAAGCACCAACCAAAAAGAATTTCATTCTTAACAATGCTTGCGAATGCTGCGGAAAGAAGGGCCACAGATGGGTTATTTGCCCTACAATCCCCACAGCTGACGACAAGAGATACTTTTTGGTTGCGTCAAAAAGATGCCTTAATTGCGGATCCAATAATCACAGAATAAGCACGTGCAACAGCGGTAGTTGCCGCAAGTGCGGAGGAAGACATCATACTGCAATTTGCACGAAGGCAAAGGCATCCTACGAACCTCGTTTCGAAAGTGCTTCCTCACACAAGGAAACAAGGAGTTTTGGCAAGGAGCAATATCGCTCTGAAACCAACTCCTTGCAAAAGGAAGGAAGAACTTTCGGCAACGAAAGTACAACCAAAAAGTTTGACAAGAAGGATAAGATGCTACAAAAACCCATTAAGTCTTCAAAACTGTACGCGGTAACCACGAAGAATCAGGAGGAACAAGAGCCTGATACTCCAGCAGTGTTGCAGCTACAACGGAATGAAAACCCTGAAAGGACAAATCACGGCAAAGTCATTCTGCTCGCCGGTTCAGCAGATGTGGTGGGCTCGGAAGGAGACACAAAAACTGTAACCGTTCTACTAGATACGGGTTCAGAGCTCTCCTTCATAGAAAAGAGCCTAGCGGACGAGTTGAAGCTACCCACGCATGGCACCACGTCTCTGCAAATAAGCACCTTCGGATCACCAAAACCCGTAAGGAAAATTTGCGGACTAACGAGTTTGAAACTGAAAGATAAAGAGGGCACACTGCACGAAATCCATCTGTACAAGAACGACTTCATTACGGGCGCAATTCAACGAGCAAGTTTGAATCAAAAGGATTTGCACTTTATTGAAACGCAACAAATTCCGCTATCACTTCCCTTAGAAGGAAAAGAGGTGCAACCAAGAATATTACTTGGTTGCGACCACTTATGGAACTTCGTAACACCTGCAAGCAAGATGCGCCTACCCTCAGGATTGCAGCTCATTCCAACGATACTTGGATATATCGTGAGCGGACGTCAGACAACGCAGGAGACACAACGCCCAATAACACTCTGCACAATTCAAGGGTATGACGAGGAGAAGGAAACCTGGGATCGTTATTGGTCGCTGGAATCCTCAGGAACCGAAGAATACACAGGTTCACAAAAAACCGAAGTCAAGAAGTTGAACGAAAAAGTTCTCAAAGACTTCAAGGACTCGATCGAAAAGCGTGCAGATGGATACTATGTACGCCTACCATGGAAGGAACAGCACCCACAATTACCGGACAACAAAGCACTAGCACTGAAGCGCTTGAAGAAAGTGCTAAACGTCTACGCGGAAGATCCAGACACTCTGCAGATGTACGACAATGTCTTCAGGGACCAACTGGAAAAAGGAGTCATAGAAGAAGTAGCACCAGATGAGGATTCAGAAGCGCACACCGTACACTATCTACCACATCAAGCAGTTATCACTCCTATGAAGGAAACGACGAAGATGCGTATCGTGTTTGATGCATCGGCACACTACAAAAACTGCCCGTGTTTAAACGACGTGCTGCACCAAGGACCTCTAATACTACCAGACATGCTGGGAATACTTCTTCGCTTCAGAATGCACGATATTGCAGTCATTTCGGACATCGAAAAAGCGTTCCTGCAAGTGCGATTACAAGAAGCCGATCGTGATGCTACTCGATGCATATGGATAAGGGATATCAACCGTCCCCCGACTTACGAAAACCTGGTCGTTTACCGATTCACAAGAGTAACGTTCGGACTCAATGCATCACCCTTTCTCTTAAGCGCCACAATCGACTTCCATCTAGAGCGCACGGCACCGGACGACGCACTAGCACCAGAGATAAGGCAGAACCTCTATGTTGATAACTTACTCTTTGGTGCACGATCATCAGAAGAAGCACTGCAAAAATACACCCGTTCTAAAGAGATCTTCCAAGGTCTCAACATGAACCTGAGGGAATTCATGTCCAATGACGAACGCTTCAACAGCACCATCAGGGAATGCGATCGAATGAAGACCTCTCACCCAAAAGTGCTCGGCATACCATGGAATCCAACTACGGACAAAATTATCATCAAAGGCACTATGGCACCAGCAAAGGGAAAGACTACGAAGAGAACAGTCACCCAGCAACTCGCGTCAGTATACGATCCCCTGGGACTCATGGTGCCCCTCCTTCTACCAGCAAAAGTATTTCTGCAATCCCTGTGGAAAGAAGGAATAGACTGGGATACACCACTAACACTACAATGGCACGAACAGTGGCGACAGTTGTCAGAGGACATATCCACTTTCTACAAGGAAATAGACAGGAACACTATAAAGGCGGAAAAGGCAACCAGAATCTTCGTATTCGTTGACGCCAGCCAATTTGCAATAGCCTCATGCGCATACCTAGCTTGGGGAAAGCAGTCGCAGTTAATAATGGCAAAATCCAAACTTCCTTCCCTCAAAACATCGATGACAATACCCAAACTGGAGATGAATGCACTAACACTAGGCATGAGAATGGCCTTCTTCTTGCACAATGCATTACAACCATTGTGCAAGATCGAAGAGATCATCCTGTTCACAGATTCGGAGATTGTCCTGGGATGGATAAAATCGTCCCCATCACGCCAAAGCGTGGGAGTGCTGATAGCAAATCGCCTTCGGGAAATAGGAAGAATTGTCAACGATTTGCAGGAACAACACGTACACTGTCTTTTTGGACATGTGCGCACCGTGGAGAATCCAGCGGATTGCGGAACTAGAGGCTTGACACCAAACGCCCTACAAGATTACCTTTGGTGGCAAGGCCCAAATTTGATGCACGAGCACGACTGTAGCAATCTCACGCCGTTTGGTAATGTGAGGGATGCAGACGAAGTAGTGCTGGCGACATCACAAGTGACGCCGAAAACAAAAGCAACAAAGAATTCGCTGCTTGACTTAGATCGATTTCATTCCTTGCACAAGGCACAGAGAGTTATGGTTTATGTTCTGCGATTTGTGAAAAGAGCGATCAGTCACCTACCAGAGCTACGGAAAGAACAAATTTATCAAAACATCCAAGCTCTCAGCGAAATATCAACATTGCACGAACTTACAGGAGCCGAAATGCACGAAGCAAGAATCGCCATAATAATGGATCATCAAAGGGAATTCGTGCATGACGACCGCATCAAATCCCAAAAGGATTTGAATATTCACAAAGACGAGAGAGGATTGCTGCGATGTTATGGACGCCTTCAAGAAGCCGACATCGCCAATACAGCTAAAACCCCAATATTCATTGCACCAAACACAGCATTAGCTAGGCTCATAATATCAGAAGCGCACGACTATTACCACAAAGGACTCGCTCATACAATGGCAACAGTGCGGGAAAAATATTGGATTCCCAAGCTTCGGCGACAAACGCAAGTGGTAATTAGAAGATGCGTACCATGCCAAAAAATAAACAATCTGCCCTTCACCTATCCCGAAACGAAGGCAGTACCTTCGACTAGAGTGAGAAGATCAAAACCCTTTCAACACATAGGACTGGACTACTTCGGACCCTTGATGATCAAGAACATGCACCAACCACGAAAACAAAATATGGAATCAAATGGAACCGAAGAAGAAAAGAAAAATAAAGAACAAAAAGAAAACGAAGAAGCACAAAAAAGATCAAAGGCTTATGGATGTATACTCACGTGCCAGACAACACGCCTCATACACTTGGAGTTGGTGGAGGACATGTCTACAGAAGCATTTGTAAATGCTCTTCGACGATTTTTTGCACGAAGAGGAGTACCTGAAACGATAACGTGCGATAACGCACCTACCTTTCTGCTGGGAGAGCAAATATTGCACGATGCAATAAACAACGCGGAAAACAGCACGGATCTCCAAAGCGATCTTGCACAACGAGAAATTCGATGGAAGCACATAACACCGTACGCACCGTGGCAGGGTGGTTTTTACGAACGGCTAATTCGCTCCATCAAAGACTCGTTGCACAAAACACTTGGAGTACGAATCGTGACATTTGATGCACTAAGAACAATATTAGCAGAAATCGAGGCAGTGCTAAATTCACGACCGCTTACATATCAAGAAGAGAAATGGGAAGATCAACCTATTCTCCGGCCCATAGACTTCTTGCAAAACGATATCATACTGCACTTTCCCCTGCAAAACATAGGAGGAAACGGGAAGGATAGGACCTACCATACTCCAGAAGAAGCACAACAAATGGCCACACAACATCAGGCAGAGGAAGCACTGAAGTCATCAGTCAATTAAACGGAAAAATTCTGGAAGATTTGGAGCACACAGTATCTTACAAATCTGAGGGAATTTCACAGAATACACATCGACGAAAAAAGAGGAACTACCACAAAGCCGAAGAAAGGAGATGTGGTACTCATGTGGGAGTCAGTGCAACCAAGAAACACATGGAAAATGGCAAGAATAATTGAATTTCAAGACGCACCAGGCGCAGGACGAGAAGTTGTGCTAGAAACACCTAACAAACATAAGCTCAGACGCCCCATCAATCGCATAGTACCACTGGAGCTTGGACAGGATCAAGAAGAAACATCCAGCCCGCGAAGAGAAACATCCACTTCGCAGGAAAATACACCACAAACGAGGTACAATTTGCGCCCAAGGAAGAAGGTTGATTACACCGAAGCAAAGGACGAAGGTACCAGCCTCAATTGCCTGCCAAGCCTCTTCAGACACAATGCCCACCTTTTAACAGTCTTACTCCTAACAATATGTGCGCAGGTCTGCTTAGGCGGCAGCAACATAACACGTCATCTTCAATGCATTGACGGAGGAGTAATCCTAACACAAGAAGAACCACATCAATATGAGATTTGCGCGGAGGACTACTGCATCGAATTCTGCCAGCCGCAACGAATAGAAACGGTAAGATTCCCCGCACAAATCACGCTGCACGAGCACTTAGTGAAGTGGAAAACCTTTGACGGACGCGAAGTAAACATAGTGGAAACGAGTTGTAAAGCAGCACAGTTCTGTGAACAACTTACCTGCACCTTCTGCACGGCAATGATGACCAACCCGGAATGTTGGCCACGGAGCTCCATTACTGTACCTTTTGAAGATAGTTGTATTGTGTGTACGATTATCGGTTAAAACAGTATGGAACACGATGGCAAAGATATTGGCACCAGCCCATCACAGACGTCGAAGGATTTCGTTCTCTAGAAGTGCAATACTCATGGCACTAAGCGTGAGCACAATACTGCAAGCGTGCCAAGACGTAGATGTCTTTACGCACCAAAGCAGATCCTGCTATCGCTCAAAACGAGGCCATTATTGCACGATTGATACAACGGAGATTCTCAAAATCAACCCTTTCAAGCAAGAAGCCTGCATCAGATTGAAAGGCAAGAACAACAACATCCTAGAAGTAAAACTACTTTGGAAAAGCCTCAATCTGATCTGCGAAAAACAAACGATACTGTTCACTAGAAGCACGCAGTATGCACTATTGGACAGCAAACGATGTCCACATGCAGGATCATGCGTAGGAGATAAATGTGGAAGTATCACGCGAACATCTCAAATCCCAGAACTGCACAAAGCAAATTACTACCCAGGCGTAACCGGATGCGTAAAAAGCTGCGGCGGACCGGGTTGTGACTGCTTTTACCCCAGTTCCGGGTGCTTATTTTACAGGATTTATCTCATACCAAACGATGAGGAGGTGTATGAGATCTTCAGATGTGGAAGATGGAAACAGGTAGTAAACCTACAACTCTCTATTAGCGAAGAAGGAAAGCCAACACAACTTCACGACATTCGTCTTGTTCCAAATCAACCCAGTATACTTTCGATATTTGCAATTACTCTTTCATCGATCAGCACTCCACCAACACCTCTGCTAAACACAGCCTTTCTCACGGATGGTAAACTCTTCGCACTGGCTCCAACGGACTACCAGCCACCTCTAACATGTAATTCACAAGAAGAGGCACGAAACCTTACCTGCGAGGTGAGAGAGGAATGCACCTGTACACCAGCAGAGTCGAAAATGCGCTGCGACTGCAAGGAGGGCAACCTCACATCACATATTCGGGAACCACGGTATAGATTGCCTATATTGCGACCCAACCTTGAATTCCAGGAAATGAACGGAACGATAACTTCAAAAATACCACAGCTACCAACAGCGCTATTCCTACTACGCATCAAAGGGAAATTTAGCACGACTTCAGTACGATCAGAAGCGGTATGCACAAGTAAAAATGCCCATTGCACAGGGTGCTATAAATGCACAAAGGGAGCCAAAGCCCTAATCACATGCATTTCCTCAACACCTGCAGCACGGGCAGAAATAGAATGCGGCGACGATGCATTCACGGTTTTGTGCTCACAGGAAGGTACACAAACAAATATAAGCTTCATAAGTCAAAAGGCCCAGTTCCACAGAAAATGTACTATTAAATGTGGGACAACGGTTAACTCCTTTGAGATTGCAGGAATTCTACACTACACGGGAAACCTACACGAAGCGACGCGACGCATCTTGAAAGGAGAAAGCGAAATCTTCTCGGAAATAAATCTTCCAGACTTTGGACATATATTCGAAGTATTTCGCAACTGGGGCTATACACTAGTGATCACCATTGCACTAGTGGCGCTCGCATTGCTGATGACATACACTTGCATCACGAACATGGTATTTTGCACAGTGATCAGATTCATTTTCCGACTTGGCTATTGCTTGTGCAAGTTATGCGTCTGTCTAGTGGGGTGGATATTGCGCACGCTGCTCAAATCTCTTCGAAAACAACGAGGGAAGAAGCCACGGCAGAAAATTCTCTGATGCGCATGAATCCACGACAGGCACAATAGCACGAGCACTAAACTCCAGATTCAATAGCAAATAACTTAGTCGGACACAGAAAACATGAGACACACAAAACATCATGCAAATCTGCCGGCGAGGTCAGTCAAAAGCACGACAAACCCTTGTTGGCTCTCAGAAAGACATCTCTTTTCTACCACCAAAGGGACAGGATTATAAAGAGGGAGGATCACCTTATAGCTGATGTGAAAGCCATAAACATTAAAAGAGAAAAAACAATCAATATAAAACAAGAAACGGCAAGAAGCATGAAATACGGCAAAAAAAAGCAGGTGTAATGAGCGGCAAAGCTCCGAATCAAAACATCGCAATATTCGCGGCGGCGATCACACCGTGCTTGACTAAACCTACGGGGATGGAAAAGAATTGATAACAACTACTTGAGTAGAAACCAAAATCCGGCATCTAATCACTCAATTATTGTTACAGATAATGGACAAGTTCACGGAAGAAGAGCGCAGATTTATGGAGGAGAAACTAAGGCAAGAGTTCGCACGGAAGATAAGAATGGTCGAGAGTTCACCGGCTCGTCCCACGGAAAGCATCGTCCGGCAGAAACTCAAATTTTACGCGGACAAATGCTATGAGTTTGAAAGTCTACACAAGCACGCCAAAGCACGATTTGTTTCTCTTATGATGGACAGATGGGATATGATCATTGTCAGAGGTGGAGCGTTGCACTATCTTCTGAAGATAAAGCAACTCTACATGGAGCACAAAGAAGAACGCACGAATCTCACAGTCATGAGAGACCAGTTCGTGTTAGCGCACGAGTGGTACGAAGTCTTGGTGGCAATGAACGAAGCGAACGAGCTTGAACGACTGGCCTACATTAATGAGCTATCAGCCGAAGTCTTCTACGAGACGACGGAGCCGGGAGACGAAGGCTATCCCGAACCCAGGCAGACTCGGCGCAATTACACGAAGGATCGAGTCTGCAGCATTGTGCACAACCTGTTAGGTCTTTACGACCTTCTCTTGAAAGAAGAAAAGGCAGCGGTAGAAGAAGCAGAATGCGAATTCAAACGGAACACAGCCGCAGAAGACAAAACTCTTCGTGAGATGAGAAACGCCTTTATGGATTTGCAGGACGACGTCAAAAAGCAGCAGCACGAAACACGGGAGTGGATGCAAGCCATGCATCAGCACTTCGAAGGACTGGTCACCCGCGAAATGAAAGACGGATTTCGCTCACTTCGCGAAGATGTCAAGAGACAACAGGAAAGCACAATGCACCAGATAGAAGACATTACAGCACAGTTACAACACCTTTCTGGCCAAGTCAGCGAGGAGGCTGAAAGTCGGAAGCACGAGCTCAAATCACAGAGTAAGAGCATCAGAAGCTGGCTGGACAAGATGGAGTCCTCCATTAGCAGCACGATGTCCACCAACGAAGATCCGGACAGGAGACGGCACCAAGAGAAAGGACAACATCAGGCCCAGCAAGGAGAAGAAGAAGACCGCACGTCACATTCTGGTTGCACGAGAACAGGTTCCAAGAGACGGCACGAAAGTCCCGTATCGGAGTCTGACCGGCAACAAGCCAACCTTCAGAGACTCCTGGATCAGAGCGAAAGGGAGTTAAGTGACGTAGAACACTTCTTATCCAACTGCGGAGGAATCGAAAGACGCTTCGGAGATCGAGAAATGAAGGACAACGAATCACTCCTCATGTGCGTCTACTGCAAGGTGTTTGGGAAGCACTATTCTGATGCATGCCCAAGGATAAGAAGTGTGGCCGAAAGACTGGAAATCCTGCGCGAGGAAGGACGATGTCTAAACTGTATCGAACTGCACGACGCGTTAAGCTGCAGGAAACGCCCAATCTGCTTCTACTGCAAGAGAGCTGACCCATCGGCGCCACCATCAGAGCACCGTGAGCACCACGCAAGCATCTGCACCAAGCCCGAGGAGTATACCCGGAAGGTTCAGCTAAGGAAGGATCTCCTCAGAAGGATTGACAGGTGCAAGGAGGAACTCATGAACTCGTGGAGACGCAGCGCATCAGCACGAGCACAAGAAGAGAAGCGGACACCAGATTATCAGTCACGGCCTACTACACCGCGAGGTCCCCCCGACTTCTATTGCTGAGGCCGGAGTATACTGACTCGTGAGTCAGTATCTTCACAGGAATGCGGAGAATCAACGCGAATCACAGAATCACAGAATCACAGATAGCTAAGGTGTGTGATAGTTGTTATGAGAACAAGGCTTTATCTCTTTGCTTCACAGACATTCTTTGTATTATGTTTATGTATTTGATGTATATGTTTATGTGTTTGCTGTATATAAGCTAGCAGTTAGAGATGGCTCACTGTTCCTTTTTTGCTTTGTATTAGTTTAGCCTTTTCTCTGCACGACTCATTGCACGATAGGTTCTCCGCACTACACCGTCTGTAGGTAGTCACAGTCACAGTCACAGTCACAGTAACATCAGTTATCATGTAATTGTACTTAGAATAGTTGTAGGATTTAGTTTAGCACCTTTGCGCATTATTTGTTATTTGTTAGTCTTAATAAAGGTTTAATTACCCAAGTTTGAGGTAACACTCGAACCGACTCGCGCACGTCCTCAAAGTCCCGCGTGGCAAGCTAGAGCGACACACGTGTCAATTCACTACGATAACCTGAGAAAATGACGCGACGGTGCAAAACCAATGGATATTCAGCATCAGCGGGCCGAAGAACCCCTCTAGGCCAAGTTTCGGGCAAATCCGTGATTTTGACCCCCTACCGTAATCCTACCTTAACTCCACCGGATGACGCTGTTGCACGAAATAAACATCATATTCGTGTTCAGCATACGAAACAACCCCCCCCCCCTAGACGAAGTTTTAGCGAAACGATTTTCATTCTTTGGGTCAACTTCCTTACTCGAAATCTGTCAATGAATTTATACGATTATTCGGTTATTCGAAATTTTCTATTTTCCAATATATCATTTATTCATTTATTTATTTATAATACACGAAAGTGTGCCAAAAATAGAAACCAAAAGAACACAAAACACAGAACACAAAACACTCGGGCTTGGATCACATTGTCCCCTGCTGGATGATCAGGTCGCTCTCCATCTCCAAGAAGTGAGTGGGGCTCCACCGAGATCCTTTTCCCTTACCTGAACGCATGGGGATGTAATAAATTACCAGGGCCTGGCTGACCAGCTTAAAGGCACCGTCCACCCAAAGTGAGGGTTCACGAGATTCAATGGTATGCTAATGTGGGCCCCCACACTAGGCCAACCCCCAAGTTTCCCCGCAAAAGATTGTTTCCGGAGCGAGAATTCCGCTCTGGAAGTTACGTGATACGTGATCCAGAGGTGGTCAATCCGCCCATTTTGCAGCTTTGTGGGCTGCGGCGCTGATATACGCCGGGCGATAACCGCGCCGCAGCCCTGCAAACTGCACTTCCACCCGTCCCGCTTTCTCCAAAATAGGGGTTTTTGGGATTCTCGACTTCATATTCGAAATCAGGGCCTTCAGAAGGCCCGGAAGCGACAAAAACATGGAAGTCGAGAATTTGGGTGGACGGTGCCTTTAACCCAAGGCGGACGAATCCGTCAGGGACCCTGGGCGAGCGAGAAGGGGGGGATCTCAAGGCAGAGGGCTCACTAGTCTTCGATCTCCTCAAATGGCTACCCAAGCATAGAGAATCATGTATCAATATGCATGCTTGACCCCCGCCAAGCATGTCGTACTCAGCATGCTTGAACTACCCACAAGGCAAAGCGTTGAACAAATTTGAACTTTTGACCCACCTGCTGTATCCCAAAAACAGAAAAAATGTCTCAATATTATATTCAAATTCCAAATGACTGCCCTAAACGAAGTTTAGAGCAAATTGTTTTTTTGACCTCATACGTATACCTGCCGTGACTCCATGAACATAAGGACGTGATTTTGGGGCCCACATACTGGAATAGTCGGGATTTCTTGTGGTCATGCGTTCTAATCGGTTCTGAAAGAAATACAAACTGAGAATACAGATGGAAAAATTGCTGCAAACTTCTGCATTGAAACAGGATGTAATATAAATATCTGTATGTGGTTCAGGACCTGCATAGCGTGCTATGTGTGAAAATGCACGAATCGCGCAAGAGTATGCCCATAAACAAGCAACCAGGAAATTCAGTAGCCGTGCGTCGCTAGTTCCAGCAAATCGCGACGACCAGAAATCGCTTGAAACGTGGTAGTGGCGTCCCAGGATTTCCGTTCGGGGGGGGGGGGGAGGGGGAGGGGGCAAAAAGTTTTTCCCAGTGAAGGAAGGTGGCGTCATTGGAAAAACCACCTTCATTGGGAAAAATTTTTTGGGGTGCTTCTCAAAATTTTTGCGAGTTTCCAACCCCTAAAATCCGGAAAAAGGGGGCGTAACGTCAGCCATACCCCCGAAAAAACTTTTTTACAAGGCTAATTTGAATATTTAAAAATTTTTGAAATTACTTTAATTGTTTACAAAAGTAAACAAGTCACGTGCGCATTTATAACCCATATAAGTAATTTTTAAAAATTCGCGACCCATCGGGGATGGGGGCGCGCGCCACTGAAATTTCCGGAGGGCAAATGGCGGGGATCTGCCACTTCGTGCTCCGGAGCCCTCCCATTTCACGCGCTTTGCTGCTCCGGGGCTCCTCCAAATGTAGCGCACCCCGGAGCAGAGATTTGCGAGTGGGAGGGGTCCCATCCCATTTCACGCGTTTTGCTGCTCCGGGGCTCCTCCAAATCTGGCGCACCCCCGGAGCAGAGATTTGCGAGTCCCGGGGAGGGATTCCATTCGCCTTCTTGTGACGTCACGGTGACATGATTGAGATTATACGGTAACGTCACAAGAAGGCGAATGGAACCCCTCCCCGGGACTCGCAAATCTCTGCTCCGGGAGTGTGCCAGATTTGGAGAGGCCCCGGAACAGCAAAACGCGTGAGATGGGATGGGACTTCCTCGGGACTCGCAAATCTCTGCTCCGGGGGTGCACCAGATTTGGAGGAGCCTCCGGAGCACCAAAACGGGTGAAATGGGAGAGCTCCAGAGCACGAGTGGCAAACCCCCGTTGGGCAGAGCCCGGGACCCTCCCATTTTCGCTCCGGAGGTATCCCTTCGACTGTCTGAGTGGTATAAAAAGTGTGATGTATGCCCAGCGCTTTATGTATCCATGGATGGTAGGATCGGTAAGTGAAAACCTGTCGATATTCACTTGAGGCCAAGAGGGGCCACATCCTTGATCTCTCTGATTGATTGTGGTCATAAAAATTAAATTAAGGTTGCTTCTTGGTGTACGGCAGAAATTCTCTGAGATGATCCATATAAGTGATACATATAAAAAATCTCCTCGCCACAGATCCGTGTGCTGTTGCGACAGGGTGGCTAATCCAATTGATTCTATGGAAATCAAATCTCCTCGAGGAGTACAGAGTTCCTGTACTCGATGAGATCGGTATTCGGAGAGTGACAACTATCTAGAATGCTTAGCGATGAAACTTTTCTGTAGCTATGCGCATACGTTATTGTTGTACAGCTCCATATTGGTCACATTGCAGAATTTTCATGGGTTTGAAATTCGGTTTTGGTTCAAAAGAGTGAGACCCATGATGAGGTTGAAGTCTATCCGTCAACGTCAGCGATTACGCAAAGTTTGCAAGAACGCCCTTCGCCTCATTTATCGGAAAACGCTTTTTTCGCTATTCCATGACTTCTGAGATCAACCTGAGCTTGGGAACTGAAACCAGCTGATTGTTAAAGATGATTGACTTACTATAAAATGTTTTCATAATAAAAAAGATAGCAGTCGTTTTTTGAATGGAATGACAAGTCATAGGCGCTGCAAATGTTTTTTACCTCAGAATGTAACTGTACAAAAAAGAGAGTCGAAGAATGCATTAGTGGTTAAAGGAAGCAAGTGGGTTTATAAGCGAAATCAACGAGTCTGGAAGCCGTTTTTAGAAGTGATTGTAAGCTAGCATGCGCACAGTTCAACAAAACTTCGGACAGTTTCATCAGCAAAACGGAAATTACAGTGATTCATAGATGGATGTTTATAATGTTTGGAAATGTATAGGATGTCTTGAAACATAAAATATATGATTGCTAGTAATTCCCTTCTAATCAATTTTGCGGATCCTTGGGTAGCATATGGTAGGGCTGGCTTCAATCAAATCTTTAGTAGAAACTGAAAAACACTCTTTATAACTGTGGGGCTATGAGAACTCTTGAAAAATTTTCTCGCTAGTGAGAGCATAACAGAGTGTTCACAGTGGCATTACGTGAGGAACATTAGTTTTAAGCCATCAAGGGCCATATTTTGCCTCAGGAAGAAATTAAACAAGCTAAAAATCAAAATTAGGTATCGTTGACTTCAAATATGAAGTTCCTACTCTATCTTGCTTCCTCATAAGCGATACCAATCTTTATTGTTTTTCAAAGTTGTGATTTTAACGTTCAGAATACTCGAAGAATTCGGAGAATCTTGGGTTGTAGCATGAACATGCATGAAAAGCCTGCTACACAGCTTTTCAGATTTTTTGTTGTACTGTCGTGTAAGTTGCAGCTCATCTTTTTGCATGTTCCTAATAATCCCAAACGCTGCTCGTTTTTCAAAGCCATTCATCTTTCTTCAAAGCGTACACTAGGATGCTGATATAGAAATGTACAGGGCTTCTCTCACTAGACTAAAATAATCAGGTGTAGAATCCGTTAGATGTCTTAACCGATTTTGGACTGTCTCAAATTTGATTAAAGTCGAGAACAAAGTGATTCGAGATCTGTTTGAAATCGCTTCTTATTCCGAATTGCTTGTGTAGACTTTAGTGTCAAGAAACCTTTAGATATGTCTCAAGCTTAGTAATAATTTCAAAATTTTGGTTCTTTGCAGGTATGCATACTATCGGTATAATCACTGCATTAGTACCTTTTCCACCGTCTTCTAATATCATTGGCTGTTTCCTTGCTGTAGTCTGGTTCAGGAGGAACAAGATCTTAACAATCACATCAATCAACAAGGTAAGATCTCTGTGACATACTAAGCTCATGCTGTCGTAGCCGACAGCATGAGCTTGTTTGCGACCACATGTTTTGCGGTCTTGTACCTTTATTTTGCACACATCTCAAAAACAGTGTTTTTTTTGTGGTTACCACTCCCATGGAACAAAGGAGGCTGCCGTCTGGCAGCCTTTCGAATACTTACAGTCTAGCACTTTTTTTTAGTATTTGTTGAAGTATTGCCGGAGAGTCCGGGCTTGAGAATAAAGGAACTAATCCATTGTGTTTAGCAGAAACACGGTAAACCAAAAATCCACTGAACCCGAGCACACATGCCATTTCTAAAAAAAAGATTTTGCTGGCGGCATACCCTCGATATATAGAGCCACGTACTCTGGTAACCTCCACTTTGAGGGCTATGAGGGGACACAACCTTCACCTGGAAAAAAAAGAAGTCATCCGGGGCTTCGCCCCGGATGTTACTATCCTGACCATATCGGAACGAATGTTAATGAAGCAAATATAGGGAATAATACCTTTGGGTTATCTCAGCGAAACTGAGAATTTGCGTTTTCACGGCCTTTTTTACGTTAAAAAGATGGTTTCTGTGAGATTCTCGCCAGAATTCAAAACAAAATTTCTCAGTTAACCTCTCATTCGACCAAAGTCGAGTTTCAAAGATCTAGGAAAGCCGTTGGAGTAAAAAAAAACATGAGAAGCTGCGCTTAAATTTTTCGCAGGGAGTCGCGGACGAAAACGCTGGTCTATCTCATTAATGAGTGATCTTCAACGCTTGAGACGTTGTCAGTTCTCCTCGTCGTGACATGATGATCAGAATGATATATAATGTTGTAGAGTTTCGTTGAGACCCCGCGGAGATCTAAGACCAGAGCCAAACCTCAGATAATCGCCGGGGGCAGGCGGTCCGCAAACTCGCGCTTTTCTGCAAGCGGTCAGCAGGATTTCGGGGCGTGGCCAAATCTTCAGCGGGCGGTATTTGCGTTTTCTGCAAGCGGGCATCAATACAAAATTTTCTGCAAGCGCTCGTCAAACAATCTCTTTCAGCGAGCGCTGACCAAACTTTCAGCAGGCGCTCAGACTCTTTTTACGCAGTTTCGGGCGTACGCCGAGAAAAGATGAGACTCTATGTGGCAGAGGTGCCATCGATGGTTTTATTACCCAAGTTTGGGGTACTTTCTTTCAGCGGAAAGTACCTGAGGGCTGTGCGGTCCTTCAAAAAGGACCGTGCGGCTCTCAATAATTTTGCATGTTCTCGCGGAAAATCCGCGAGAATGCGGCCACTGTGCCGCAACTTATGTATAGAAAAACCGCGATAGATCTTCGAGCGTTCGTCTAAAAATTGGCCAAAATTATTCCAGATTTCTGCAAGCGGACCACAAAAAATCAGCGAACTATTTTTCCGGTGCCCGCTTGCTCAAAATTCGCATGGCCGCTTGCCCCCGGCGATTATCTGAGACGCCCCGTCGGTCTGGTCCGTCTCCGCTGCTCGTCTGCGTCTCCGCGCGCTGAGCGCTACTCACTGCCCCAAACGCGGGGCGCGGGGCATTTGGCTCTGGGTTGGGCCAGACTGCGCGGCGTACGCGACACACGCAGCGTACGCCGCGTATGCTCCTATGATGAAATATACCGAGCGTACGCTGCGTACGCCGCGTACGCCGCTTTCCTGCGAAGTCTGGCTCAACCCTCTGGTACCCTTTTCTTCGTTGTTCGGAGCCCAATTTTAGCAAGACATACATCATTTTGAAGCTCTTGATATTTATTTTCACGTTGACAACGTCCCAAAACCATATTTTTTGATTTGATCGAGAAATGCGGCAAGCTTTGTTTTCGAAAATCTCTTAGTTTTGTCCTAGTTTAACTGTTTTCACGCGGTTTTTTCTTGCAATCCATAGAACTTGCTTCTGTTCATAATGTAGACAAGCACCCAGGGCTTATCTCTTCGATTATGGAGGAATTTTTTGTGAAAAATTGTAAAAAGTGCATTTTCTTCACCTTGTTCTGTTTCAGTACTTTTGCAGCGATTTTTTTCCAGCGTGGGCGATTGTTGCTCAGAACAATAAGCGCAACAATCCAGACAACGTCCCAGGAAACAGGAACGTCAATGCGGGGATAAAAATTTAAAGGACTCATCAAAAATTAAATTTGGTTTCGACGTTCTTTTCGATTTAGTGAAGAAGAAACTTCGCGTTTTTATAACTAATTTCTCTCTTGTTTTCTTGTTCTTGATAACCGTCCTTCCGAGGCATGTTTTTTTTAAACAATCACAAAAAAAATTAGCTCTTCATGCTTTCCACGTGTTGCGAATGCTGTTCCTGGGCGAAAACTGGCACTTTGAAAAGCCGCCAAATGAAAGATTTCAGACCTCACTGCAGCGTTTTTATCCAGTTTTCAGCAGTCTCTTTTGTTTTTGTATCGGTTTTACGTCAATTTCCTTCTCTGATCTTCTTTGAACAACCTTCACTTTTTATGCGGGCAGACGTTCAAGGAACCTTCGCTTTTGACGCCCTGTCTCTAAACTATCGAAGGTATGGTTGGCGGATGAATGGTCAGTTTCGCGTTGCTAGCAGCACGTTTTTGTTTTAACGGATGACTTGAATCTTTACACTTCATTACTATCCAACAAGATATAAGACAAGCAGAAACAAGTGCAAGATCGCGTTCCAATAGTCAACTCAACCATGATGTCACACTACTTTCTCGTCACCGCAGCATCGTCGTAGCGCCCGATTTATGTCAGCAGCGTCTGGAGACAACGCATTTCGCAGTTTGTCCCGAGAATGACATGTGTCGCGCATCCATTCCTCCGTTAAACATCCTTTCGGCTGTGCACGTCGAGGTGAATGCGTGAGTGAGTAGCTTGTAGGCGTCCAACTCCTGCCGTATGCCGCATATAGACCTCCATCGTTTTTTTATCAATCTAGACGGAGCGATGAATGCTTTTGCATACGTTATGATTTCAGGCGGCTAATAGGAGCCAGTACGCTTGCGAAAACGTTGAATATATCTTCCTTATTTATTTTCCACTGTGACTAGTAATCTTGGACAAGCCAGTATTTTTTGGTTAGCTTTTCCAACTTTTTTCATGTCAATTTCTTGCACAAACAGAGGTCTGTACATGGCTAAAGTGATTTCGGCTTTTTGGGATAAGTCGGCTGCATATCCTCAACGCTACGTCCCTAAGAATTTTTTTTACGGTTTCATCATTTTCTTTATCTCCTAATTGGCATGATAAGTGAAAAAGCACATAGGTCGTCTTATTTTCGTCGAAACTAATTTTTTTTACATAGAGCATTAACTCTCTAGACCAAATCTGTTCAGAAATTAAAATGCCCAAGTTCTACATATTCACATTTCTCAAATCATCCTTGAAGGTACAATAGTTTTTTGTTCACTTGTTGTGGGACTAATGCTTTTATCCAATTGATTTAGAAATTGGCAAGTTTTACTTTTCACTATTTCAGTATTTGGTAGGTAGTACCCAGAGCAGTGACTTGTCTGCAATTCCTACAGCGTCTGCAAGCGCCTTCCCGTGAAGTGTGCCAAGTCGAAGAAAGATAAGCACAGGGACAAAACCGTCTAACAATGCGAATGCGTTTGTAATTTCGCACTGGATATCCATTGTCCACTTTGCTAAGGCTGTCCTTGCGACTCCAAAGCAGCAAACCGTACGGGGGTGAAGTCAGCGCAATTGAGAGTCGCTTTTTTAACTTCTTTTGGTAATAAGTGTGCATTTTGCCGTCAACTATATTAATGGGGTGCCACAAGACTCACTTGACAGGTACGCTGTGGTCTGCTGTTATGTCAGTCAATCCTATACGGGACACATCAATGCTTCTCGACCTGCTCATACTTGCTCAAGAAATCTGATTGAGGGATCCAACTCTAAAAGTAAGAGATTGGTGGTCAATCACTGAGTCAAATATGCTCCAACATGAGGCTCGAATGAGTATTTCGGAAACCCCAGCAGCACCGAAAGATTTGCGCAACGATACTCTTCATGTTTGATAATAGTCAAATGAAATTCGCCACTTATTTATTGGAGAAAGCTTGAAGGAAGTATCCGGGCAGAACTGGGAGCACCTAATTTTAACGCATTGTCAAGAAGGTTTTCCATGCAGACTAAATCCCAACTGCGAATGCAAAAAATGCTTCTAGAGCGAAAAAAACAGCTTCAAAAATGTAAACGGGCCCGCCCTTCTATTTAGTGACGTCATCACCGAAGCAGGAAATCGTAGCAGGATACGCCGCTGCAGCCGATGACAGCGTCGCAGCGATTGTGTCCTGGCGCAATTTCCTGCTTCGTAATGACGCCACATCGAGGAGAGGGTCTGTCTACACTTCTGAAGCTGCTTTCTAGCTCTATTTTGCACTAACAGTCGTAGTAAAGCTTGCATGGGGAGCCCTCTTCGGCTATACGTTGGAGTGAGGTGCTCCCAGGTCTGCCCGGAACTGCCTTTGAGCTTTAAAGGTTAAAATTGATGGAGAAAACCCTTACATATTTGGGACTGTCACTTTGCAAGAAAGAAGAGTTGCTAGAAGCTCTGTAAAGCGAAAATGGAATAATGGATTTCATGGCCTCTGCAGGCATTGTAATCATAGATGCGATAGGGGGAGTGATGGATCTTACCCCCTTCACTTTGAGGCCAAACTCCCGATGACCCCCTTCACCTGGGCTGAGATTCGTATTGTACACTGAGAATATGATAAAAATTGTTATTAAAAGGTTTTGCAGGCTAAGTACCTCAAGCAACAAGTACACTCATAAATTTACAAAAGAAACGGTCTTTATGTTTATTTATATTATTTATTTATCCTCGTAGCATTTTGGAGAGCAGAAAGTGAGGACACAAAATCAGTTAATTTTTGAAGCACATAAAATCCCTCAATCTCGCGGCACAGAAGACCTAGAAAAAAGTCGACAGTCTACGTCGATTCTCCATGATCTCAGCTTTCGAATGGTATACAGCATGTTAGGGCTTTTTCGCTTCCCGGCTCTAAAAATCATTTGCTCCGGTGGCCCATAAAAGCCAATACATTGGTGGAGCTGGGTTGGAGCAAGCTAATAGTAAATAACTCCACCCCATTTTTGAAAACTGGTTAGTTCTTTCGCCCAGCAACCTATATACCATTCGAAAGCTCAAGAAAAGGGGATTCAACCTAGACCGTCGACTTCTTTCTAGCCCCCCTCTAAGAGATACACCGCATTTTATCTGAAAACATGGTCATTTTCAACAGCAGATTTCTGCCAAATGAAGACCTAATCACTGCTGATTATCTATCTATGTTAAAGAGCAAGTCTTCATTAACAAACGTAGACCATCGACTTTCTCGTAGCATTCATTTGGACAGCAGAAAGTGAGGACACAAAATCAGTTAATTTTTGAAGCACATAAAATCCCTCATATCTCGCGGCACAGAAGACCTAGAAAAAAGTCGACGGTCTAAGTCGATTCTCCATGATCTCAGCTTTCGAATGGTATACAGCATGTTAGGGCTTCTTTGCTTCCCGGCTCTAAAAATCATTTGCTTCGGTGACCCATGAAAGCCAACACATTGTATAGGTCGTCCCGAAAGTTTTTGCGCACGATTTTCAAAAATTCATAACTTTTGATTTTTCCAACCGATTTGACTGCTTTTACTTTTATGTGAAAGGGTAAGTCATGCTCTTTATAATGACATCTCAGCTGCTCAGTAATGGTCATCTGTTGCATAGATAGAAGCTCAAAACCAAAATCACTCAAAATTTGAATTTTTGTGTAGCATAAAAGATCAGAAAGTTGCAACAAAAATCGGAGCAGTCGGTATTGTAGGTTCTTTCGCCAGCTTTTTCTAACAGTGCAAAGTTTTCTTCGATTGAGCGTCTCCATGAAAAGTTATGATTTCCGAGCGAGCAATACAAAAAGGCGAATTTGATTTATTTTGGCATTTTTCAGGGAAATCATAACTTTCTATGGACAGCGCAAACTTTGCACTGTTAGAAAGAGCTGGTGAAAGAACCTACAGTAGTGACTGCTCCGATTCTTGTTGCAAGTCTCCGATTTTTTATGACCCTACACAGAAAATTAAAATTTTTATCATTTTTTTCTATCACTTCTATCTATGCAACAGATGACCATTACTAAGCAGCTGAGGTGTCATTATAAAAAGCATGACTTACCCTTTCACATAAAAGTGAAAGCAGTCAAATCGGTTGGAAAAATCAGAAGTTATGATGAAATTTATGCCCAAAAACTTTCTGGACGACCTAATAAGAGCGAGGTGGAGCAAATTAATAGTAAAAAAAGGGCTGTGGATTGACATCGTTATCAGCACTAACGGGAACGTGAGCGAACGCGTCTATTTGAGCGTGCTTATCGTTGTTATATGTTTATGTTTTTTGGTAAAAATTGCGTTTTTGATTGACAGCTATACCATCATTATTAGCACACACTCAAAAAACTATGGGAGATTGGTGAATTTCCAGACCTTCAGACAAAAACCCGCCCATTTCTGGAATCCATACTCTGTAAACCTAGTGCTGAAGAAGATAACTTTCGTGAAAACGCCTAGACTCACCTAATTGTAGAGAATGGTTGGTTTCAATAAATCAAAAACTCTAAGACATTCAGAAGAATAACATGTTATTAAAATTTCCCTCAACGTTTTGGAAATGTTGGCAGTTTGAAAAGGAAACGGCAGGCAGAATACTTTACAAAGTCGCAGATAACTCGCATGTGTTCCAGTTCAACAGCGAGGCAGAAGGAGAATCTTACGCCGACGAATATGTTGTCGACATCGATACAGAGTTGACCTTTGAGCGAAACTATCTATTTCGTACATCAGAAATCCAAGCAGATTGCCTAGTTTCAATGAGGAAATGTCCAGGAAGTCCACTGCTGACCTTCAGGTTACTGAAGATTTCAAGGCTGCTAAATTCACAAACATGGATATGAACAAAAGGAAGGTGTTAGTACAAAGCATAGTTACTGCACTTAGATCCCGGCTGGAGTGCGAACCTAACTCTGTGCTTTATGCTTTTGAAAGTTATTCGCCTTGTGACATTATGACCTAAGATACTGAAAAAAAAAACCAACGCGCAACATAGTACCTCCTTTTTTCGGCTATTCCGCAGATGCTGTTAAAAAGAAGTTGAACAGCTTTCTAATCAACTAACAGGACGTATGCCAGAGGAGTTGAAGCCAGAGTTCGACAAGGCCCAAAAAAGTATGCACTATTTCCTTCCCGCGTTGCGAAAGCATATGCGATCTGGCTCTTTTCCCATTACTTACCGCAAAAATCTGATGGACTTACTAGCAAAGCTAATTTCCATTTCGCACGGCAGAGGTGGAGAAAGAAATTTTTTATCTACTCTGTTATCAGAACACAACGCAGAAGTCGTACAACGATAGAGCATCTGAGCAAATACTTAAGATTCGTCAATCTTCTACTAAACACATTGTTATCTTAAAACTTCATTCAAAGGATTGGTATAAGTGGTCCAGACAGGCTGTTACCGTACGACTTTTTGAAATATCCTAAAAAATGGTATGAAGAAACTGGTCACCTACCTGCTGACTTCGTGGTGCTACCAGAGGGCCAAGAAAAAAATCACAAAAGCGCTTAAAAGAAGAACAAAGTTTCAAATCCAATTTCGACTCAGAACGCTTTAGCACGCAATTCTACTTCTACTTCGATGACCTTTCGGAGGAAGAAGAAGATTTTTCAGGCAGCGAACTTGTTGTCTCTGACGTTAGCGATAGTGATGTTGTTGATGATGATGTGCAGGAAATGAAGTTGTTCCTCACTTGTACATCTTTTGGGATAAACCTTATTGCTTTCGTTTTTTGTTGATGCAGTGAAACAGGAGCACAGGTCTTCATAATCAATTTTTTTAAATTTTTTAATTTCTTTTGAAATTTTTTGAATTTTTCTTCAATTTGTGCCTAAATAAGGTACAAATTAGAGCTCTTCATACCACGCTTTTTTACCTTTTCTCTCTTCCTCCCCTCCCCCCCCCCCCCAGACTCACATACCCCCTTCACCCTGGAAGGTCGGGAACATCCGAGACCCCCTTCACCTGGGTCACCTGGGGAGAGCCCGGCTCCCCCTATCGCACCTATGATTGTAATGATGATCCATAATCGCGAAAGGCTCCAGTTGTCCCATTTGAAATTGTGTAGGTCAACGCGTCACAATGATGGCAGGATACGCCCTTACGCCGCTCACGGGTTACGTTCTTGAGCGTGCACTATCAGCCCGAGCACTATTAGCAAACGATACCCAATTCTCTTTACTCGTTCAACTATTCGACTGGGGACTTTAGGTTCTATCACCAGGGGCGAATTCGGCTGGTTATAATGTAAGTTCGTTGTATGCGCTGCTGACGACATTTTTCCGGATACGAAGAATACAAGATCACCCTTTGAGGAGGAGGGTATATTGACATATGTTACGCACACTGTTTTCATCGGTAAGTGCCTTCATTCATACAAACCTTTCTCTCCTCCCCCCCCCATACATTAATAGTACTACATCTTAGTAACAATAGAGGCGTCGTCGTTCGTCGGGGAGGTGGGAAAATCAAGTAAGGACGAGCTTTTTCTGTGAATGGTAGGTGGCACTTTTGAGTTGTCAAAACAGGGATCTTTATAAGGGCCTTCGCAAGATTTCTGTATTTTTACCTTCTCAAAGTGTAGATGTTGACAGTCTAATGCTAAGGATAACTGCAGATCAAAGGAAAGAATCATATCGCTTCGAAGAGTCGCTTTTGAGCTATGAGGGGTAGAGGTACGAACGCCTCAATTAGGCGCCGCTTCTGCGAGCTGCTGGTCCTTTCGTCTTACTGTTGTACATCGTGTTGGGACCAGTAGTCCGCGGAGGCGGTGCCAAATTGAGGCGTTCGTTCCTCCACCCAGCTATGAGTATTGAAATAAGTAAGTAATCCATTGCTAGAAACGGTGCTCAAAAACGCTTCATCGAATTTGTTCTCTATTCCACTCGTAATTGGAAAAATAGATGTATTCCTCGTTTGGAACTTTTTTCGACATTCTAATCAGATCAAGTCTCCTGGTCCGTCGATGGTGCTTCAAAATCCACCACAGCAAGAGAGGAGAGAAGGCTGTGTAGATGGGGAGAATCTAAAAGTAAGTGTATGCTTCTTGCAATTTTCTGCTGAAGTGCCAACTTCAAAATAATCTGCCGTTCTTGCACAATTTAGTGACGAATACTCACGTATGTGCCTGCCACGAATGTACGCATTGCTGTTCTATCCGTGATCACCTTTCGAAGAAGAGAGGATGCTGCTATGCAAAGCATTGAAGTAGAGTATACAACAAAATGAGATATTACTGCCGGCATAAGGAGGCGAAGAACTGCCAAGTTTTCCCTCGATTGATATCTGGACTGAATGTCGTACACATCGCTGTAAAAGTGTACCTTCATGCAAAATATGTTGCAACACCCTCAAAATTACCTCTTCTTGTTGGAGCGATAGACAAAATAAAGCATTACTACAGTGAAAGCCTCTATAGCCACATTGAGGTAGCTCATTGCAGCAGTTTCAAAAGCTGTTTCTTTCTTTACCCCAGCACAATAGACTTGTTGTGTGGCAAAATCATAATTCCAAAGAGCGTAAACTACCATCGCAAATGCTGCAGCAACCTGAAAATGACATGCTCACCACATTTAGTGTCTTGATAGTGTTGGAAAAAGTTATGAGGGACTATTCTTGAGTTTATCATGCTGCAAAATATGTTCGACTTATGATAAGATAGTTGCGGATTCGGTGCGGTATGCCCTTTATTTCATTTGAAGTGAGCGCGACTCGAGCATTCGTTCCGTGAGGCGCCTCACCTGGACGCTCATGCGCGGGAAAGAAGTCGGGGCAAGCTCCAATCATAAACTAAGCGAAAAGCGGCGCAGCCTATACGAGGCAATCGCGGACCCGAACCGCTTCAAACTTACCAAATCTGACGGAAAGCACACTCGTCTCACTTATGCGCCCCAATTTCATTAATCATGTGAATAGTCCTTTACCTCGTAGGAGTTGTACACCGTCTTCGTACAGCAGCGCGTTCTACGCAAAGCTATTCGTTGTATAGTAGAAGACATCCGTCTAGTCACCTCGGAGCGATGTGTGCTAGTGCACACAATTTTGGAATCCCGGATGAGGTGCTGGGCTCCCGTCGTGCCGTGCCGTGCTTACACAGAGTGCGCATATGGCTATTCGACGCCAAACTGCCCGTTTTTTTATTTTGATGCTTTTTTTGTTCTTGGCTGCATGCACGGTCTAGTTTTCAATGATTTGTTACCTTTAAACTCGTGCATTGCCGTTTTAGATCGGATATCTCAACATTGATCAATTCTGCTTTCAGGTAAGGGAGGCACATAAGCAATTGTGCAGGATTTGAAGTAAGTGTGCTTTGCAATGCTGAATAAGATCCAAGGAATTCACAACAATACAACATCGCATTAACAGCAACATTTCTGCTGGAAGCAATCCTGTTTTGAAAACAGCTTCCCATTGAAAGTCGGCACAAAAAAACCAAGATTACAACAATCAAAAAGAAGTTGAAACTCGTATTGTCGAAGAGACACTCTATTCTTTCTACATACGACAATACTGAAAAGCACACTTACTTTACAGTCCTGCAAGATTGCCCATGTGCCTCCCTTACCTGAAAGCAGAAGTGATAAATTTTGAGATATCCAATTTGAAACGGTAGTGCACGAGTGTAAAGGTAACAAATCATTGAAGACCAGACCGTGCATGCAGCTAAAAAAACATCAAAATAAAAAAAACGGGCAGTTTGGCGTCGAATTTTAGCCGTATGCGCACTTGGTGCAAGTACGGCACGGCGGGAGTCCAGCACCTCATCCGAGATTTCAAAATTGTGTGCAGTAGCACACATCGCACTGAGGTGACCTAGACGGATGGCGTCTACTATATAATCTTGAAGAATGCCATCCGAGATTCGCTAGCGTATCCGCAAAATTCTCAGTGTGTTCATGGTACGCATGAGGCTAAGGTGGGTATATGACATTACGTCGCCGAAAGGGGCTGTCCCACGCGGAGAGTTGCAACAAACCGCACGCTATTACCATTACTGCCTCATGCTGTCTGTCCGCATGGGTGGAGCCTAATCCTAGCCAATCTGTTGTCCTCCACCCGTCTTGAAGAGTGTCATCCGAGAGTCGTTAGCGTATCCATAGAATTTTCAGTGTGCTCCCGGCATGAGGCTAAGGTGCTTCGCCATAGTTCTAATTTGCATGAAATTGACGTTTATCGTTTCAATCCCTTAGAAATCGTTCCGCGACATGAATCTTCTGAGCAAGATTTCTTTACGAACTACCTTTTGAGACCTCACTCAATATAATCTGTAATGGAAGTGGAAGCGATACCGATAAGGCAAGCAGCGCCGTTCCGAGCCATGATTTTCTGTTCTCATAAGTGCTGAGATTTCTGAAAGCCACTGTCCTCTCAATTACAATAGACAGATGAATAGTTGTATGTGCTAAAAAGCAGGCTGAGAGCGGCATGCGCAGAGAATAGCAGAAAATGCCAGGCACTAACACATCACAGGGGTTTGTTGCAGTGTAGATTTTGAACAGATGAGAGCCCTAAATAAGTTCATTACTCACTTTCTTGTAGTAAATCTTTTACCTGCAGAACAGCTAACAAAAATGAATGGCCAATATTTGTAGCAATCAATGCCCATAGTAGTATCTGAAAATCTTGGAGTTACTTATCGTTCTAGTACTAAGATGTTGTGGCTAAAATGGATCAGAGTTTAGTTCAACACAATAGTTTATTCAATGTACTGTGGCCTCTCAGGGATTGCCATGCATTCATTTGGACCGTAGGAAGTCTATCTCATTAACAAGCAGATGCAAGCTTTTTATACTCACTGCGTATACATTAGCCATGGACTTTTGATGCTAAAGCCCTGATCGTCACATAAACTCAAAAAAGTGCGATGATCTGGAAGATACATGTGTAAAATAATTTCATTTTTTGAATATGTTTTTATGTATCAAGACTGAAGTTAAGGTAGATCTAATTTTTTGTGATCTTCTTAAAGGCAGTGTCCCACCAGACTGGGGGTATCTGGCTCTCGTAATGATGTGATAGTAGACCCCCTACCTAAGCGATGACTGAAGTTTGGAGCGAAAAAGGGAGTCTACCAAGCCTGAAATTTGCTCCGAAAATGGGCCGAATTACGGTAAGGTCGGACGCCGCCCGCAAGGCAATATCGATTTGCAGAGCCAGAGTGCGTATAGCGCACACATCATGAGCGCCGGGACCCGCAACGACTCTGCGTCTCTACCTTGCATGCACCTCGCACTCGCCCGAGCCTAAAGTAAGATTCGGCTCACTTTCGGAGCAAATTTCAGGCTTGGTAGACCCCCTTTTTCGCTCCGAACTTCAGTCATCGCTTAGGTAGGTGGTCTACTATTACATAATTACGAGAGCCAGGTACCCCCAGTCTGGTGGGACGCTGCCTTTAAAGGCAGCGTACACCCAAAATCTAAGTTACCGAATTTCCTAGATCTTTCTATACCATGTATATACTGGGCCCAGAAGAAGACCAACTGCGTTGGTCCGGTCTCCCAATGTTGCTTCTGAGCGGAGAAAACCCCCCTCAATTTTCTTTCACTACGCCCCTTTTCTTTCGCTCCGCCTCCTCCGGACGAATCCCGACAGCGTAAGCTTCAGTTGCCGTTGCAGTTGCTGTTGCAATCCTGCTGCATCTGCAACTGCAGTTGCAACAGTGCAGTTGCTTTTTGCGTGCGCCCCCTTTGGGCGACGAACCACGACAGCATATGCAGCAGTTGCAGTTGCAACTGCACGCTGTCATGCTGTTGCAGCTGCTGGCATGCCGACGGAGACGAGCAGTTCGAAACTCGTCCGTCCCTGAAGAGAGGGTCCCCAGAAATCGGGGTTTTTTGGGACTTTTGGAGGATTTCAATGACATAACTGTAATCAGCGGCACGGAAAGGCCCCAGAATGACAAAAACATAGAAGGTGGAATTTTGGGTGTACGCTGCCTTTAAGCCCACCAAAAGACGAATTTTTTTGACCATTGAAGTCAGCGCATTGCTGTGGGTAAGACAGATTGAACATCCGCCCCTATAAAAAGTGAAGGTTCTTTATAGGAGATCAGAAAAGAAGAAAAAGACGCTAAACAGTTATCAAAAGCGAAAGAAACTGCCAAAGAACCGGATAAAAACGCTGCGATGAGTCTGAAGTCTTTTATTTGGCGGCTTTTCAAAATGCAGATTTTCGCTGCAAGACCAGCAATTCGCAAAACGGGGAAAACGAGGAAAGCTAATTTTTTTGTAATTGTTTCAAAAAGCACTATGTTTCCGATGTGATCGTCATCAAGAAGAAGTTAAACAAGAAAGAAACTAGTCATGAAAACGCAAAATGTTTCTTACTAAGTCGAAATGCACGTCAAAGCCAAATCTAGTTTTTGATGCGTCCTTTGATTTTTTAACCCCGCATTGACGTTTCCTGGGACGTTGTCTGGATTGTTACGGTTATTGTTCTGAGCAACAATCGCCCATGCTGGAAAAAAATCGCTGCAAAAGCACTGAAACAGAACAAGGTAAAAAATGCACTTTTTACAATTTTTCACAAAAGATTCCTCCATAATCGAAGAGATAATCCCTGGATAGATGTCTGCATTATGAACAGAAGCAAGATCCATACAATGCACGAAAAAACCGCGTGAAAAGAGCTTGAGGAAATACAAGACATTTTCGAAAACAAGGTTTTTGCCGGATTTCTCAATCAAATCAAAAAGAGTGATTTTGGGACGTTGTCGGCGTGTAAGTAGAGATCAAGAGCTTCAAAATGATATATAGCTTGCTAAAATTGGGTTCGAAACATCAGAGAAAAGGGCACCAGAGCCAAATGCTCCGCGCCCCGCGTTTGAGGCAGCGAGGTATTAGGTTGTGTAATAAGTTCTGTCCCATTTTTTCTTTCAATTTTTCTCAATATTTCGCGCGATGTTCTGTAAATTGTTTATATGCATTCAAAAGCTCTAAGCCTTCTCTATTGAAAACTTCATTTCGGTTTTCTTCATCAGATGACTTGAAAAAGTTTTACAGCGTCAAATTTGGAAAATCAAACAGGGAAAAAGTCCATTTTCGACAGCTACGTTACGTCGCCTTCCTAATTAGTCAGAATGCCTACGAATAAGCTCGAAGAATTTGCTACACGTAAGCAAAGAATGCTCTAGCTTCTATTGCGCTTCAGGAGTGCTGAAACTTTTCAAAAATCGTTTCTGTAGAATTTAGAAGATTCTTCTTTCTGATGCCTTTTCAACGGGTGTTGGGCGTCATCTGAAGGCATCCTAAGGGAAGACGGTAGGCGGGTCATCCAGAAAAGTCAGAAGGGATGGTTTGTGGCTTCAAATTATCGAATTGATAGGTTAAATACTCAAAATTTGAATTTTGGGAGGTCACACAGCTTGGGTACGCGAGACGGCGAAAATCGCCATGACAAAGTCTTGCCTTGCCGGCTTCTAAAAAAATGTCATTAATTAGCCGGTGGAAGGAAGCGAACAGGGCAAACAATGATAGACTAAGTGTAAAAGTTTAATAGATTGTTCTGGTTGTTGTCAAGCTTGTTTCATAAGTTTTACCAATAAAAATCGAGAAAAATTTGAAGGAAAAAAGATGTCGAAAATTGATTTTTCGGCTGTTTGGATTTTTTATTTCAATGATAGAAATCTTTTTCAATTTTCTGCTATGTTAGGGAGTGATGCATATGAGCCTGTAGAGCAAACCTAGAGCTTTCAAGGCATATACACTTTATCTCAAATATAGTCAACATTGGCAAGAAAAAACTAAAACAAAAAATGGGACAGGACTTATTACACGACCTAATAGCACGCAGCGCGCGGAAACGCAAACGAGCAGCGGAGACAGACCAGACCGACGGGGCATTTGCCTCTGGTCATAGATCTCCGCGGGGTCTCAACGAAACCCTGCAATATTATATATCATTCTGATCGTCCTGAAACGACGAGGAGAAATGACAACGTCCCAAGCGTTGAAAATCACTCATTAACGAGTCAGACTAGCATTTTCGTGCGCGACTCTCTGCGCAAGATTTGAACGGAATTTCTCGTTTTTGTTTGACTCAAACAGCTTCGCCAAACTTCTGAACTCAATTTTAATCAAATAAGAGGTTGACAGAGGAATGTTGTCCTGAATTTTGGCGAAATTTTTACAGAAACCTTCTTTTTGCGTAGAGAAGGCTATAACAAGCAAACTCTCGCTTTCGCTAAGATAATCTAGGAGTTATTCTTCCCTATATTTGCTTCATTCAAATTCGTTCCGATATAGTCAGGATCATAACATCCGGGGCTTCGCCCCCGGAAGGATCATAACATCCGGCGCTTGGCCTCGGATGTTTTTTCTTCCAGGTAAGGTTGTGTTCTTTTGTGTGGCTCAAAATGAAGGTTATCAAAGTACATGGCTCTATGTATCGGAAGTATGGTTGATGGCATGCTAGGCTGCGCTTTCAGCGTACATCACGCTTATTCGCGAAGTCTGGACCAAACATCACTGAAGCAACGCTCAGCCATGCAAGCACATACCAAATCTGACTGAAATGCATCAGCATCAACCGACTCAATAATGAATTATTTGCAAGTGTACAATGTTCTTTTGCTGATTTATGTAAGGCCTCGGGCAGATTTCACGCGATTTGATCGTCGCGATTCAATCGCTAAAGACAAGTGTTACGAGTTCATTGCATGCCAATCTTCTTATATTTCGGTTGTGATAGTGGTTCACAACTAGTCATGTTGGAAAACTATCACAACCGAAATGCAAGAAGATCGGCATGCAATAAACTCGTAACACTTGTCTTTAGCGATTGAATCGCGACAATCAAGTCGCGTGAACTCTGCCCGAGGCCTAACACGGAGCATGCAGTTTCGATTTCTTCAAGGCAAACTATGTTTAGATGGTATGCCGATATCGTAATTATCCTCTCGCATACGTAATCTACTGATAGTTTCAAAGATAGTGTCCTCTCGATAAGCTTCCTAGTTTTCTATTGTTCACAACGGTGTACGTATAGAACAAGTTCAATTCTGTTCGATTTCGATTGTTTAATGTTTCACCGCGAGTGTATGCATAAAAAAATGAAATAAAATAAATAAAATACCGGACATGTTTTCTGAGCGGGCTGGCGTATAAATTTAGTCTCACTTGACGCAGATGTGGAGGAGCTAACGATTGCGTCCTTAACAAGATAGACGCTCTCTATGAATAACAAATTAGTAATCGGAAGGGGACTAATTCAGTGCTGGAAGGAGCTTCTGTATCAGCATTTTTTGGAATTTTCCCGCAAAAGATTCATAAGTTTCTCCAAAGTAGCAGCGAGTTTGCACCTATACAAACGTCTGGACTAGCATGAAGTTAGGAAGAATGATATAAAAAATAGCGATTGCGCCGTATAGTAGCAAGCATGTGAGGCTCCTAGATGGGACGTATATTCTTCCTGTTTTGAAGGCAAATCTGTGGCATCTTGTTTTTTTTTTGCAGTTTATCTTTGAATAACGGCATTTATTGATCTCGTAGATTTATACTAGGTCGTTTTGAAAGTAATGTCGGTTTTTTCAAGCGAACTCTACATTTCGTGAAAACAAGATTTCTGGGAGATCTTGGTAGCATTCGATGCAGCATTTCATTCTCTTATCAATGGTTACATGAACATTGCATAATATTCGATAAGCTCCAAAAAATTGCCAAAATCTGCAACCCATGCTTTTTGGGAAAGACAAGTTTCGCGATTTTTCTAAATTTTTACAACAATCCTCCGGAGAAGTCCAAGTGACGTATGGATTAAGCAAACGCTATAGGAAACAGCACAATTTTTTCTACTTTCCATAGCTCGTCATAATTTTTGTAGAGATTTTTCAATGGAATCACCGAATTTTAGCAGGTTTGTCTCAGACACAAATGCCTCAAACATTGAAAAATTTTCGGATTTTGAAACTTACAAAGGTGGATTATGGTTTGACACTAATTTTACAAAACAAGTGAGCGTTTACCGCTTCAAATTAGCCACTTTTGGAAATTTTGGGTACAACATGGGGCACCTTAGGAAACCTGACTTATGATGATTTTATTCCGGGAAACTTGATGAATCGGAAACAAAAAACAACTTGTAAAAAGACGAGGAAAAGCGGCCTCGGATGACACTCGAGTTGCTTGCCGATTGTTGCTCTGTGAGGTTTGAGTCGACCAAATATGGATTCTGACGGCATTGAAAAATTGATTCCAGAAGCTCTAAGAAGCAAAGTAAGGTAAAGAAAAAATGTTTTGTGTCCTATAGGATTTGCTCTATTTATCTGTTACTTGCACATCTTCGGAGTATCAGTACAAAAATAAAGAAAAATAGCCGAACATGACCATTACAAAAAGCATGAGTCGCAGGTTTTGGTAATTTTTTGAGAGCTCATTGAATATTATGCAACGAAATTACAACCGTCAAAAAGAGGACCGAATGTTGCATCGATTGATCCCAAGAGCTCTTGAAAATCTTGGTTCCACGAAATGTGGCGTTCTTTTGTAAAAAGCGACATTACTTTCGAAACGACCTAATATAAATGCCTAATGAATTTTTTGTTTATTTTTTACTCTTCGATTCTGCAAGGAGTCCTGTGTTTATAATAGTTAACAACGCGCAACATTGTTTTCACAAGTGGAGTATATCGAAATGGCAAGAAATCTGTGTTTAGGCTACCGGTTTGCAGATGAATTGGAAGAGCTGAAAGTCGTTTACTTTATTTCGCAATCTCTTCTTATGGCCTCGGACAGAGCCACGCGATTTGATCGTCACGATTCAGTCGCTACAAGACAAGCGTAACAATATCATTGTATGCCGATCTTCTTGCATTTCGGTTATGATAGTTTTCCAACACGACTAATCGTGAATAACTATCACAACCGAAGTACAAGAAGATCGGCGTGCATGAACTCTTAACACTTGTCTTGTAGCGATTGAATCGTGACGATCAAATTGTGTGAACTCTGTCCGAGGCCCATAAGCGATATTTTCTTGGTGAGCTCAAACTAATTTGTGATACCTTTGTCTTGTGAGAGGTTGCACTGCACAAAGCGATTAATTTGGTGATGTACACAATACAGCTTGCATTGAAGCGCATTAAATTCTGTATTCTTATTCTTTATCCATCGACCGCACACACTGGCCATGCCTGCGGCTGCCGCCAACGAGAGAAAGCTCCACAAGTTTTCTTGCGCGAACCCACACAATTCCATTTGGTCAGCTTTGCCGGATTATGTGGTGATCCTAGCAAGGGGAAGCTAAAACTTCCCATTTATCCATTCTTTAAACTCGCGAGCACCATGGACGCACTCGTAAGGGGTGAGGTGCATGGATGTCCTTTCTGCGATCTGGTGATTTCACTGATTCCTTTGTGTTTACATAGCTTTGTTTGGGGCATCCCTACGTACTGCCCTATACTTACGGCGAGTGTCTTCGTTGTGATATTCACCTACACAAACATTTAAGCAACTATGGCACCGGTTTGAACGTTAAAATTTGAGATAGAACGCAAACATGTACCATGTGAGAGTGTCTGGAGCCTTCGAACTCCATTGGAAACAGTATCTGTCGGCTGCTCAAGAAGCTGGGCTCTACTTTCCTCTGCATTTAACTAAGAGTAACAAGATTTTGTAGGTATCTGGTTTTCACGTTGTCTACCTATCCGTAAGCATTCCTACCATCCTTCATTATGAATATAAGAGGGGCAAGAAGCTGTACAAGCCGCATTTTTCAGCTTTTTGTATGATCCCCTGATGATCCTTGGAGACGATTGTTCATTCTTTAAAGTCATTTCTCTTTCTTCAAAGTTAATAAAAACATTCCAAAGTTGCACTGATTATCTGACTTAAAAGTGCTAAGCAATTTGCAGGTGGGAACAAATGAATTTCTGAAATATCGAAATTCCCGACAAACCTCAACTTTCGACATGTGGTTCATCGAAAATTTCATGACTCCAAAACATCATTTGTTCTTATCAGCAACATGCTTAGCACGTTGGATTAGATAAACAATACAACTTTGGAATGTTATTGACTTCGAAGAAAGAAAAACGACTTCAAAGAGTAGACGGGTCATCCTCCGGGGATCATTAGGGGACATACACAAAGCTTGGAAATGCGGCTTGTACAGCTTCTCGCTTCTGTCCAATATGTCCATAATGGAGGATAGTGGGAATACTTACTAATAGGTAGACAACGTGAAGTCCGATATTTGGAGCTTCAGGATATAAAGCTTTCTTTCAAGCTGCGATCCCCTCCCCAGCGGGGATGTTAATGCATGTGGCCCTTATAAGTGATGGAAATTGGAAGCAGAGGTTTTCTTTCTTTCTCTTGTGCACGACCCAATCCCGCTTCCTAAATGAGCTCCTCTCTTTGGAATACGGTCACAAGGTAAGGTAAACTCATTTGACAGCGTCTAATAACATTCTTTTTTCAATCAGCGCATCCTGGCAAAAAGCTATATAGTGTTTTTTACAAAACTCGTTGTAACCAAACATTTTCCGCTGTAGATGATGCATAATCAGTCATCGACTTGTAACCATAGTAGATGAGACGATCACGTCCGTCAGGTACAGTGTTGGCCATTATAAAGACACTCCAGAAACTGTCTTACTTTGCGTTCTTGTTAACGAATCTGTTCGAAATTTTGCTGCAGTGCGCATGTTAGCCTACCATGATCCTTCAGAATGGCTTACGATTTTGTTGGGTTTGAATGGAAAACTCAGAAAAATTCGAAAAACGCCTACCGAAAGCTGGACAAAATTATATAGACACCTGGGTTTTTTTTTTGAACACTATCGAATCCCCTGACTTCAAAATTTTTTTGTACAGTTACATACTGAAATATGAAACAATTGCAACATATGCGACCCGTCATCCTTCTCAAAGGGAAATGTTCACTGCATTTTTTGCTTTCAAAAGCAGCAAAAATCAACCATCTGCTTCAATAAACACCTGCTTTGAAGAGTCAAGCTCTTGTTAATATCATGAAATCCACTGACCCTTGTGGATAAATGAGGCGAAGAGCGCCTTTGTAGACTTTGCGTAATCGATGATATGAACGGACAGACTGCAACCTCAACCTAAACATGTCAAGCATTTGAACCAAAAACTCAGTTTGCAATGTCAATAAAGTGCTGGACTTGATTTATTACATTGCCTACATAGTGATGCAGCTTCTGCAACAACTTTTAGATTTTCCCTAATGATGCGGTCGCCACTTAGACCTGAAATGCTTTCCACGAAAATCCTCTGCGAGCAATGGATTCGGGACAATCATAAATCTTACTATTTTCCTCTCTGTTTCATGTCAAATTCTACCCAAAAAATGAGATTAGCTAAGCTTCTGAAGTTCTGAGCGATTTTCTGTTCTATCTCATGACCTGTGTTGGCTATGATTATGCAGGGTGCTCCACTCAACATTCAGTGGTGACAATTGCGGCTGAACCATTGTGACAACTTCGAAATACTTTCCTAACTATGCACACATTTACTGTTGTACAGCCGACTACAGAAACTGTAATGGCTACTACAGAAAGTACTGTAATGGCTCATTCTTTTCTGTTGCTTGAAAATTGAGTTCTGTGGTTTAAAAGCGTGACGAACCTTTTTAAGGTCGCGGTCTGCCCGTCAGTAACAGCGATCACGCAGAGTTTACGAAAGCGCTCTTTAACTCATTATCGAAAAGGCTCAGTGGATTCCATAGCTATCATCTGAAATGAACAAGAGCTTGAGAACTCTTTAAACCAGCTGTTTGTTGAAGCAGATTGACTTTTGGTGCTTTTGAAGCAAAAAAAGGATGACAGGTCGCATATGTTGCAAAGGTTTCATATTTTAGTATGTAAATGTACAAAAAAAATTTCAGAATTAGGAGATGCGAAGGTGTTCAAAAAAAAACCAGGTGTCTTTATAATCTTGTTCAGCTTTCGGTAGGGGTTTTTCAAATTTTTCTAAGTTTCTCTATTTAAACTCAACAAAATCGGAAGCCGTCTTGAGGGATCATCCTAGGCTAACCATGCGCACTAAACTGCAAAGTTCAGACAGATTTGTCAACAAGAACGCAAATTACGATTGTTTCTAGGTGTCTTTATAATTATGGCCAGCACTGTATTTGCAAACGTCGACCAGTGTGGGCAGGCGTTGAAAGCGGTACACAACGCCACATTCCCCACTCACATAAAAAGAAAACTTCTCAAGCAAGAGAAATGTCTTAAGAACTCACGGATGTTACAGAAAAAAAAGGATGATAGGATACTAGCTTGGGTGAGACAGCATCTTGCTTGATCTTAACAAGTGATCTAGTTGTGCAAGCACCAAACACTTGTTGGAGCATCCGCTCACTTTGTCGCATATCGCCAAATTTCGGCATGAAAATGCGCCCCAGCTTGAAGAACTACGGTATGTTATTTTTGGTTTACCTTTTCTCCGTCAGCGCGGCTGAAATGCCTCCATGAGCACGATTGTAAAGTTGCCGCTTGCACTGTGACAAGCGTTTCACCGTCACGTGCGCTACAGGCTTGGGCCAGACTGCGCCGATACAGTTTGCAACAGTCGGGATCAGGCCAAACCGTCGGCGTAAATTTGCGCGTTTACAGCGTTAGCGGTTTGCGCTGCATATGCGCATTTCGGAGAGAGCAGAAGGATTGCAGATAGAGCAGAGAAGCAGGCAGTGGGCGTGACCGCGAAACCCTAGCGAAGCCGACTCCCGCCATGTCACTTTTGGCCTGGGATTGGGGCAGACTGTACGCGGCGTGCGCGACGTACGCAGCGTTCCCCCCATGTCTTAGAGTTGGGCCAGAATGCGCGGAGTACGCTCACGTGCACAAAGATACGGCGCGTGCGCCACGTATGCCGTATGAAATCCGGCCCACTCAATGCATATGTGCGTATGCTGCGTACGCTGCGCAATCTGGCTCAACGCGCAGTGATGGCCAGTTCGCACGGTTGAAGAATAGTATTTGGATTGCTGAGCCAAGGTAATTTTTGAATATCATTCAACACTGGTTTACAACTTTATGTACACCACACCAAAAGGCTGCTCTATCCCATGGTAGCCGAAACGTTGTTGCGCTAATGGCATGGTTCAAGCTCAAGTTTGCTCGTTAACGCTGAAGACAGCAACTACTCAGGCAATCGCCGGGGATAGACGGACATCGGAGAAACGGATGACTATCTTTCTCACTTCGCACGTGTTATCGCTGAGAGAGAGGTTAGCAGTTCCTGCCTCCTCGAAAAAACATTAATCTCTCCGCAAACTATCAAAGTGAAAAAGCGACACGTGACTTTAAAAAGAAATTCACAATCAAATCAGCGTTGAATTTTCTTGTGCTTGGTCGCCCCGGTGATTTCACAGTGATATTGGTCCATTTTGCGTTTTAAACTTCCTTATCTGGTGCCTCTTGATAAATTATGTTCCTTTCCCCGAAGTCAGTTTTCTATTTTAGAGAACCGTGATGAATTAAGTGGTCGCCTAGCATGGTGCCGAATGCCTTTGCTTTGCACCGTACAGTTGCTTTCAGACTCAAGCAAGTCGCGGACCAGTCATTGACTTCTGTTCGTGATCCACGTGATTTTGAGGGCAAAGCTAAATGTAATTTCCCCCATAACCGATTGTGCCTGAAAAACCCTAGTCTGCCCCAAACGGGATCAGGCCGGACCGTTGGATTGAATTGCGCGCTCGCAGCGCTAGGGTATTGCGCCACATATGCGCGCTGTTGGAGGGAGCGAAGAGATTGCAGAGAAGGCAGACAAGCGGCCGTGGGCGTAACGCAAAACCCTAGCGACGCGGACTCCCGCCATGCCAATATTGGCTGATTAGGATTGGGACAGACTGTACGAGCCATCTCACTTGGTCATCATGTAGTGAACAACACAATGAATTTGACAAGTGCACCTCTTTCAATGCTAGAAATCCGAATCGCCACGTTTTTTGGGTTACATGCTACATCGCTTATTTGAATCACTTGAACCCAAATAGGGTTAGTATTTTCATAGTTGTATTAGGTTGTCCGGAAATTAATGCAGGTTTTGCATATTCTCACTTCAAAGCATCATAACTCCTTTGAAATCGTATATTTTGAAATGAGGTGAAAACTACTGTGATCAGCAAGTCTTTCTCTGTTTGCACATTTTCTTTTGTAACTGTAGCTCCAACAAGCAAATTACTGAAAGCCAGAAAGTAAAAAGAAATTTCTTTGACAAGGTCATACTTGGCAAGTTGTAAACTCCTACCGAACATGAGTGTTCAGCCAGAAACTTCTGTAGCTTATAGCCACAGACCATTACTACATATAAAGCTATGAAAAAAATTTTTTAGAAATTTTCTGCAAAAAATATGCGGAAAAATTTTTTCATTTTTTCGATATTTTCTCCACTGCTGCGATCTCCGATAATTTTGATTTATTTAATAACTCACCAAAAATAAAGCTTGGAAGGTAACCAGTTGAGATGATATTTGACGGCACTGGCCTCACTCTTCAAGCACGAGGAGAGATCTTCACGGTTGGTTCCTTTGTAAAAGTTTTCTACGCTATGGAGTGGCCGCGACAATTATTCATGTTAAAGCTTCAGTTTCTCTACTCTCACAATCGTTCTAAAGAAGCGCTACTATCTGTTTTGTAGGTTCGCTCAATATCTTGCTTCAGCTGTATTATCGTGGAAATACCCCTCTTGCCGAATAAGTTCAAGCCAAAATAGTGCAAAGGTTAAATTTAGTAATTTAAAGCTTCATCTTTGGATGGTTATAGATTTTGAACAAATGAAGTTGGTCGTAGAAGTAGTAATAGGAGAGAGCATGAAGAGTGGCTTCTTTTAGTATGCGAAATTGGTCCAAAGATGCACACACACTGAAGAATGATCTTTTTGAAATTGCATTTGCAGAAACCTGCATTAATTTCTGGACAACCTAATACTTTCAGACTGTAATGCCCTTTCACGAATACAAGACGCAGCTGTTTTTTTCTAAACTCGACCAGTTTGGACACACTTGAAATCTTTGCGACCAAACGATTACTCTGCTGCTCTTTACTCAAAGGCAGTGTCCCGGCAGATTTTGCGTTTCCACCTTTCTCCATGTTTTAGGCCTTTTCGACATAGAACACTGAGCTTTAAAGGGTAAAAAGACTTTCTGTGGCTTTTACCCATTTTCCAAAATGCAGCTTGGACGAGAGTTTCAATGGAAAGTTGGAAGACTTCGGCACGAAGACTCTGTGATTTTGGCTCTGGAAAGCATGCATAGCGCGGTAGGGGTCGTAGGACGCGGCGAACAGGTAAGGAAAGGAAACCCGTCCGAGCGCGCGCTGATTGGGCTTGCGCGCAGGTTTGAGGGCTGGTGGGATGACCAGAAACCCACCACAGCTATATCTGACACCGCCTTCAAGAGTTTTGTGTGGAGGCAGCGACCATTTCGCGAGGTGCAGTATTACGGCCAAGCTGCTTAGAGAAAAAATTGGAAAAAGGTGCGTCTTTTACTTGTGAAATTAGAATAAGCAACACAAGTGAGAGGAACATGCGGGTTTCAATTTTCTGGTGATTTCCAAAAAAATAAAGAACTTGTAGCCGGTGCATCAGTAAATGTCTGGTGCATTTATATGCATAAAAAGTTTAAGTGCTGATCTAACTTGTGAAGCGTTAGTTAAAGAAGTGAGTCACGGTTCATGAGGAAATTTGCTAGTTCTGCTGTAAAACTCGCTTGTTTTATCAGGTAATACTCCAGTTACTCTTTTTGGTGTTTATTTGGTTGCAGTAGCATAGAAAACCCGTTATTGTACCAATTTCATAACTCTTTTAGATCTTTATGTAACAACGTCTAAAGGTTCTTCGTAAAATACGGCACCAATCTCAAAGATTCAATGCACGAATTAGGATGAGTTAATGTAAGTGAAATTGTTTGCTAATTTGGCAAGCCACTCGAATTACCAAAAACGACTCATTTTCCTGATCACAAAGTTGAAAAGGCTTTTTATGGACCTAATGGGTTATTATACGAAGACAGCAAAAGTTTGAATCTTAGCAGCACCAAATTTTCTAACCAGCCATAGTTTGCTACAAATCTAAAAGCAATCCTCTTTCAGTAATGATGGAGAGTATCGTTCTCCTTCGTATTTTTCTTAGCTGCTTCACTACCTTATGGTGTAAGAATAATGAGAAATTGGAGTTAAAACGTTTTAACACCCTGTGATATCACGATAGATGCAAATTGTTATAATCTAGTCATGAGCAAAGTTCTTGCAATCTGTAAATGATGCATGATTCAGCAATATATCTAGTAGGTTGTCCCATAAGTCTTTTCACTTTTCAGTTTTCAATAAGTCACACACTTTTTATTCTAAATGGATATCAGGATGCCTTTCGATAGAGCAAAGCAAGCTCTAATATAAAATGGCGTTTGTGTTTTTACTGCACTCTTGATCCACCTCAAGTTCAAATCAAAATTTAAAATGTTCCGGATGCCCAAACATTAAGAATATCGATATCTTCGTCCAAAAAATCCTACGGATCTCTCATTCGCTCACGCATGTAAACTCCATACTAGACCCTCAAATGTGCCGTTGCTGTATTTTTCCTCAGCTAGAAATCAAGAGAACGAAGATTTTCATGTTCGTACCCAAGTGATGCTGTGGTGTTTTACACTAACATTGATTACAAGCCTTTGTGCAACCGTAGACTCCTAGCTATCTACAAGCTCGGGTTCCCGAGAAGTGTTGAGCTAAGCATGAAGACCCCGAGTGAGGAAAGCTAAAAACGATATTCGGGAACTAGACTTACAGAGAGCTACACATTTATGGTTGCACTTTTAAGAGCTTGTAGTATATGCTTTTAAGGTGCATGATAAGATGAGCAAAAAGAACTTGAGCAACCAGACTTACCCGAAAGTTGCTGTGGAAGAATATTTTGTTTCTCCATCGTTTATAGAACAAACAGTTGATCAACACCGAAAAAAGGGAAAATGCAAATTGCACGATTACAATGATACGCTGCGGAGTATATGCGATAAAATCAGCAGCATCGGAACAATCAGGATCCATCTGGAAAGTACAATTGAGCTATGAAAATTTTAAGGTAGAATTGAAACGATAAAGTGTTTGCATATATTAAGAGGTAAATTTGTTTAGAAAGATGGAACAAGAATCTGAATAGAATTGACTGTGATATTTTTTGGTGAAACAAGTGGAAAATGAAGAAGAAACTGAGGCCGCAGCAACACAACGATAACTTGTACCCAGGGCCCGGCACGAGTCGGTTTCTAGGGTTTTTGGAAACAAAGTCTCCCTTGACTTTCGGTAGTTTTACGAAGTCCCCGTTGACTAACCTACTAAGGAAAAGATGAGAACAAGAAATACTAGTCTGAAAGAAAAAAACGTGAGATGAGAGTGAAAATACAAGTTGGAGCTGCATACTACGCATGCATAAGAGTTTGGCAATGGAGCGCGATAATTAAAAGAGCGATTTATGAAGAAATTGAGGCAAAAAACAAAGGGCAATAATATAAAAATGTCTTCATGCTCAGGGATAGATTTTGGACCGTATCCGTCCATGATAGAAAAATCCGAAACTTATGTGAAGTGACAGATATGCTCCAGACGATCTCAGATCGACTGCCGTCTGGAGACGGACTAATGAAAAGGTAGTACTTCACATAAGTTTTCAAACCTTTTTTGCGTAATTCCTTAGCAAATAATTTTGTATGCATACAGTTCAATTTTGGTGTCATATGATTCTGTGTGCGCTGCATACAAGCAATTTGTTTGCTTTAGCTTTGCTTTCAAATCGCGCGCACTTTTCGCCGCACACGATAGAGCATGTCAATCGTGTGATAACTTGTCCGAAAAGTGTTTGGCTCAATGGCGCTTATTCTTGGTGCTCGGCCCGACTCATCAAAAACGATACCTCTTTTGCTTTTTGCTCTAAAAACAAAGTCCAGCCTGGTTCCAGACGATCTGTGCCGGGCCCTGCTTGTATCACCCGTGTGCTTTACATAGACCATATCTCCCCAAAGCCTGTATAAACCCTATGACATTCTCAAAAGTTCCAATCATATTGGAAGTTTAGAGGACCATATCCAAACTTTTCGGCTCTACTTCTAGTGAGCACGGCATGTTGGTGTGAAAAATGAGGACGTATGCGGAAGGCGAACAACAGGACTAGGCGTATCTACAGCTTCGTTGATGTTAGCCCTCACTCGAAGTTTAATAAGGGCACTAAAACTCAAAAGTTTCATTATTATTACTCATGTCTGAAGTACAACGCCTATATTTGTTAGCAGAGAATGCGAGTGAATTGATAATAAGGGAAAGGGAAGACATTCGCATATTGAAAAGAGATGCAAGTTACCAGAAGCGCCTTTGGCGCTGATCCCAAAACTGCCCTTCATAACTGCAGAACTCTTCCTTTTCATCTCCTTGTCACACTTCATAAGGACTACTCTGTGTATGCCACAAATACATCCACCCACCTTGTTGGTGATCTCAACGAGGTGACTGCTTTCACAAAGAATCAAATTCCGATTCTACAATGACATTAGTGAGCGTTGTTGCTATCTTAGCTGCCCTCGACTTTTCACTTTCACATGAAATGCGCGATGTCTTTAAAAACGAGAGTTCTTATGTATAGAATTGTGGGTTGTCCAACCTGACGAAAATGTAGAGATACCTCGAGTACAATTTACATAAGGACCGTCACAAAACAAGGATTACGGTTTCTTAAAGGCATTCGCGGGGACAGGTTTGGCGGTATCAGGATTGCGTAAAAGTCAATGGTAGGCATTTTGACTAGGTTTTTGCAAGCTCTGAAGCACAGGCTCATCAGTCGTTAGGCTCAATGTTGTCTTAGCCTTAGAGGCAATGGTTCGGCATCTTCATTTTGGTATGGTAGATTGTTTATCCCCCAACCATGGAAATGGAACAAATTCTCTCGCCCACCAACGCATGGCACCGTTAGAGGTGCATGCCCTCAATGTTGTAGACATAGGTCCCACAACGAGTCGGCATGAAGCTTTAAGAACAAATTTGCTCCTCAATTTCTTCTTGATATGAACAGTGTAGCAAAATGCATGAAGTTTACCAAGCAGCGCCTATGCAGGCAAGACGTTGTTTTGGAGTGAACGTAAGTGAGTAGCAAGTGGACACTCGTTGAACCTGCCTTATGCCTTCCACTTTTCGACTTCTTCCCTGATCGCTTCAGCTGCGCAAATCGTTCAACTGGAGCGCGCCTTCTTCTCCAACAAACGGCGATTTGTATCGCTGCTATTTTGATCAAAGAGAAGAATTAGAGTCTTAACAAAATTTTCACTATACCATGAACATTGGATGTTGAACAGACTTAAGCAAGAATCATGGAAAATTACGTGAAATTTTACTAGGATGGCTTTAGAATGGCAATTGCCACTTATTTGCCTAAGAGTAAAGCATGTTTCAATCACAAATTTTTCATACAACTTCCATTGCTCATACACCCACCGAATTTGAAGTCGTATTATTAGATACATGCGTTGCAAACAAGTAATCTACCACCAATAGTAATTTCCAAAAAAATCTGTCACACCTTTTTCCACATTCTTCTCTCATAGTTTTTGAAACCTTTCCTTTTTTGTCCTTTTGCATATCAGATTTTATATCGTATCGTTCCTGCTTTGAACAAGCCACTCGCATACTAGTCAGTGCAGAGAAGCTTACTTTCTATCGAACAACTGTTGAAGGAAGTTATGAGCGTTTGATTTTAGTCTGCGAAGACTGAGGCGGAATAAAATCAGCGAAGAGCTGTACATAAACGGTTGATTAGGGGTAATCAACTTTGTAGCACTTTGAGGACAAGGAAAGCAAACATCCACTTCAGTCGCATAGGCGTTCATGTGCAGCTTTTTGCTGATTTTATGCCACTTATGGTTTGACAAGTTCAAACTTTCAAGCGCTCACAACTTCATTCGGGAAGGTTTTGCAGGAAAGGAAAGCAGATTCGATACTCTAGATTAACGAGATTTTGTTTGAGCACGTCAGCCATGCGAAAGCTTGCTCATGACCCTGCTAGCTGAGGATATTAAAACGTAACAAATTTAAACGCGTATGTATCGTCCACTCCACGAATGCTTCTGTCATTGCTCTGCGTTTCTGCCCTGCGGGCGGAGGACATTAGGTCTCCGATAGGCTCCACCCGCGCGGACAGCTAGCATAGAACAGTGATGTTGAAGGCGCGTGGTTTGTTGCATACGTCCGCGCGTGACCTCATCCTTCGGCGATCTGTTGTCCTCTATCCTGCCCTGCAGCACGCATGGCTAAAATGCTGCAATATGCAACAACAACTTGGCTTCAAAGATGATAGCCAGCACGTTGCTAACAATTTCTTGCGTGTTGCTAACATATTGGTCATGCTATCGCAGTTTAGGGTTGTTTCAGACTGCCGCACTGACTGCAGCAGACTGCAGCAGACTGCAGCTGACTGCACTGACTGCAGCAGACTGCAGCAGACTGCAGCAGACTGCAGCTGACTGCAGCTGACCGCACTGACCGCACTGACCGCGCCGGTCGCAGCCTCTTTTTTCAAAAGAAAAAACAACCGCGATTATCAAAACAGCGTGATTTACGCATAAGAGGATCATAAGTTCCATCAGAATTCTTCTCAATCAAATTTTGGCGATAGTTTTCTTTGGCATGTTCGTATCTGTTCTAATTCCTCCTATCATTGCATATACCTGTTTTGTAACATTCTAAACCGTGTTGTCTTTTGCTTTTACGTATATAGTGTTGTTGTTTTTGAACCACAGCTATTTATCCTCTCCGCCTGCAGGCTTCAGCCGCTGCGGTCGTTGCGGTCAGTGCGGTCAGCTGCAGTCTGCTGCAGTCAGTGCAGTCAGCTGCAGTCTGCTGCAGTCTGCTGCGGTCAGTGCAGACTGCTGCAGTCAGTGCGGCAGTATGAAACAACCCTTAGGCTGCGTTCATACTGATCCCGAAGTTCGGGAACAGTTCCAGCACAGCGCTCGAACTGAACACTGTGCTGGAACTGTAACTTCGGGATCAGTATGGACGCAGCCTTAGAGACACAGAGGGAAGAGAGGTAGCTGCACTTGTGGGGTAAACGATATAAAACCTCTTGGCTTATACAGGGCTTATCAAGTGTCGCAGTGTCGCTTGCATCAGCATCTCCACTCCCGCGCTGGACTCTGCTTCTCTTCCTCGAACATGCTCTCTGATCACTTCCTATCGATTGAGGCTCCGCCTTTCCCACGCTTACCCTGGGAAAGTGATTAGAGAGCACGTTCGCGGAAGAGATGCAGAGTTCACCGCGGGAGCGGAGATGCTGATGCAAGCGACACTGCGATACTTGATAAGCCCTGTATCCCCAAAAGACAACTTCCATCTTGACATCTGCCATCCTCATGTCGGGTTTTTCTGAGTATTGGTAGATATCACTGTCCAGCTGTCAACTATAAACGACAATGAAGCCGCAAGTAGTACCACATAGATACATTACATCATGGAGCATGATGTGCACTGTGAACAATTTTGTAAAGTCTAACAGTTTGAACGAAGTAGGTTGGAGCATAGGCTTGGATGTGATAATTTCTCAAACAAAATTACAGGCAGAAGTCAGACTATTGAAAGAGACTAGATAATAATGGCTTGAAATAAATGATGAATCATTGTGTTTTGTAATGCAAAGTAAGGTTTTATGAAGAGAATAGTCTTTGAGTTCTTTGAAAAGGTGTTTTAAACGCAAAACTGCACGTACAACTCAGACTGTGAAAAATAATCTCATTTTTTTCGAGGATGTGAAAGAGTGTAATTGCCTTGCATAATAATTCTGCTCTCTTACAATTTTGCTCTGCTTAGTTCGTCTCAAAAATTAAATGCTGCAATGAACTAGATCTAAACAGGTTGGAAAGTAGTGAAGATCATTGCATGCTTCTTGCAGGTAGTTAGGTTCTCGGAATGAAATAAAGCTTTAATCTGAGAACTCATTCTGACAAAATGCACGTACAAATCAGACTGCGCAAAAAAGGCAGTTTCAATTTGACGATGCGAGAGACTGTAATGCCATTGCATTAATCTTGATCTGTTCTCGGACAACAAATTTGCAAGATTTCTAAAACATATTTTGACCACTGTTTGAGAATGTAGGCAGAAAAACTGATGCAGCAATGTCAGTAAACGTTCTTCGGATTATATATGCTGTTCGTTTTTTTCAATAACAAAGTGACTAATAAAAGTTGTTGAAAGCAGAACGATGAGGTCAAAGGACGAGTTCTTACCTGCCATGCACAGTGTATATGAATAGTGGACTCGGATTAAAACAACCTCAAATGAGTTTGCTAGCAAAAAAAAAGACTAAGCAGCTTTACATTCTTGCTATGCAAAGAGCACAAATGTTGTAAAGGTTAGGTTGGGTCCACACTGATCCGTAAGTTCCGGAACAGTATGAACCCAGCCTTAGGCGCAGGCATGAGCTCTTACTTGTAATTACGCAAATAGTGAATGCCGTCAGATAACTTCATAATTTAGTGAGCTGAGCCCAGACAGAGCAAAACATCCGCCTGCAAAAGGCAGTCAATTATTGGACAAAAATAGTTGCAGAGCATGCCGCAAGGATTTTCTGACCTAAGAAAAAAAATGCGAAGCATACTACAAGACTTCTCAGCCTTTCACCTAACGGCGCTAACTTAATATGATTTTCTTAGTAATACAGATGATAAGAATTACTCATTGGTCCTACTAATATCCGTAGTCCAAATAAACTAATTTTTACCTAACCCAAACTTATTACAAGTTAACCCTTCTTGAGAACTACTCAGTTTTTGGAAGTGAAGAAGGGCCATAAGCATCTGCAGATGACAATTCAAGGTTAGGTTGCCCTAAAACCATCGCAGAATGCAGAACATTGGAATGCGTCAAGACGAGAACAATTAGCCACGTCTTCTATACGAGAACGTCCGATTGCGCGTGTAGGCTGTAAATATTTGCACGTTTTTGCTGCAAAACCCTTTTTTGATTTCCGCTAATGGCTCTTCTCAAGTGGGCGTTACATAGAGGAAAAAACGCAATCTCGCTCGAATTTTCGCAGGCTCTGAAGTGAACGATTTTACCCTTTTCAGTCGCAAAAGCTTTAGCAAATGCGTTAGCAAAAACATCTGTTATAAAGGGAACGAAGCTTAATATTTGTCCTGCTAACATTGATTGTGAGTCTAAATTAGCTAGGAAGGAGATTTTCTAATTCTACACTTCATATTAGCGTGGCTACAGACTAATTTTGATTGAGATTACAGGCGATTTTTGGTGTAGAACTGAAAAAAGTATTTCGAGGAAGATTAGAAAACCAACTTTATTGAAGAAGTTGATTTCGATGAATGATGCAGGAAAATGAGCTCCCAGATATTCAACAAGTTTCAGAAACCATGTTACAAGGAACGAACGAAAGTTGGATGTTAAATGTGTGGAGCCATTCCCATGTTTAAACTTCGCGTAGATGATCAGACTGGGGCAATCCGAACTGCAAAAAAATGATCTTTGCGCAAGCACAAATACTAGAGAGTTCTCATACATTCAACCGCGGTCAGAGACTGCACAGCACATTTTACTGTGGCTTACCATGTAGCCAAAGTCTGATGTATCGGTTGTTGTAACGATTGCTCTCTTGAGCACTTACCACAGCAGAAAGCAGAATTTAGAAACTCGGAAAGTGATTTTTCGGCACTGAGAATTTGTCTTTTATTTGACAAAAATTTTGAATGGCTGATATTTGATAGTATTTATTCAAAGATAAATATCGCCAGGAGGCTGGCTAATGGACGCCTGTAAAACGAATGGTCTGTGCCGCTTTGTATACAATTTCCAACATGATCGCTCCAGCAGCGTAGATTGTTTCAATGGAGCGCGTTTTCTTTCCTCAAGAGGGGCGACATCGTTGCTATTTCGGACCCTAACAAAGAGGAAAGGAGGAGTTTTGGGGCCAGACAGTTACTATATAGTGAACTTCGGGTGTAGAACAGATTTTTGAAAAAAATGAAGACACTTATCATTCACATTAGTTTCTCATATAACTTCATATCCGGTTTTCTCCCAAATTTCGCATATACGCAGCAGACCTGGAGCCAAACCCGCTACCTGAATGTCTCATTTGAGAGCAGGGAAGGTCACCGCTGGCCAGCAATAAATCTGTCTTTGCGAGAGTTTGCGAGAAAAAAAACCCGGATAGGGGAACGAACTCCGCTAGTTTCAACCGCCTCCGCGGACTACTGGTCCTGCAATGACATGCAGCAATATTGCAAAAGGACCAATAGCCAGCAAAGGAGAGTGAGTTCACAAGTCAAAAAGTGCTCGTGAATTACTAAAGATTAACTTTCTATGAGCTGTAGTGATGAATTTATTCTAGTAACAGTGTGACAAAATTGTCTTGGAATTCGCTTTCTAATTTCCGCATAATCTTTACCCACTGGTCACTCGTTCTAGTTGCGTCTCATCATATTATTAGGTCGTTCCATAAGTTAGCAGCGTTTTTTTAAACCAACCATCAATTTACAGTAAAAATCACTCAAAATTTTATTCCTGGTTGTAGCGCACGACCTTTTGGCACATTCTTATTAGCTTCTCAACCTCAATTTTTCAAACGGCGGCGCGCCGGGTCCCAAGAAAGTCATCTAACCAGCGCTCAAGTTGCTTACTGAAATCGAGACATGCACAATTCATGAGGTTTGCCAGAGAGCGGAGCAGATGATAATCTGGTAGAGCGAGGTTTGGAGAGTATTTTGGGTACTAATGTACCTTCCAGTCGAATCGTGCAGGAGAGTTTTGACGACGTTTGCCGTATGAGGCCATGTTTCGTCATGCAGAAAAACTCACTGGATCTGTCTGTTAGTCATTTTCTGCGGTGGAACCTGGTTTAAACGGTGCAGTTGGATTGCTTACGGTGCGGTTGACCGTCGCCTACTTGTTCAGCAATGTTCAGTGCAGGACGTCCTGCCCGTCCCCCGAAAAGTCTTGTTTAGGGACATCCTGCTCAGCTCCTGCTCTTTTGTATCAATCCAATTCTTTTTTGCCTTATATTGATGAACGAACGCCACGTTACATAATCGACACAAAAATCTGTGCAAAAACGCTTCTTTTCATAACGAAAAAGGCGCAAATGCCGAAATTGCTCCTTTTTGCCTTTCAAGATTTCCATCTTTGGAAGCTGCGAGATCCGAGTGAATCAGCTTTTCACCGAAATCAATAGATGTATTTCAAAGAGCACAAACAGCCCTTCCAAACGATATTTGCATTCCGCCGCAAATCAACCGCTCCTCAAAGATATGAGTACGAAAATGAAAACGCTACGAACTTATGGAACGACCTAATATGTCAGATTTTAGAATAAGCTTTGGTAGGGAAAAGACGCGAATGATATTGGCGCTTACCTGTTACCCTTGGAAACTTAGTAAAAGCAAAACACTAGCAAACACACATCACAGAAATTGACTAGGCAAAGGCTAAGTTTAGATAAGGAGTTTCGCCAAAAATAAGTCCAGAGTACTTCTTATTAGTTCCTGTTAAAAGCATATCACATGCTGGAAGGAACGAATTAATGCACTGCTTGGAACGAATATTGCGAGATATCAGGCTGTCACAATAAACCTTTTAGAGTAAAATTTTTCCAAACGAGTAATTCTCTTTTTTTTGTAACAGTGAACAGGTAGATGATTTGCTGCGATTACACTACATCGCGTGTCCGTGAGCTAGCAATGCTTCTGCAGTAAACTCAGCTGATTATAGCTTTGCCAAAATGTGAAGAAGATCGGCAGAATAATTCAAAAAAACGTTGAAAAAGCATATTTCTCGGAAGACCTGACAGCGATTGTCGTTGCCTTCTCACTGCTCAGAGTTTGGATGCTCAATTCACTGCAGGGATTCGACAGCTTTAAAGCGTAGGCGCACAAAAAGACTTGTCCTATTTGCATACTCAATTAGAAATGTCAGGAATATGCGTACAGTCGAGTAGATTTCGCGGTAAATATAGTGCGCCTGCAGATGCGGCAGTACTTACGCGTGTATAATTGCCGCCGAATGAGAAATTCTGGGTAATTCCGGTGTTTTCTTTGCTCACTCTTCATTTTTCAGGTATGCTTCAATCGACTAAGAGAAGAAGGTAAGTTAGGAAGCAGTTTTGTTATTTTGAACAGTCAAATCATCGGTTTTGAGTTCATTTGAGTCAGATGTATCTCCTGAGAGCTGCATCGCCTTTGGCGTTTGTGAGATAAGCCTTTCTTTCAACTCTTTCCTATTGAAATACGTTTCCTCGCCATAATAGGTCTATTCATAGTCCGAATACTCACCAACAGTGGCCACCTGAAAGTAACATTGTTTAACATAGTACTCCATTTTACAAGTGAACGTCGAATAAACGAAGAAAACTACTAGCGCGGTATAAAAACGTTCTTCGATGGAAAGGAAATGAAAGAAAGGTATTATCACAAACGCCAAAGACGATGCAGCTCTCAGGAGGTACATTTGAACTCAAATGAACTCAAAACCGACGATTTGACTGTTCCAAGCAACAAAACTGCTTTCTTAACTTACCTTCTTCTCCTAGTCTATTGAAGCATACCTGAAAATGAAGAGTGAGCAACAAAAACACCGGAATTACCTAGAACCTCTACTTCGGCGGCAATTGTTCACGCGTAAGTGCTGCCGCATCTGCAGGCGCACTATATTTACCGCGAAATCTACTCGACTGTACATGTTTTATATGCAGTGGAGTGGATATTCCATTTGTCAAAGGCATAGACTTTGAGTGAAGACACCCTCGATTGAAAGTTTAGCTTCTGTCGTTGGTCGATGACAGAGAGAGAATAATAAGCTGTAATGAGTCACGTAAAATTGAAACCTAAGCTGTAGCGGAAATAATCACGAAATAGCTTTTTGCTGCTTTCCCGTCAGTCATTTTTCTTCTAAAACAATCTCGAAAAACTGCAGACCATATTATTATTCGGACAGAGGTACGAAGTGCAAATTGTTTTGCCGAATTTTGAAAAATCGAACCGGACACGCTCAAAATCGCTAGAATTTCCACGCAAATAATAAAGAGGAAAGCCGAAGTTTTTTGCCGGTATGCCTGCATCAAGATGAACATAGAAGAAAACAGCGTTGCTCTTGAATTATCCTGCAATATGAGGCTACCTTAAGCATTCGTTAAATGCGATTTAAACCCTAAACTTCTAGTCAAAACAAGCCAAATGAATGACAGAAGCTGAAGGCGAGTTAATTGGAGTTGATATGCTATATGCTTGAATGCTAATGCTTTTATCCACACTGTCTCAAAGGGTACAAAAAATGCATGAAATTTCATTACTTTGATTGAATGTGAAGCCTGATGAGAAAGCATAGAAAGAAACTTCATAATTGTTTACTTTGAGATTCATTAAATAAATAGGCTAAAAGAATGATTTATGTTGCTTTAACGTTCTTGCACAATTTTGTGTACACAGTACATCAATGGGAAAAATAAAGTACAATTGCTCGAGTGGTATTGTCTTTTTGTTGGAGAAAATAGATACCACAATTTTTTCCATGACGCACAAAAGTGAGGAAATCGTTCTTCTAACTGTGGAAAATTAGAATAGCAGGCAAAAAAGTTTGTTCTACGATAAGTAGCGAATAAATGTTTGTATCGCTCTCATATACGCATCCCCCGAGGCAAAAGTGAGTAAGTGAAAACTTAAATTGAAGAAGTGAGTTAAAGGCAGCGTCCCGGCGGATTTTGCATTTTCATCTTTTTGCATGTTTTGGGCATTTTCGACCGTTAGGCCCCCGATGAGCTTTGAAACGAGTGAAAAGACCTTTTTCCGGGCGTCTGACCAGTTTCCAAAAGGCAGCTCGAATGAGAATTTCAATGGGAAGTTGAGAGGCCTCGGGACGATGACCCTGCCGCATGTCAATTTTTGCTTTGGATAGTACAGTCTTTTCAACCTGAATCAGGTGAAACATTCCGAGTGGAGCAGCGCGACCGCACCGCCGCCCTTTCAGCCAGATAGATTCGAATGAAGAGACGCAGACTGCAAAGTGGCGGGATTCGTTACGAAGTGGACTCCCGCCAGCCCAATTTCCGCCTAAACTGAGCTGGAACTTGCTATATGCACAATAGGAAGTGGTCGTGGGGTCTCCCGCACAGAAAAGACAAGCAAAGCCGTCCGAGCGCGCGCCGGTTCAGGATCTATTTTCTCGGCCTAGGGAACATCAACCAGTCGGACTGCGCCTGAAGGTCAGTGGGATAACCAGAAACCGGGAGGCGGTCAAGAGGCGCGAATTTTCCAGCTGTCACCAAATCAAAGCACCAGTTCAGTGTTATGCGAACTTCAAAAAATACCAGAAGAAGTGCATTGACTCACTATCTGTCTGAGGTTACCACTTGCTGAGTTTGATGGCTTTTGCTGAAAAACGGACTGAAATATTTACAAATTTGCTTTTAACTGCGTTTTCATGGGTTTATGACGTTCAAATTTGCTGGCTCCTCGCAAAATTTTCTACCTAAATGACAATAAGCTAATTTTTCAGAAGTTGCACAACAAAAGAGAACTATCTCTCAGCTACTTAATAGGCCAATAAGTTGACGTGTTACTGAGAGATTTAAGTATTAGGTCGTAAAAATAGTTCCCGGGCACTTGCGAATTTTTTTTTCAAATCGCTGTAACTTCTAGCAGATTGATCCTTCTTTGAAGCTACAAACTTCATCGCAAAGACAATTTTGTCTACATATATTATATTGTCCCAAGAAGTTTGAAAAATCGAACTTTTTTTTTTGCCCCAAAAATGCACCATTTTTCGAGTAAGTGACATTGAGGTCTTCTCGTTCTGTGCAGGGCGAACTAAATCTTTAGTTACTGCGAACGAACAGTGTTGGGGTAAAGCCCTACACATCTTTTGGACCCATCATCCAAGCGTGGCGATCCCCGCAAAAGCGATGCCGGCTGCGAACAGAGAGGTAGTCAGACGCAAGTTCGACAGCTTGCATTTTCTGAGCGCAAGTCGCAAAACTCGAACGTAGCTGCGGGTTAAAAGCTAAACGCCTCTTCAATCAGCTCACTCATGATTTGGACGGAATTTTTTAAACTTCATAAAATTAGCCGCAGTAAGATTGTGGAATTTTTATTGTTGGAAAGAGTTCCTTTTTCGATGTGCATATCACACAAGTTTTGGCATCGATAAAAATCAGAAGCGGTTTTAAAAAGCTTAGGTTTCCCTTTAATGAACAGTATAAAAATCTTGGTGTCAAAGTCCCGCCGAGCGCCAAAAAAATGCATCAGAAAATGAAATTTTCAAAGTGCCCGGGAACTTTCTTTACAACCTAATGTTATGACATGATAATAGCTTCCAAGCTAGATCACTGATGAAGTCCGCATATAAATTTGTTGTGTTTAATTGTGTTTCTCATTACAGCAGAGACATCAAAAAGTCGATCTTCTGTAAGCTGTTCCTGTATCAATTTATCATGATTAAGGCGAAAGTGCACAATGGTTCTAAAGGTGCTTTTTCAGTGCTGCACAGATTGTCATGATTGATCAGCAGGAAGAACGTTGCAGATACTTTATAGATATATTTTTCCGAAAATTGCGTATAGTGTAAGGTTTTCAAAACTTAGAGTAGGAGGAATATTCTGCACATTCATAGTCCATGAACATCCAAATTATTCATTGCTAACATCATTCCATAAGTGATGGATAAACGAATAGAAAATAAGCCTGTTGCAGCTATACTGCTCGAAGGGCTCCTATATTTGCAAAGTAGATGAGAAATGGAGACAGATGCAAGTCTTCTCATTGAAGAGTATGTAAGAAAGCGAACGCGTTTGATGTGGGTGTTGTCAATCAAAGGGCGCATTGCAGATATATGCTGGAGTATGGGTTATATGAGAAATGCGACCATTCTGGTATTGTGTTGAAAAGTGCTCAAGCAGTACATTTTTTTGAAAGCCATTCAGAAGAGCTGCGTCAAGGAATGAGTTTATCACCTGCGTACGTTTATTTACCTCCAACGGCTTTGTTTTCTTCTCTGGTAAGATCAGCATATTACAAAGCACATTTGATTTACAAAAATATAAGGCAGTAAAAATCTTTACAAATAGGGAGCAGAAAACACAAACATCTAAGTTTATTTGATTCAGCCCGCGGAATTCATTCTAATTATGAAGTTAGTTCCCATCTGTACTCCACCCCTGTCTGCCTGGAGAGACGGTTGAGAGGTGGCTGACTTTTGGTCTATCACTAATCCTAAATCAGAGGATACAGGACTTTGAATGTTACTGAAAACGGGTGTGACTATCTTGCAGGTTCAAATCAAGAAAAGCTGATTAGCTTGAACGATTTGCTAAGAATTTTAACCAAATGTTCACGGATCGGCTGTGACTAGCAACTTCAGTTTTTTTTTTGGCCTGTGCTTACTGAGCTCACTCAGAAACATGCAATTCAGAGCCTGCAAACTTTCTGCTCGTTCTACTTCATTTTGCAACATTAATATTAGGTTGGCCCGTAAGCCTTGCACTGCGTTCTCAAAAAGAAAACTGTACTTTCTGCTAGTTTTAACGAATTTGTTTTACCAAAAATTTTTCGGAGAAAAAGCTATGCGATTTCTCTTAGTACTCAAGAATATGTTGTTTTATAAGAGTTCATAACCAATAACGAGAATTTTGATCGCTATAATTGCAAAAACGTTCGAAATTGAATATTTTTTTACTTCGGTTTCACAACATACCTCTTTGAGATACATGAAAATCGTACTATTCGGATGCTTCTTCTGATATTATGACTGTGAGGCTTCCATGTTGAGGAATAAAATGCATAGGAAAATGCATTTGCCAATTATTATAATACAAAAATTAATCTAATAATAATAATAATAATAATAATAATAATAATAATAGATGATAATGTTTATAATTATGACATTATAACTTGAGAACTCCGTTTGGTTCCTATCCTTAGACGAAGGTCCGTAGTAAACCCCCCATCAGGGCATCTCTCTCGACGCGGACCGTAGTTGATCTCATCACGCCTCAGTCCAGCATCCAGTGAGCTATTGATCTGGATACGGATCTCTTTTTAGACATGATAATCATGTTCGCTCTTGAAAACAAAACCATTTGAGCTGGTTTGGTCGAGCAGGTAAGCGATTGAAATTGAACACGCGCGGCCATGGTTCGACACCGGCTAGCGTCACGCTTTTGCTGTATTGCAGGGCGTCTTTGATAGCGACCACTATCGGAAAATCGATGGTGACCGCTATCAAGGATTCCGCCTAGAAAAAACATGGATGAAACAAAAACGCATTTTTTGACGAAAATTTTATAGAAAATTGGAATAACTGCAACATGAATCCAATGAAATAAATCTACAAATTCTTGCCCTGATCAGCTTGTCAAAGAAAAAAGTCAGTAAAATTTACAAAAAAAAAGGGTTTTTTCCTCGCCGAAATCAGCTGTTCATCGATCCTCTCATTTTCGGGTCGCCTTATTGTGCAGTTTTCCGCCGATTTTGTCTGCACTTTTAGCCTAACTGATGTGCATCATAAGTTACTCAGGAGCAACTTACGGAAGTCTTGTCTCTTTTACACACTATTTGCATTCGTCTAACATCAGTTCATGTTCAGTTCAACTGAACGTGAACTGATGTGCACGAGTCGACTGCAGCAGGTGGACAGATCGTCAACTATCAATTCACTCGCCATGCTTTAGCATGGGAAGGTGGGCGGCCATCAGTTCACCTGACCTAAGCTCAACTGATGGGATAAGTTCAGTTCACCTGAACTGATCGAGCTTTACTACGGGCCGAAGTATTGTGTTGTTTCTATGCCACTCTGGAACTCTTCAGTAAGGAAGGATGGCGATAGTTTGAAAGCTCATCTTTCTATATAAAATCAAAATTAGAATTTATGATCTAAACATTTAGTCAAAATTTAATTCTTAATACTTTTTAATTTATTTCAACTAGGTTGAACTAGGTTGAATCGCTCTCTGAGCATTTCTGAGTATTTTGCAAATCACAGGACTTAGGTTTAGCCTAACAAATCATGGAATCCTAGATATTCAGTGTTTTATTAAATTAACACTGACGACAGCGGAAAATCGCGTTTTTTGAGTTACACTCATGTCATAGGTAAACAGCTTCATTTCAAAATATTACTGCATCATGTTCGAACATTCCTAAACTGAATTAGTGTATGTGCGTTCCAGAATACAAATGTGATTGTAATTTTCTTCCTGGTCAATAAAGCAAGAGTTAGTTAAAAGCATGCAGAACATGAGAACAAGCTAGCACATCAAAGTAAAAGTTAGCTGAAGCTGAAGTTATTATCTGACCCATAGGCACTTTGAGAGTTTTAGAGGAGGAGGAGCTGACCTTTACATTTTATCAGCTGCCTTTGCTGCTTATCGAACATTAAGGAGATTTTTTGAGAAAATAACACTGCACTAAATCTACTGAATTTTTATTGAAAAGTTTCCCACCAAATGTGTTTACGATATATAGCGAAGTCCTATCGCCATGCTCGCCCTCATCTGCGTTGCTACTTCGACGCTAGAAGAGAGCATATTGACCGCAGAACTAACTATAAGGACACTCAACGCTTAATCCCATACAGCTCGTAAGTGACCTCAACATCGACCAAGCTTTGCTGGTGATAGAAGAAGATGCCAACTAACGTAAAATTGATCGAAATCAGGACTCAAATTTTCAAAAACAACAAACCTTATTCACGCATCATTAGCTGGGTATTGTGCAGCTAGAGCTTCTCATTTAAAATTAATGAGCAGTGGAAAGAAAATAGCGGCAAACAGAGAACAACCAGTCATTAGCCAAATAGCATTTGCAGTTTTATGAGCACAAAACTTGGTTTGCCTTTGGGCAAATTCAGTCTGTCAAAACGTCAATTTCGAAAATAAAAGCTCTGCTAATTTATTGTTTTAGCGTTCAGTGAAATGGACACTAAAAATGCATGTGAGATAACCACTAGATGAAGCAAAGAAGGCTCTACAAGGTGAACTCTGATATGGCAGAAGTCATGATTTACGCAATATTTGGAGCCACAAACGTGTGAGCAATTATGTTGCCAAGAATCGTATTCTTGCTCCAAAAAATCCAAAAAAACCTCTTACTTGCTCCTGCATTCATTCAATCATACGCTCGAGGCGTTCCAAATCACAAAAGTCAAGTGTTAGTCACACGAAAACACAACAGCAGCAAAAAATCACCACGTCATCCCAAGCCCAGTCCAGGCGACTATATAAAGAAATAGTATGCGATAGTGAAAGAGCTTGCATAACATTTTTGGGGATGTACGTAATCTCGCGCTTGCATGAACTCAATGGAAACGTACCCATGCCCCCGCGTTTGCCAGCAAGGAACGATCTTTGTATATTCGTAAAAGCAAGCCGGAAGTTCGGCTGGCGGGTATACTGGCAAGCCCCGCCCAACACGGCTTGCTGGGGAGGGTCCTGAGCTCCGAAGATGATTAGAAACTTTGCAAATCAAGCAAGCGTAGTTAGGGTTAGCAAGCTGTATGAACTAGACAAGTTGTCTGCTAGGCTCGGCTCGAAACTACATGATGCTCAAGCTAGTAAAATAACAAGTCCAGCAAAGCAAAAAAAATGGAATGAAAAGTAGAATTTGTTGGACACATGCGCTGATTGAGAGTCAGAAGTGCACATGGGTGGCAAGAAAGAGCATGATCTAGCATGAAGCGACCGATAAGCGAGTTCTACCTGCAAAGAAAGAAATCACTCAAATTCTTTTTCTTGATTTCACGTTCGAATGATGTACTATTTTCGCAGGCTAAAAGTTCTTTGGGTAGTTTTTCCAACAGTCTCGATGCACGAACAAAAAGCTCATTTTCGAACAAGGTACAAAACCGATTAAGCCCACCGCTCGTTGGTAAATAAATAGAAAATCCGTTAGTCCTTCCATAACTAGGCTTGAACACCCAGTATTTAGAAGGTCTCAGCTTAGTTTCGCCTCTGTAAATCCTGAATGCAAGTACAAGATCGTGAATAACTCTTCGATATGAGAGGTACTCAAGACCTAGTGTTTTTAAGCGATCGTCATATTGTGGGAGCAAACGTGGATATGTTGGGTTAGGAAACAACGGTAAAAGAGAAGTTTGGTAACCGATATAAGCACCTTATCCATGTGTACCTGTGTTTTTTTCATGCTTAGAAATCAAAAAAAAATTGGTAAACGAAAAGCGGCAAGTCTAATGGTCTCAAGTCTAACACATGCGAAGTAGAAGATCGCAGCTACGAATTGATATTATTGTACGGCACAATATTCTCTCAGACGAAACAAGCAAAAATCAGATTGCCGAGAAGGACTAGATAATAGTATCTTGAAAAAAAAGTGAAAAAGACTGTTCGTAACAGGAAGTTAGGTTTTCGAAACAGATAATAATTATTAAGTTCTCAGAAAAATGTTTCCCATACAAAACTTTACGTACAAATAAAACTGATGAAAAAGAAATTTCATTTTTTGGGGATATGGGAGAATGTAGTTGTGCCCTGCATGGATCTTGACCTGCTCTTTTACAATCTTGTATTTTAGTTCATATTCTTACATTTGTATCAAATTGTTCCAAATTTTTATTGCATGAGAAACTACGAGCAAGATTTCTCCGACGTATACGTTGTTTCGAATTTTTTTGTCAAAGTGATTAAGAAAAACTGCTGAAAGATAGAACAATGAAAATCCAAAGGACCTAGCTTGTGTATACATATATGCATAAAACCTGTGAGAAATGGACTCGAATCAAAATTACTTCAAGTGGGTTTGTTAACAAGAAACGATTGTGCAACATCAATCACTTGCTATGCAGGGAGCAAATTCTTGTGAAGGTTGAGCGCAGGCACAACTCTTACTTCCAGCCAAAAAATGAATTCCGTTTTAAAATGAAGTGAAAATATTCTCACAATTCTGTCTGAGTTGAGCACAGATAAAGCAGAACATCCGCTTGCAGATGGCAGTCAATAATTGCAGAATCAGTTGCAAAGCATACCACAAGAAGTGTGAAGTGTCTCCAGAGATGTGTCAATCTTCAGTCCGAAGATTGACACATCTCTGGAGACACTTCACACATCTACATATTTATTGTTTGTTTGCATCTCAATAAAGCTTCATCACTCAAGTCTGAGGTACCATACAGACCCGCGTGGCAACACTAAAGCAGCCTCACCACTAGCCATCCATTTGCTACATGGTGCATCGGCCGGGAAAATAGTCTCAAGTCTCCTGTGCACCAAGACGTCTCTGAAGGATCACAAGTATCCTGGGAAGCAGTCCGAAGATTGACACATCTCTGGAGACACTTCACACATCTACATATTTATTGTTTGTTTGCATCTCAATAAAGCTTCATCACTCAAGTCTGAGGTACCATACAGACCCGCGTGGCAACACTAAAGCAGCCTCACCACTAGCCATCCCTTTGCTACATGGTGCATCGGCTCAACGGTAGCAGGCCCACAATTGATACTAGTCGAAACCGAGTCTCAAATCAACAAGTCTTTACACTGTTCCTGCAAATTAGCTTCTTCCACAAGTGCTATCAGCTGCTTGTTGCGCATCACAGTTAGGAATCCTCATTCCTCACAACACCCTAATCAAGTCGATCTGCATTTTGAATATTGGCACGCATTTCACCATATTCTTCGATCGACTCCTTTAGCTCAAAGTTTAGCACAAGTTGTTCCTGCTTCACCTTTGAGCACAAGTAGCCAAGCTATCGCGAAAGATGTCGACACAATTACCGACGTACAAACGCCTCTTATCGCGATACTGCAACAAGCTAGAGACGGTTATAGCACATTTTAAAGAAGAAAAGCTCGAGACAGTGGAACTTCCTGCAGAAGAATCATCACCCATATTTCTGAGAGAATCTCGAAGACGCTTAGAAGAAGCGATAGGGGCTATCGAAGCCTGCAACACTAAAATACAGCAACTGATGCGAGACTATGCAACAACGATAGACAGCTGCGATCAGCTGAGTGAAAAAGAAAGAGGAGATTTCGACGAATACATAAGTAAAGCGGAAATGATGCTATGCTCCTCACTGGACTACACAGTTCCTTTGGAAGCACGACTGAACGCCTTCGTTTCTTACAATAAGACTCCCTTGCTTCCAACGAGAGACACAAGTAATGCAACAGTGGATAGCGCCATTGGAACCAGAAGGGTAGAGTTACCAACTCTCCCAATACCAACATTTAATGGAGATATCTGGGAGTGGGACAACTTCTGGACATTGTTCGATACGAACGTGAATTCTCAACCAATGCCAGATTTGTACAAGTTCAACTATCTGCTGAATTCACTTAAGGGAGAACCTCACGACGCAGTCAAGAAATTTCGCGTGTCATCGGACAACTATAGCAGAGCTATAGACTTCTTGAAAAACAAGTATGGAGATAAGGAGGAGTTAGTCAACCGCCTCTATGATAGACTGGAGAAGCTTCAATTGAGTGCAGCTTCAGTCAAAGAACAGCGTACCTTACTGGAACATATCCAAGCCATAATTGCGCAACTTAAGGATAAGGAAGAGTACGTAGATAACCAATGGGTCATCAAACAAGTTCTTTCAAAGTTCCCAAACAAGTTGCAAAGGAAAGTGCTAGAAAACAAGTACGCACATAATGGAGTCACCTTTAACATGGAGACCCTACTCAAGATGATAGAAGGGTTCATCACAACGGAAGAAAAAGTACAAGCGTTCACAAAAGAAGCAAATGTCACATACGATTCCTCGCCTTCAAAGAAGAAAACGGAAGCTTTCAAACGAATTTGCATGTACTGCAAAGAAGAACATAAGTCTATGACGTGCACGAAGTACGCCACACCACAAGCTCGATCGCAGTACCTCCGAGATCATAAACTATGCTTTATCTGTGCATCTCCGCGTCATACGACAGCAGAATGCAAGAAACGTTTATGCTTCAACTGCCAAGGCGCTCATCACACATCCTGCTGTTTCAAAGGCGCACAAGTGGGAAAAAACCAAACAGTACCGACCCGACAACAGAAGGAGGTAGCACAAAAAGAAACGAAAGGCTTCCAGGGCCGCCAACACAAGTCAACTCCATTGGCGCCCTCAAATGTACATCAAGTAATAAAGCATGTTGAAGAGGAAGAAGATGTGACGATCTGTGAACTCCAAACAACAGAAGAGGCATGCGGATCGAACGACACATACTTACCAACAGGTGTAATTCAAGTACTAGATCCAAAAACAAAAAATTTACGCAAAATCGCTGTCTCGTTAGATACAGGCGCAGAATTATCTTTCATTGACAGTAAACTCGCTGAAGAACTGCATCTGCAAACACTGGGGTCGACCAGACTACGCCTGAGAACGTTCGGATCAGAACAAGTCAAGGAGAATCTGTGTCGTAAAGTAGAACTTGAAGCCTGGGACCTAGACGGAGAGCAAATCACATTGGACCTCTTCACGTACGATGTGATATCCAAATTTTTCGAAAGTCCTTCGCTAATCGACGAAGATATCGCCCACTTGCGCGAGAAGCATATCCCACTTGAAATGCTCGAAAGCAAGAAGTATATGAAGCCACAGATCCTGTTGGGGTGTGACAAGTTATGGTCTTTCATCAAAGAAGATAAACCCCATATCAACCTACCCTCCGGTCTTCACTTAATCGAGTCACGACTGGGATATCTGATATCAGGACAAGTCAAAACATCGAAAATTTCAGGCACAGATGAGTCAGACAAGTGGGACGGTTACTGGACCTTAGAGGCACAAGTGAATACCATTTCAAACATTGATGATGATGACCATGAACAGGAAAAATGGGAAAAGTTCTGGTCTCTAGAGGCGGCCGGTACAGAAAGATTCTGCCATTCAGAGGACATCGAGCGAGCTCGAGCAAATAAAGCTGTCCTGCAACATTTCAAAGAAACGATAGAAAAGCGCGAAGATGGATACTATGTCCGTCTACCTTGGAAAGAAAACGTCATGGAGCTACCTGATAACAAAGCTATAGCTCAGCGAAGACTTATTAGCTTGTGGAACAATCTTCAGAAAGACCCAAATCTCCTAGATCGGTATAATGAGGTGTTTCAAGAGCAGTTGAGTCGCAACATCCTTGAATACGTTCCTCAGGACACGGAAAACCACAAACACGTACACTTTTTACCTCATCAAGCTGTTATTACTCCACAGAAGACGACCACAAAATTAAGAGTCGTTTACGATGCTTCTGCACACTACAGAAACAGTCTTTCACTCAACGATGCCTTACATAGAGGCCCAGTCATCTTGCCACAGTTGTTTGGAATACTGTTACGTTTTCGAATCGGACGTATTGCCATGATATCCGATGTCGAGAAGGCGTTTCTTCAAGTAAGATTGCATGAGGAAGATCGCGATGCCACTAGATGCCTGTGGCTCCGAGATTATACAGCACCTCCCGCACAAGGCAACATCATCATGCTGAGATTTACAAGAGTTCCATTTGGACTAAACGCTTCTCCCTTTCTTCTGGTGGCAACCACACACTACCACCTGGATCAATACAAAGATAGCTACAAGATGATAGACGAAATCAAAGACAATCTTTATGTAGATAACCTGGTAGTGACATTAGATACAGTTGAAGAAGCCTCAACTTGTTACCGGAAAATGAAGCAGATGTTCGAAGAACTCAGCATGAATCTACGCGAATTTGTAAGCAATGAAGAACAAGTGATGAATAGAATTGCAAGTAGAGATAGATCGTCGGAACTATCGCCAAAGGTTTTGGGAATACGCTGGAACTCCTTGACGGACCGACTTGAAGTCTCATGCAACATGATCACACCAAAAGTGCTTACCAAACGAACAGTCACTAGCGCAATAGCCTCTATTTATGACCCTATGGGTTGGATGCTCCCATTGATCCACAAGTCAAAAGTCTTTCTCCAGTCACTTTGGAAGGACAAGATTGACTGGGATACCACGTTAGATAGAGACCGTGCACATAAATGGCAACAAATATGCGACAGTATGCGAGGATTCAGCAAGGAGATACCAAGATTTTTGACCAGGAAGCATGCAAAAGTAGAATTAGCTGCATTCGCTGATGCCAGTGCCGAAGCTATAGCCATGTGCGTCTATCTAAAGTCAGAAACTGCAACCAGTCTCTTGTTAGCGAAGGGAAAACTGCCATCGATCAAATACGAGGCTACAGTACCAAAAAAGGAGCTAAATGCCGTCACCTTAGCCATGAGAGTGATAAATTCGGTAGTGACTCAACTTCAAGTTATTACCGCAATCGAGGAGGTATATCTCTTTTCGGACTCCGAAATCGTTTACAGCTGGATAAAGAAAAAACCATTCAAGGATGCAGGAGTGATGGTTCTCAATAGACTGAAAGAGATTACCGAGATAGACGATCACCTAACAAGTAAAGGTCTTAGGATCTACTACGGTTATGTTCCTACTGAACAGAACCCAGCAGATTGCGGAACAAGAGGATTGAGTAAAGGACAACTCAAGGACCACTTCTGGTGGACAGGACCACCCTTCTTGAGAGATTCACCGGAAACTTGGCTAACAAATTACAAGTTATTTCAAATGACTGAGGAGACCGACGACATAAGTTTGCCAGCTGAGTTGGCACTCGTCAACCAAGCCGTGTCAGAGGCAATCGATTTGCAACACTCTGACATCTTTGAAGATTTAAGAGGCTACCCATTCTCTACGATCAAAAGGATCACAGCAAGAATGTTACGCTTCATAAAGATTGTAGTCAAAAGAGTCAATCAACGACCACAGAGCAACATCCGTCTTCCTCCATTGCTTGGAAAGTACAATGGACGCTACAATGTGTACCTTGATGGAGAAGAAATTGCAATAGCGGGGAAGATTGTTATACAAGTCCATCAAAGAACATTTTGTACAGCAGCAGTATTGAAATCGTTAACGCAACTCAATATAAAACCGGACAAAGAAGGTCTCATGAGATGCCACGGACGAATAGGAAAAAGCTGTTTGCATGACACAGCAAAATTTCCTTACATCGTTCTCCAAAATTCTTGGCTATCGGAAGCGATAATTCGGGAATATCACTGTAGAGGACACCCTGGCATAGGCCATACAATCGCACTTGTTCGCCAGAAATTCTGGATACCAAAATTACGCGCGCAAGTTACTCGTATCATCCGAAGATGTGTAGAATGCCAGCGCTTCAACAATCGACCGTACAAGTACCCCAATCAGAGTGACTTGCCACAAGTAAGGGTACAGCAGACGTGTCCCTTTCAACACGTCGGATTGGACTACTTCGGCCCACTGACGATAAAAACTAGCGAAGGCGGCACAAGTAAATGTTACGGAGCGATTATCACTTGCATGGTGACTAGGCTTATCTACCTAGACGTAGTAACAGACCTTTCCACCATAGCATTCCTCAACATGCTTCGAAGGTTTTTCGGAAGAAGAGGAGTTCCAAAATCTATCACAAGTGACAATGCTCCTACATTTCTCCTGGGAGAAGAAATCTTAGCAGATAGTGTCATCAAGAATCTGGAGCACGAGGTAGCAGTTACCAGGGATATAAGCGATCGTGAAATTGTATGGAAGCACATAACACCATTTGCACCATGGCAGGGAGGATTCTATGAGAGGCTGATAAGATCAGTAAAACAAGCACTGTACAAGACTTTGAAAGGATCAACATACACGTTCGAAGAAATGTCAACTACACTTGTTGATATAGAAGCTCTACTCAACACAAGGCCTCTAGTCTACATGAGCTCAGATTCGTGCAACGAAACCATCATCAGACCCATTGATTTCGTGCAGAATGAGATCATTCTCAATTATCCAATCGAAACATCTATATCAAATGCGGAAGACCCGCCATATCTGCCGTCCGAAGAACAAATGGTACTCAGCACAAAATTGCAAACTATTCAAGCCCTGGAAAGCTCCTGCAAATCTACCGACAAGTTCTGGAAAGTTTGGAAGACACAATACCTCACAGCTCTGCGAGAGAAACACAAGTTGGAAGTGGGACACAACAAATCCAAAGCGCTCCCTCGCGTTGACGACTGTGTTTTCATTATGGACGCCGTGCAGCCCAGACATTCTTGGAGAATGGGCCGTATAACAAAGCTTGTGAAAAGCGAAGATGGTGAAATAAGAGAGGCTGTTGTGATTCTGCCGTCCAGGAAACAAGTACGCAGACCAGTAAACCTTTTGGTGCCTCTCGAGACAGAACTGTGAAAAGAACAAGTGAAAACGACTCCTCCGATGAACCATGCAAGCGATACAATATGAGGTCACGAAAAACAATTGAGTACAGCAAAGGAAGCAATTAGGAGGAGAATGTCCGGCGTGGCGGGAGTGTCGCCAAAGGCGACTATAAGAAGTTTTAGCGGTGTCGCCAACGATGCTGTAAATTGTACATAATGTATATATTATTGTTCATTTGTGTTCGTTTTGCCTTATGTCGTAGTAGTTATAAGAGTCTCACGAGGATCATCCGGACAAGTCATTGCAACCTCACTTCCATCACCTTATCAGTGCTCTCTTCAGTCAACAATGACTTCGCAAGTAAACAAGCCCGAGGGTATAAATACCGATTGATGAGTGAGGTCGAGGATATTCTCTCCACAAGTGCCTGCTGGGAGGACGACAAGTCTCCGGCTCACCAAGAGGATTCTCTCTACAAGTAGTTCGCTGTGAGGACGACAAGTCTCCGATAGGCAATCTTCCTGCACAAGTCTTTTCCGGGTAACATTAGATCCAACAAGTACTCTGGACCAGAAGCATCAAGTCTCCTGTGCACCAAGACGTCTCTGAAGGATCACAAGTATCCTGGGAAGCAGTCCGAAGATTGACACATCTCTGGAGACACTTCACACATCTACATATTCATTGTTTGTTTGTATCTCAATAAAGCTTCATCACTCAAGTCTGAGGTACCATACAGACCCGCGTGGCAACACTAAAGCAGCCTCACCACTAGCCATCCCTTTGCTACAAGACTTTTCGTTTGCCTAGTAGCACCGGCGTAGTAATACATGAATCTTTTCTATTTTACTATACTAAGAAACACTCATTGGTTCTATCATTAGCGCTCCCCTTGGCTTATGTGAAGAGGAACAATAAGCTTTTGCGGATGACATTCCAAGATTACGTTGCTCTAAAATTATCGTGAAATGCCGAGCACTGAAACAAGCCAAGAAGAGGACAATTAGCCACATCTTGCTTCTCTACGATAACGTCAGATATGCGGGTGTAGGCTGTAAAAATCTGCATGTTTCTGCTGCAAGCTTTTTTTTAGTTTCCTTTCATGGCTTCCAAGTGGGCGATATGTAGAGCACAAAAAACGCAATTTCGCTCGAATTTCTGCGGCTTTAAAGTAAACGATTTTACCCTTTTCAGTTGCAAAAGGGTTAAAAAATGCGCTAGCACAAACATTTGTTAACAGGAGACAAGCTTGGACTTTTGAATTTGTATTATTCCACATCTGCTTAGCGGCTTCGTGGATGCAGTTACGAGCCGTTAAAGATCATCTTTGCTAAGAAATTCATGCCAAGCCCACATTTGGCATTACGAATTCATGTTGAGCTCAATGCTGGGTCAAAACATGCAGGTAAATTATTTTATATTCGTAAAGCCTACAGGTGAGCTGAAAGTGCAACAAAACGCTCATTTTCATAATTGTGCAATTCGTTTGTGCGAATGCTTTGTAATAAAACTGCTCATATTTTCGTTCATAAAAGCGCCAAGCAGATACAGATTCGAAGTCAGCGTTAAATGCTGAAATGGTAGGCAGGTTGCTTGGATTAGCCAATTCGACTTTTGACCATTTCCTAGTAAGGAAACTCTTTTGTTTTTGCGGATTATGTTACCTAATAAGAGTTTGCCTGCAAGTTATTTTTAGTCGTTTTTGGATTACTTTCTAGTTTCTGTATGGACGGATGGCAACACTCTAAAAGTATATTGAGCGAAATAAGAAAACTTTATTACAGGAGTTACTTTTTGACAAAATGGCGCAGGAAGTTGACATACCCATACTTCGCCAAATTTTGTGAAAAAATTCACAAGTGTCGCAAACACGAACGATTCTGATATTCCCAGCCACTGGCACAGCCATAGATGGTTAAATTAAAGCGATCTGGACAGCTCAATAACTCTACAGGCACAGATGTCAAAGAATTCGCTTATGTTTGATAGCTAAAATTCAGAATCTGCAGAGCATTTTCACTGCGGTTTGCCATGTTTCCAAACTAGTCCATATCGCTTGTATGAGACGAACTAGATCACTCTCTTGTGCACTCACAAAAGCATGAAAGCAAAACTTAGAAACTCGAAAAATGATTTTCGAAAAGCACCGTGCTAGCGACCCTCTTTAGGCAACACACTTGATCGGCATAAAACTTCAAACCCTTGTTGTGATTGCGTCCTTACCCTCACAATAAGTGTCACCTAGAAGAAGCTTTGGGAAGCGCTTATCTATTACTTGAGACAAGCGTTAGCAGCAGCGAGCAAACGCCAAACATCGCAGGATTGCCTTGAGGGAAGGCTAAGTTTGCAACGAGGCTATTCTGCCAGGAGTGGATTCAGAGTGCTTTTTAGTTTTTGGTGGAAGGTTGAACACATGCTGGAAGCGTTGAATCGATGCATCTATTAAGCTGCACACCTTCGAGCAGATTGCCTGAAAACCGACCTTATTTTTTTCAAAAAGCATTCATTCTGAATTTTTCTTTTCTTGTAACACACTGGATAGAGAATAATTTATCATGATCTTGAATATCGCGTGTTCGAGAGCTACAATGCTCCTGCAGTAGATTCAGCTAATTATAGTTTTGCCTTTGAAAAAAGTCGCAACAAAAAAATTCGAAAATGAAGTTCAAAAGGTGGTCTATTTCGGGACGAGCTGACAGCAGTGCTTGGTGCTTTTTACTATATACAGATTAAAGTCCTTAATGTAGTGCAGCAATGTAACAAATTACACCAGAGTCTAGGCTCACGAGGAAATGTATCCTATTTGCCTCCCCAATCAGAAATGTCATGAATATGCTATCATATGCTGTGTAGAGGACATTCGATTTTCCACAAACATAGATTGTTTGGATAAAAACATGTTAGTCAAAAGTTAAGCTTCAGACATTCGCAGATGATAATAGTGAAAATAATGAGCTCCAATGAGTCATGCGAAATTAGAACCTAAGCTGCTAGCGGGAATAAAAGTGAAACAACCTTCTCTGACTTCATGTCAATCGCTTTCTTTCCTATAACAATCTCATAAAGTGCAAGACTATATTAGTTATTCAAACAAAGTTGCAAAGTGCAAACTGTTTTGCCGGAATTTTGAGAATTTCTATTTTTGAGGAAAGTCTCACAAGCCTAAAGTCTTTAAAAAAAGCTCTTGTGTTATTTGTCAGGATACGTGCGTCAAGATGAACGCCAAAGAGATGGCGTTGTTCCTCAAATGTACTGCAATATGAGACATACCATATGCATGTGGGAAGGTGGTAATATGAGCCCTAAATGGCTACTCAAGGCACGCCAAATGAATTTTTTAGAAACGTCAGTGAACGGGGTAGATTTGAGATATGCTTTAAAGTTAAAATCTGTTCTCCATGCAATCTCTAGGGGTACAAAAAATACATAAAAATTTATTATTTTAATTGAACGGGAATAATGAGAAAATAAAAAAGCTCGAAATAAAAGAAAATAAAAAGCTAGTTGTTTATTCTGAGATTCATCTACTAGATTGGCCAAAGAAGTAATTTCTTTTGCTCTGATGCTCTCAGAGTGGTAACAGACAATTTTTTGTTCATTCGGTCTCTCTGAAAAGTACTTTGAGGAGAGTCAAAAGGTACCCTTGTTTGAGCGAAATTGAAGCAGAGTTTTTTTTAAAAAAGCCATGTCCTTCACTACTGATAAGAATTTCGAGTAAAAGATATGTGAAAGTAAAGGCTTGGAACTGGCTATTACGAACTTTTTTGAGTGGCGAAGAATCGGTTTTTCAAAACTCGTTAGCAAAAAAACGACTGTTTCTTAACCATCCTATAATTCAGTACATACTGTATTGTGTCTCAATGTATGTTAGTGAGGAGGTAAGTAGGATAACATAACAATTTTCTACTCGAAGAGTGGATTATTGAAAGCAATGAGTCATATGCAAATGAGATAACAATGAGCAGTTTTGAGATTAAAATGTTTGAAAATAAACCTCTTTCTTTTCATCCAGGGGATGCACAAGAAAATGGTTGCGGTTTCAATTCTTTTCTGTTTGCATGTCGATACATTGGATAGAAATGCACAACGAAAAAATAGTGCAGTGAATGTGTTTTCTATTACAAACTTATATTACTGCACCCTTTTGACACTGCTCAGCAATTTTTCGTTGCAGTAAACAATTATAGGTTGACGCGAAAATAATGTCGCATATCTACCAAATGAATGGAGTAATATCTGACAGAGTAAAACAAATTCCACAAACCGATTTTTGAAAGGGTCTGATCGCCTGAAAACCGAAAATTTCTTATCTTCACAGAAATCTGTAATTCCCTAATTCGCTCACGCATACACCCTTTACATCCGTTAATATGCACACAATTTCTCCATGACAAGAATTTGAAAAGACGTTTGGCATGATTTTGCAGCTCTCCTGAGCTTTATCCGAATTTGTAGTAACAGCCGTCTGAAGAATCAGCTTTTTGTAAGTGCAATAGAATATCAAATTCAACACAAAAACCAAAAACGCTGTATATGCGTAATTTCGGCCTATTTATGTTACTCATATTCTAGCCATAGAAAAATTACACCATGTGTACTGTAAATGCCCAATGTAGAGAGTACATAACTGGGCAATTTGAGGCCTGTAGGAATTTCATGGACGGAGATGCGATTTCTCAGGCACTGGAGAATTCCTGAAGATTCTGTTCATACTTACAAAGACAAAAATCTTCCTCGCATGTTTGTACACCATTTTGTAGAACTTCTTTACTCTCTTGCAAACGGTGCCCTACTCAGTTTTTCCCTTCATCAGTGCCGCGGTAGCATGTAATAAGACATCATTTTTGGGACAATTTATTATTATGTCATCCAGCTTTACAGAAGAATGTGGCCATAAAGAGGGTGAATATAGATCAATGTGACTTTGTGTTTTCAGGCCTCGTTCAGCGTTTTGAAATCAAAATGTTGACCTTGCTTGGTTGTTCTTGTACCAGCTCATCTAATTGAGGCAAAACTGCACGATAATAGTCGCTAAAGGTTTTACTGGTGCTGCACATATTGTCACGTCTGACTAGCAGGAAATACATCGCAGGTACTTCTGATCTGAATTTTGCAGAATGTATGAGGTTTTCAGAACCTTCCAGATTAGCAGAATATTGCATGGCTGCATAGCTCCGCACACTTATAGTCGATGAAAACTTCAGAATTATTCATCGCCAGCGTCATTCAATTCGTGTTGGAAAAACGAATAGAAAATAAGTCTGTCGCGCCCTTATTGCTCAATGAAGGGCGCTAGAACAAAAAGATGGATGAGACATAGAAACAGATGCGAGGCCTTTTTTATTGGAATGCGGATATAAGAAAGCGATGCACTTGATGTGGGTGTTGGCAATCAAAGGACGCATTGCAGATGCGAACTGAAAAAATGCTGTTCAAGAAATCAATCAAGGCTAAAGATGCGGTGAGAAATTGAGCTCAAAAGTACATATTTCTAATGGCCATTTCAAGAGCTGCACTCATTCGTATGTAACGGAATCTGAAAAAATCTGAACGGATTTGCCCTCTAGCGGCCTTGTTTTTTTTCTGTAAACACACCAGCATATCACACAAACACTAAGCAACAGACACGTATTGCGGTAGACATAGAAGAACATGAAACTTTGCAAGCTTTATGTAGGTATGCAGTTTTCTGGAAATCCATCAGGAAGAAGTCAAATTATTTCAAAGAAACGAAACAAAGCATACGCTCGACACTAAACTGAGCGAATTGAGATAACGCAACCCCTCACTCGAAAAGAGGAGCAGAAGTCATTCCGTGCGAAGCCCCAGACGTCAACATAGTTAAATCAGAATGATCGTGAATGAAGCAATTATAGTAATATACCTTGAATGTATGCCACCAAAACCGAAACATTGCGTTTTCATAGCCCTTCTGTGGTAAAAAGAAGCTTTTTGTAAATATCGATATAAAGAAACTTATTTCAACTATCCTCTTTTTAGACTACAAATGAGAATCAAGAAAGTTGTTAGAACTCAATAAAAAAACTGCTCTTATATCTTGCGCCTAGCGTCTGGCACAAAATCGCTGGTTTATCTTATTGAGGAGTATTTTTTAGCCGGTGACATTGTGAATTGGTCCTAGTTGTATCATGACAATCAGAATGATATGTAACGTTGTCGCGGAGATCCATGGCCAAAGCCTAATGTCCCGTCGACTCTGCTCTTTCTCCTCTGCTCGTCTGCTCCTCCACGTGTTGCGCGCTAAATCGCTTTTTGAACGGCACGGTGCTGCCTCCGGTAGCCTTTTCTTCGTTGTTCTAAACTCAATTCTAGCAAAGCGTCATACTTTCTTGATCTCTACTTTTACGCTGATAAGGCTAGGCCACTCCTTTTTGAATTGGACGAGAATTCTAGCAGAAACCCTATCTTCAAAATCTTTAAAATCTTGCGTTTAGCTTTTTTCCCGAAAGGGCTAAGGTCTTGCAATTGACCCGGAACTATTCGTTGGAGTTGATCTTCATTGGGCATCGGCAGCACGGGACGAGGCGGCTGGAGTAGTAGTTTCAGTGATTTGAGTAGTTTTCGTAGTTTTAGTAGTCTTGTTCGTTTTAGTATTTGTTGTTATTCTGTGTAGTTTCGGATAAATGTAATTTAATCTAGTCGCGCGTGTGATGTTCGTGTCGTACGGGTTAGAGGGGTGTCGGCGTCGAGTAGACGCGCTAGGATTGCACACTAACGTCCTGAAGTTAGGAGTTGTGGAGTCAGGCGGACGAGCACTTGGTGAGGTGCTGAGCACATTGAGCCGCAACACGTCGCCAAGTTTACTTCCTCTTATGTGGCGAGAAGATTAATAGCGAGCTACGAAAGTGAGCTTTTCTTCATAGTTCTTGTTTGAAATAGGTACGCCATTATTTTTCATAATTAAAGGTTTCCTTCTCAGAATGATGAGGCAGTACAACGCAGACAACGTCGCTAAAAAAGAAACGACAAGAAAGCGTCAAAAACCTAGAGAACTCTGAAAAATCGGATCTTTGATGTGCATTTTGACTTTTTACAGGCAAAACTTCTGGTTTTCTCATCTAGTCTTCTCCTATTGACTTCTTGGCAATCCCACTTCCGGACCTTATTGCCTTTGTACATCTGCAAAAGGACTCTGCTTTTCCCCGAGTTGTGAATTGGCGGATCCTGAAGCGACTACTTGCAAAATGGCCAAATAAAATTATAACCCCGTTTCACATTTTACCTTTTTTTAAGTTCCTTTTGCTACTACTTCACATCTAATAACTTGAAGTTCCAATTTCTTATAGCTGGGCATTGTATTTATTATACCATTCGAATAAAGAAACCACCATAACAAGACTGCTCGGCACAAGCAGAATTGAAGATTTTACAACTCTTTTTTCTTTCATGCTCGCTAAACAATCCTCACTTTCAATAGCAGGGCCACAAGCAACCTTCACTTTTGAGGCCCTATCTCTAGCCGAAAGTAGGGCAAAAGACTTTCAAATTTCCGTCTACCTTTATTTTTAGACTAGCTTAGGAGGCATGAATCTTCAAATTCGCTGGAATGAGTTTGACTATTTTTGCTTCAAATCAAGAGCTGCTGAGTTTTTCGACGTTTCATTCTAAATACAGCTAAATTATAACAGTCGCTGTGATTAGCAGTTTCAGGATTTTACAGTCTATGCTTTTTCTACGTTTACACCCTTGTGTTGAACTTATTTCGGAACGTTGGAATTTTACGGCTTCTGGAGATTTTTGCTCAATCTACCTTAAAAATTTGCAAGAACTAGGTTGTAACTTAGGTTTCATTACACTATCTTCGACTTCAGTTGCGAGGCTTTTTCTTGGTGATATTTCGCTTACGGCATATATGGGGAAGGGACAAAGAGTCATTGGCGTTATTCTTATTCTCACGGACAAAGAATAACAGCAAATACAGAGACATCTCTGCACTGTTCCATTTAAATCCTTTTAGATTTACGACAGCATACGCACTATATGAGAACAGTTCGATCACCTTTTTAAAATGTGTTCTTCGAAAACTAGTCTGGAAAACATTTGGAAGTTGATTTTTATATGTGTGCCAAATATAATTTGTATGAAAAAGCTACCAACATTCACATAATTTGAAAATGAGAAAAATTTGACAGAACTTATGTTGCTGCTCGATAGTAATCATTGTACTCCGAATATACAGGGTGTCCGTAAAAAATGTGCCTACTGTTTGATTGTGAATAACTCTCTTCTAACGAAGTCTTTCGAGAAGCTTTAGGCACCATTTTGTAGAGCGAGGTTCAGCTTAGATTTGCAGTATAGAGCGAATCACCGAGCTCTTTTTATTACTGCAGGATTACGGTAGGAACTTCGACAAGGATTTTAGGTCTTTGGAGGCCATAATCTGCCTCGGAACATAACCAAACAAGCCGGAAATTCTTACACTATGGTAATGGAAGCCGCTCTTTTCGAATATGAAATTTCCAATTTACTGTTGTGCCTCTTTCCTAAGTTACCCCAGGTGAACCGTAATAATTGAATTTCCAGCATTTTTCAGAAATGTGATTACACCGTCAAAAAAGCTGAAAACGCCCGTAAAAAGTTGTGTAGTGGAATCAGCGTGCGCGAAAATCCTAGTACACGATTTTTCAGATTTTTTGAAAAAAATTTTGTCAGGCGGCATATTTCACGATGGTTCCATATGCTGAAAGTTCCTACCGTATTCCTACTGTAATAAAAAGAGCTCGGTGATTCGCTCTACACTCAAATCTAAGTTGAACCTCGCTCTACAAAATGGTGCCTAAAGCTTCTCGAAAGACTTCGTTAGAAGAGAGTTATTCACAATCAAACAGTAGGCACATTTTTTACGGACACCCTGTATAATGTTTGATTACAGTCTAACAATGACAGCCAAAAATCGCGTTCTTGGCATCTATTCCAACACAGATCGGTAGTAATCTACCCTACCTGGTGGCATCATAGATGTCGACAAGTTGGCAGACATCACGGAAAGTTGCCAACTTTGATTTATGGACTAGTTACGGGTTTTGTTATTTTGATCTTTTTTAGTCCGCAGTCCTATCTCTACGACTCAGTCCTCCGCAAAACACTGACATTTCGCGCGTTCAAAAACTCATGCGCCGACCTCGAGCGCGAGCATGCTAACCAGAAAGCCACTCGGTCACCTGTTTTTTCTTTCGCAAAGCAATAGGAGGAGCAACAAACAGGCGGCTTCTGAAAGGGGACATGATAAAAACACAAGCTTCTGCCAGACTTAGGGCCTGTCAACAGGTGAACATGGGCAACGATGATACGGAATTGTTGCGAAAGAGATGACAATACTTTGATGAAAAGTAGAATTCATTTGATGTTGAAAAGATATGCTCCATTGCATTTAATAAAAGGTATTGAAATACAGGTTCAAGTATTGGCGAAGCGAAGAATTTAAAAAGATGTATGCCTTACGATATTATTTCTCATGTGAAATTTCTCCATGTTTAGTTAGCGCGGTAAAATGAGCTGTCCGATAGAATATGAACATGCTAGCTGATCAAATAAAAAACAGGCAGGAGCGTCATTTGATATAGGGCTACTTGATGGCTCTGAAGAAGGAAGAGCTGCTATTTGCGCTTATTTTCGACAGCTTCTTTCGTTGCACATGAACATTAAGGACACTTTTTGAGAAAGCCACTCAAGTGTTTTTTCTTGAAACTTTACTGGAAAGGTTGCGTCCAATCGCACATCATAAATGGCGAAAATCTATCGCCTTGCTTTCCTTCAAAGCGTCCCTACTTTATTCTTGAAGAAGAGAGAATACCGTCTGTAGAATAAATGTAAAAAATTCTCACCGCTTTCATAATTCCATGCAGCTCACAGGTGGCATCATCGACAACAAGCTTTTGTAAGAGCAAAATGTGATTCATGCTTTTACAAGCACGAACCTATTCGCACTAATAATTGAGTATTGTGCAATCGAATCTTCTCATTTGGAATTAATGCGCAGTAGAATGTAAGTTTCAATGACGAAAGAGGGATAAAATGAATTCTCCCTTGTATGAGCAGAAATTCCACTTTCACTTTAGCAAGGCAATGGGATGTCAATTTCGGAGTGAGTTAAGTCTCTTTCCAGGGTCCACATTGGTGGCTGAATGCTGGAACAATTCATGCACTTTACTCACCTTAGCCATCCGAAATATTACCCATGTTAACGGTAGGGAAGTTTATGAGCGCAGAATTCCAGTGTTAATGGCTGTACCAAAAAGTACTCCGAGAAAATCGGAGGGGATAGAGGAAAGAAAACTAGCTATGACACTTGACGCTATGTAACTCTAAGAAATGACGCTCTACAACTTTTAGATTGAAGACAAGATAAGATTTGACATGTTACAAGTCTATAGCTAATTTCACATGACAAGCTATAGTGATGCTAGTATAATTTTTGATTCTCATGAGGAAGACCCTTATAAACACGACGTACTAAGAAGTGCAATTTACAGAGAGCATATGCGCGCACTCGGCTTCAAAAGGGCGATGCTAAGTCACAAATGTCCTGGCTTGATACTTATGAAAGTCTTCATCTAACTAGGAAAAGATGTGGTCACCGTGGCGATTTGGAACAAAATGCATATTGCTATTTTAATCTTGTTGAGCTATTCCATATTTAATTGCCTCACCTCTTCCTGTAAATAGTGTAGCATGCTGCACATCTTTAGAGAACGGAAAGCAGGTTCTACAAGACGACAAGTACCATCTTCATTTGAATATAATGAAATTCATATAAAAATAGAACCCAATTGTAAAATACAGATTTAACTCAAAGTCACAACCAGATATCCTTAAACGCAATAAACCTTGCGCATGCTCCAACGACCGACACATACACATTTGCATACTTACATAGCAGTTGCGTACCCAGGATTTCCGTTCGGGGGTAGGGGGGGAGGGGGACGAAATTTTTTTTTGCGGTGCTTTCCAGGAACTTGCGAGCTGATAACTCGGAAATTTGAAAAAAAAGGTGCGTGGCGGAAGCCACGCTTCTGAAAAAAATTTCCACAAGGCTAATTCGAATTTTTGAAAAAGCTTAAAAATATTAGGTTGGCTAAAAAATAAGTTCGGTCGTTTTCAACGGTGTGTAGAAATTTTGCAAATAATTTTGTGTAAGAAAGTTTGGTACCATTAGAAAGAGCAAATCAGGAGAATCGGATGGTCGATCCTGTTCAAACGCCAATCATCATTTTGACGACGAAATTGTGCAGGAAATGCAAATAGTCAGATTTTTTCATCGAATTTTAGAAAAATCATGTCCACAAAATGCGCAACTGACATCCACACTACAAATTCTGAAATTTCCAACAATTTGCATGGCTATAGATGCTCAAACTCGAGCGATTCGGACTGCCCAAAAGTAACTCCCATCCGAAAATGCCTGGAAATTCTCTTTTTTGGCTGCAGAAATTCACAAACAACAGATCACAATCTCCATTGTGGCTCGCCATGTAGCCAAAGGTTGTATACACCTAACCACCACATTGGTCATCTGTGCGCTCACTATGGGCTGAGAACGACACTTAGAAAATCAAAAAAGCGAATTTTCAGAAGGCTAACCATATAAGGGCATAATTGCCAATTATTGGTGACCAAAAGCTGCGACTATTTGATATGTGATAGTAGAGGGTTGAAGCTACCGCCCGGCAAAAAAATCTTTGCTAAATATGTGCTAGTCGAATTGTTACAGACTTTCGAAGAAGCATGTCAAACCAAACTTATTTATTAGCCAACCTAATATTTTGATTGTTCGCATAAGCAATTCACTAACGCATTTCTACAACTTATGCAAGTAACCTTTGAAAATTACGCTACCCATTCTCGGGGGCGCTAGTACCTAGGTAATGAAATCCGCTTGGAAGAACGATAAAAACGAAGTTAGCGTGGCTTAGACTTTTTTGGTCTTGAACTCGCCAGACAAACGTATTTTACAGTATATCTGTATCATTTGTATTCTTAAGAAAGAGCGATAGTAACATCAAAACGGCCAAAAATCTTTTGTCAACCTAACGTGTATTTTTGAGAGTTTTACCTCAGTCCTGAGAACCTATTGAAAATTTTCCTTTGCGTGTATCGTATCGTTTCCAGTTTATGGACTCACATCAAAGAAATCAGCGTTAGATAGGCAAACCTAGTTTAGCTCTTGCAAAGATTAACTCTCAAATTACAAAACGCAGTGGCCAGCCTTAATTTGAAAATTGAAGTTTTTGCTCGAACTGAGCGTAGGCAGCTAAGCCAATGCCAGACCGCGTGGGTTTTGTTATACGCAGACAAGACTACTGTCAGAATCATATTTACCTATTCTGAACAAAAAAATGAGGCCTAAATTTTGTAGTCTGCAAGGAAGCTTATTCGATCTGGAGGTATGAAGATGCGAAGTATTCAAAAAACTATTGAACTATTCGACGGCAAGGTGTCCGCTCATTTACCGCTTTTTCTGTAGGAAATTAGTGTCAAACTCCTAACCTTTCATTTTTTGCCTGTTTGAGCAAAAAGGTCCAGGTCTTGTGGATTTTTACCTTTTTCTTTTCTCTGTTTTGAGTTCGTTTTGATGTTTCTTTTTCAGGTCTGGATCAAGAGTGCTTTCTTGTCTGGTGACTATTCTATGGTGTAAGAATTATGGCTTATACCTTATGTTCCTTCTTTCGTCTGACTGCAACCAAGACTCTGTTTCATTTATGTGGCATCAACTGCTTCCTTAAAGGCAGTGTCCGGGCAAAAAGTCGATTTTGAGATTTTGTGCTCACCCGGGCCTATTCGCTACGCTGAATCCGAAAATCCACACTGGAAAGCGCGAAAACCGCGAAAAAGGGCTCTAACGCAGAAGGGAAATCAAAAGTGGGCGGGGTTTTCCCCAGAGTGAATTCACGGTCCCAGCTCCCGGAGCGATCTTTTCAATTCCACTAACCGCCCTGACATCTCAACGGACCCAGTGCGAATGCATGATCTGAAGTCGGAAGCGAAAAGATCGCTCCGGGAGCTGGAAGCGTGAATTCACAGTGGGGAAGACCCCGCCCACTTGCTAATTTCCCTCCAGTGTTAAAGCCCTTTTTCGTCGTTTTCGCGCTCTCCAGTGTGGATTTTCGGACTCAGCATAGCAATAGGCCCGGATAAGCACAAAATCTCAAAATCGAGTTTTTGCCCGGACACTGCCTTCAAAGGCAGTGTCCAGGCTGAACCTAACCCCCTCCCATAAGTGTCGATTTTGAATGTAGGCCCCAGAAAAGGGGCATCTGCTCAAGCTGTTACGAATAAGAAAAAGCGCATCGAACACAACCAAGCTTATTCGTCGTCGAGTATTCCCCGTGTTGCTGGTCTTTCAAAAAAAAACAATCGGGAACCTCCTGAAACATGGATATATTGCATGATTTACAAAAACCCCACAAAATTACTCTATTTACCTACATCCTCAGCAGTTGTTTCATCGTATAACTTTTTTTTAAACTAACAGACTTATTTTGAAAACCTCATTGAAAAGAAAGCAAACTATCAGTTTTCTGACACAAAAAATATTGTTACCCAGAGCGTGTCATTGTGAAGAAACAAAAAAAGGAAAGCAATATAGGAATAGCTGACTGAACTACTTGAACGAAAAAGTTGTTTTCCTTGACTATAAAATAACAACAGAATTTCTGGAAATGAAAAGCACGAAAAACGAGAGGAACATGGCAATTTTCTTACCTGTTTCAGTTTTGTACAAATGGCGTAGATGGCACTCAGTAAAAAACTTACCTTATCAAAGCAATATGTAATAATAATACTAAAAAGTTTTGGACATAATGTAATCTTATATATAAAGAAGATGGGTGTCTACGTATCCTGTACTTATATTTCGGATAGAAAATTCCACTTTGGGACCGTTGCGGACCAAACTTTGCACACATATGTACACATCGGGGCTTGGAGTATGTCGTAGGCAGGACCCGGCACGAGGTGAGGAAATTTCATGCTGGAATTTGTTTTGGATGGAAAGCAAAGGGGATATAGTAAATGTACGCTTACAACCACAATTTTTATCCATCTCTTTTCTCTCAACTGTTATGCTATTTAATAGATGCTGGTTTTCCAATACTTGAAGCAATTTCGCAACCACCTCAGAATCTCGGCAGTAACTCAATCCGAGCCAGAAACTGATTCAAGTAAGTTTGATTTATATAAGTGGAGCTTTTATTTCCAGATGCATAGTGTCTCCATACAAACGTTTTATATCACGTTCGAATGTTATGAAAAAGCAGAATTTTTGTAGACGAAGTCTGTGCTTGCAGGGAATCGCTTTAGGCCTAAGGGCTAAGGCATACCTAACGCGATTCCGGTCGCTGCGCGATTCGGCACAACAGCGACTCTTCGTAATTCGTCGGTAATGCGCTGTCCTTGGTAAGAACTTGCTCCGTTTGGAACAGCTTGCACAAGCTACCCAAATATGCGTCCCAGAAGCGCGCACGATAAAATTGTAGAAATCTGGCAAATCGCCAAGTCGCCTGAAAGTGGCGATTCGGCCTAGTCGGGTGAGGTATGCCTTAGGCCTAAGGCATACCTCACGCGATTCCGCCGAATCGCCACTTTCACGCGACTTGTCGATCTGCCATATTTCTACAAATCCATCGTGCGCGCTTCTCGAACGCATATTTGGGTAGCTTGTGTAAGTCGTTGCAAACGTATCAAGTTCTGACCAAAGGCAGCGCGTTAACAACGAATAACGAAGAGTCGCTATTGTGCCAAATTGCGTAGAGACCGGAATCGCGCGAGGTATGCCTTAGGCCTTACGCTTGATCGGAAAGCGATTGATTTTTTCCTAAGCAATATTATAGCCTCGTCGCTCTTCGAACATTACTGAAATTTATTATTCATATGAAGAATCCATTCAGTCAAATATTTTTGAAGCGGCTTCATCATATTATGCTCGAGACTTACGCCATAAATGCCGAATGCTGCACATTTCGCAAATTCTACACAAAATTCTTGCTGCACTTTTCTCGGAAAGGATAGGTGCCTAGAAGGTTTATCCCTAGGAGAAAATCCTCAAACCTTTACAAAGCAATTGGCTCCCTTCCACATAAAATCAAAATCCATTCAAATTGTTTACATTATAGTTGGCGGGTAAATTCTGGTACAATTCTGTTCTTTCGTTTTATTTCTTAAAAATCTAATGAGGAAAACTACCTAACTTAGCTCGGCCTTTTGGCAAGTGACATATATATTCTAAACCAGCTTCAAACGCTAAGTTCAAACAAGCTATTCTCAGGTGGACCATTCCGAAGTGAGTTATCCTGCGCAAAGTTGGCACGCTAATGAACGTGGGAAGACTGCTTGTAGATAAAAATCTGCAGGAGATATCGAATTAGCACAGACACAATCTCTTCTCACCTAAAAAAAGCTTAACGCAAGGGTGATACCCAGGGTTGAGCGTGAGGTCAGGCGCGCCCGAGCTGAGGGGTCGTATTGGTGGTAGGACTAGGGGGGGGGGGGTCGTAATCAAGAATCGAATTCTCTCAACATTAAGGAAATACTACGATCGAGTAAGGTGAAAAAGAAAAGCTTTAGACCGATGCATATCACAACTCCAGTAGAAATGAAGGAAGGACTGTCGTGACCACTATATTGATTGACTCTTTCGAAGTTTCAGCCAAATTGCAATTCTCCATCCCTTATCTGGCACTACACTACTAAGGTCACCAAAGAAGCTTGCTGTGTGAATGTATAGTTTCCGTAATTAGCATATCAACTCACCTCTACTAGCACTAGAGACCATTACCTATTACATTTGCTAGCATTTTCTATCTTCTAAAAAGCTTGAAATTCAAACATGATTAACTTGGTTTCAAAAGTGAAAGAAGTCAGCTTTTTTTATATTTATAACAAAGTAATGTTCCCTATCAGTCTATACTAGAAATTAGAATTCATATCGCTTTTAAATAGTGCATTAGGAAGTACTGCCAATTTTCCAAACATCGCGTTTTTCACCTTGCGCGCATCAACTCCGCGGATTACCGCAAAGCCGAAACAAGTCGCTCAAACACCTACTAGAATGTTCGAGGTTTGTGCTAGCGAATTACATAGAACTTGGATGAAAAAGCGTCTTTGGAGATAAACTTAATGGGGTCGGGCGCAACCCGCTAAAAGGTCAGGCCGCCTGAGTTTTTGTAGCCTTGCGCCTAACCCACTTAACATGTCTTTAAAATTTAGAAATCAGTCTATTCCTGGTATGAGTATTGAGCTCATAGCCTCTTCTTGCCTCAGTGAAAATTTGGAGCAAAACACTCCACTCTTGGGGTAGTTCTGGCTCGCTCAATAGGGCGATTCACATCTAAATTAGCCGTTAAATTGCGTGTACTTGTAGTGTGCAATCACAGAAAGGCGATCATACAGTCTCCTAAAATTCAAAAACTCTGCAGGACAGACTCGTCTTCTTCAGAGTGTCACACTGTGAGGTTCCGGAGGTGGAGAGGATTAAGAGGAGGTCGTTTGGGGTCTTCCTGGAAGGGTGAGGGCTCGTTTCCGAACGACTTGTGCCTGATCTTTTGCTCAACTCTGGTGATACCACTTACAATGGGGGGATAGCACAATCATGTCCGCACACGATCACATGAGCTACATGTTAGGCCCGGTCAGCGCACATTCGCATGTTAATATGAAGAAAACTTTTACAAAATTATCACTATTTCCAGTCTCTCCGTATCATCCTAAACGATGCACACAAAAACAAAAATTTTCGACAATTTTTTAATTTTTTTATTTGTTTTTCACCCCTTGTTTTTGGCGTTCTAGCGGCGCCAAAGTGCTGCCATAAAAGAGGCTATGCAAAAATATTTATTTTTTTTTTTGCACATGTGTGCAATAAAAAGTGAAAGTTAGAGCGTCCAACTCAACGAACTCCAAGAGGGGTTCGTAACATCTAACAGACAAATGCACATCAGGTCCACCGCTAGAAATAAAGGCTTTCGTAAAATCAAACTCATTAACCGCTATAGCTGAAGCCGTGGTTTTCCCAAGAGTAAATATATAGATAATAGTTTGCGCACCAGTCGGTAAAGTCTGCGCTGGTGCGGCCCTGCCCCCTGGAGCCTTCGGAATGACATGTACACCGTCTGAACCCAACTTCTCAGAACAAAAATGTTCTAAAAAACCATGGGAGAGAAAAAAACACAATCAAACGCAAAGAAATAAAATTTAAAAATGACAATTTTGAGTGTGCCTATAAAGTTGTCGTAAATGGCATCATTCATCCTACGACTAGACGCTAGACCGCATTGCACACATTGTCTAAATAAGCCTAAACATGTACTTAGCAGGCTTATACTTGTCGTTCATCTCGTCCAGGTTTATTCACTCTTTGGAAACAGAGGGCACAAATTCAAACTTGTTACGACAATGTCCGAATACGGTTTCGCGTCTCCTAGTCATAGAATAGAATAGATGATAGCTATTTATGCATTTGCGGTATCAATCATACTGTTGTGTACGTGTACGCCCCTGCCATGGCCCACTTCTGGAATTTCCAGAATTTTACAATAAAGTGTAACAGAAATTATCCAAGCTAATAGATTGTGTATGAGCTGTAACTTTCAAAAAATGTGCCATAGAATTTCGTGCCAATCAGTGCAATAAAATGCAGCGTTCATTGTTGACTTACATTATTTATATAATGTGTCTAACGCAAAGCGAATTTTTCAAAACTAATATTAGGTTGGAAACTAAGTTTTGCAACTCTCCTCATAACTTCACTCTCTTTGAATTCTGCGCACTCGAACTTTGGCCATATATAGAACGCAATACGTTCCACAACTGTGTACAGATTATGTGAATTTTGTAAACGGAATAGAGAAATTAAAGGCACTTCTCGAAAACTAACGAATTCCGAAAATTTTTGGGGTTTAAGTCAAAATAAGGTCATTGGCATCCTAGGCCATGCAAAAATGATCCGAAATTGTGTGTTAATTATTGTTGGCGAGTTTTGAGATTTCGAACCCTTGGTCATTAACGGTTGTCTCCAGCAGTCTCGTGTGTTGCGGCTTGTTCAACTTGTGAGGGCGTCAAATCTCAAGTTATCTTTAAAATTCACTCCTTTTTTATTGAGTTAAATAAAATCACACTTCGACATTTCGCATATTGGGGTTATTGACCTGATGAACACAAATGTCATATTCATTTGTTGAAACAACGCCTTCCACGTTAAGAATGAGACCTTAAATTAGAATGTGCCCTAAATTACAGCAATCTTACAAAGAAGCCCTCGCCATGCAATTTCAGTATCGTTTTCGTGATCGGCATGTTGAATAACTCCCTTATGCCTAGTTCCAGCCAAATCTGCAAGATTTTATAATTATTCCCCTTGATACAGCTACCGTAACCTCCCGACGTCGAATTTGGCAGGAGAGCAGCTGCTTTTGTAGCTTACTTCATAGCCCACATAATGGCAAAACTTGAGGGCGCCATGATGAGAAAGAAGAAAGTTATCGAAGTAGCTGCAAAACTTAGCTTCTAACCTGATGATTCAGGAGTTTTGGCGCATGACTTATAGAATAAGCTGCTGCTTGGCCTACGTGGGTGAGAACAATCAAAGGGTGGAGGGGGGGGGGGGAGGCTGAGGGCGAAAGAGGGAGAAGAGAAGGGAGAGCGAAAAAAATCGGTTGTTGGAGGGACAACGACTACAAATTCCCAAAAATATGAACTGTTTCCCAAATTTTCAGTGACATAAGCCCTTATAGCTTTGGGCTTTGAAAAGTGCGTTGGTGCCGCGTCTCTGTGATTTAAAGAACCGATTTGACTCCTTATGAGTTGATACAAAGATATACTCATTCTATTCTATTTCGGGAATTAGATAAATTAGCATGAAAACATGATTTCTAACTAGATACGTTTTATTCTAGAATTTATAATCATTGCTGATCACGCAAGATAGTCACGTTTACTGACCTTCTTCTTTGCTGAAGAGATCCGGAGAATGTCTGTATTCATTTTGTCTAAGGTTAGGAACGGAACGAAGTGTGGTAATTCTTCTAAATTATTCAAGAAACCTTATTAATATTATTATGAGGAAATTATCACAATAAGAATGTAAACAAAAAGTACGACTTAAACTCTATTTGGGCCTCTTTTCAAAAACTTTAGAACTCATGATTCGTAAGGAAAGATACGTCATAGTTTTAGACTAGGCTACTTTCATTCACATAATGCAGTAGCTGTCTACTTCGCACGCTATCAACTTTACTGAGTATTTATTACTTATTTATCATTAGCGGAAAGCTTTCAATCTTACTTCCTTGTTGAAAAAGCGCGAGTATTTATCCGCGGGATAAACCGCCTAACGACACTACGTCGTCACAGCCGATGACGTGCGTCGTGAGACGAACGAATGGGCGCCGCCTCGGGGCTTCTCAACGATCGATTCGGTCCTCACTTCTAGCTACATGCTGTGTGGCCTGTTGCTCTCCTTGGGTTTATTAGCCCTAACCTCAGCAGCCCCAAAACTACCCCAAGATGATGGCCCACGGATGTATGACCTGCCTAGCGAAGTGGCATCTCCATTTGAGGACAATGGAATGGTAGAACCGGAAGAAGAAGTGGAAAAGGAGCAGAGCGAGGTAAGCAGTTCTTTAAATTCAGATGAGACAACTTTTTTGAAACCTGGCATCCAAAAAATATGTACATTCTTTTCTTTTTCTTTGCTCTTTGCCTGCTCTTTTCATACTGAAACAATTTCTGCGCGCACTTCTCCACATCGAATAATCCGATTTTAAGATCAGATGTTGCTGATTCGTCCTCTTCTAAACCCATCCTCCATGGCAACTCGTCTCAAAAACGATTAGCTGAACTGATTGCTCATTCACCAGATACTCTTTGGTCTGATTCCCCCCAACAGAATGACTCAATTACATGCTATCACGTTACCTCCTACTAAAGATCACTGCAAAGAGCTCTCCGCTTGACGTGTAATGAGGTTGGGCCATATTTAGAAGCGGAAGCCAGCCCGTAAAGAGACGGAAAAGGAGTCGTATTGGTGGTGAAGTATGAACTATGTATGACCTTTCTGTTGTCGAAGAGCTTATGCACTTTCGAAATGAGGAAGTGACATTAAGAAACTGTAGTGAAAGGAAATACCTCTTGTCACTACCAAAAGTGTTTACGAAAAAGGACTTTCGAAAGCTGTGTAGAATTTACACCTGTAATCTAATAGATTCACCTGGGGATAATCGCCAATTTCTTTTAAAAGGTTGATGAAATCTGCACCTAAAAATAAATGGTGCTCTTCAACTTGAGAGCGCGAAAATTGCTTGCTAATTGAGACTCCCTGAAGGTAAAAGCTAGCAGAGATTGTCAAAATCCCCTCTTAGTACCAGGGTAGCGGTGCATAACTCTTTTCTGCTAGTCTGATCTCAAACTCGTTGCCATTTTTGGCACAATTTTAGAACTTCAATGGCAAAGCAATCTATCATTGTCATGAAAATGGCTTCTTTGAAAATTCCCTTGACTACAAAGTATTTTGTGAGCTTGAATCTGCAAAAATTTGCAAATAAAAATCACAATTCGAGTCTCGGAAACTAAAGGTTTTTATATGGTGCTTATTCGTTTTAGGCCCTTTACGATTTATTGACTTCTATTCGGTCATTCAAAGTAGTTTCACAGATATTAGCTATCGCTGGATCCAGGTGGATACAGGTGTTTGGAGATATCGTGCACACTTTCTTTTAGGTAACTTCAATCTTTTACCTAGCTAATAACGTAAAGGATGTGAAACCATTCTCACACCTATGCACAAACCTAAGATTACGATTAGAGCTATGAATCATTACAAGTTCAAAAGCGCTTTACAAATCTCATACTAGATGAGTTTGGACACAACATTTTTCTTTTTTCTCATCAGTCTGAGTTGTACACTACGTAATCCCGGGAATTCATCTCTTCGCCATGAGAAATAGATTTTTGTATCTTCTCCGGATTTCACCTAGCTAGATAGTAAAACTTTCTTGGGTCACAGCTTCAAACTCGATAAAATCTGTCTAAGTGTGCAAAGAAGTTTTAAGAATAAAAAACTCTTTTATGAGGTTTTCAAATGGCTGTATTTTCTATTTTATGAATGAGCACAACACTTTTTATCCCATGCTAACAGTTGGCCCTAAGTGTTCATGTATGAAATATCGTGATAAATTAGCGTTTTAACAAAGCCTCACAAAGCGAAATTGCTTTGCTAATATTTTTGATTGCTATAATACCGGCCAAAGTTTTCCCTTTGGATAATCTCAGAATTGTTTAAGTCACTTTATAAGAAAACAATAAGCTCCTTGCAAATCTTTTCTTCCTCGAACGTAATTTTTAAAATATGATATTAATACTACATACAAGAAAATATGACTCAAATATACTACAGGAAAAAAATTATGGCTTTGTAGTCATCCGGTTAACTGAAATTTTCAAAGTGAGTGTACACAACCTAACTCATAATGGCAGCAAAAAACCTCTGCATTTCAACACAGACTGTCAAAATTTCAGAAAAGTTTAAGAATTTTAAAATAAAGTGCTTGTTGAATATCTCTTATCGTTCTTCTATAAGCCAAAGCTTTCAGACAATTTCGTTGTACGGTAGTCACATTATTTATATGACTACAGTAAACCCTTGCAGGCCTACATTCTTCCCGTATCGAAACAACTCGGTGAGATTGGAGGACTAGCCATCGATGGTCGAGGTCGCCTGGTCGCTTTCCATCGAGCCGAGCGTGAATGGGACGCTAAGTAAGCCTCTAACTTCTCTCCCTAACTCAGTTTTCTTCGAATCCTGCGACGCTCGAGCTCTGACTCCAAATTGAGTTTGTTGTTTGCTTCCTGGTTCTACTCGCACGCATGTAAACAACTGTGAGATTTGTCTCATGTGTATTCTGACGGCAATGAGTCCTGAGTTCCATTCGGCTCTCGCCTAGACATTGATTAGCCGAGCAATTGCGAGCTCTCATTTTTTATGAGCTTGGGAGGGGAGAGAGGGTATAAACAAGCAACATGCACATGTTTCATAGTTTCATTTCAGCTCATTTGATGAGAAGGAGAAAATCAACAAAAAACTCGGACCAATCAAGAATGCCACTATTGCCATTATCGACACCAGTAATGGAAAGGTAATTGCACACTAAAATGATGTGAGAGCGCCTTGTAAAATCAATAAAAGCTTGTACTGGGGAATGAAAACAGACAGCATAACTCCTTTTTGGAGTAGGGAGGGAGGGGATTTCACAAAACTGAACTTAGGGCGTAGATGCTCAAGTCATACCAGTCTGGTTTATTCCCTAACTGGAGTCTGATCCCTTTCAATGCCCTAAGGTTTGTTATAGAGGGGAGAACGGGGAGTTGTGTAGAAAACATATATTCGTCCCAGTGTTATATATGTACCCTGATTGTTTTGTAAAAAATATATTTTGTAGCCTATCTGTGGAGTAGTCATCACTAAGAGCAGTTATTTCCTCGAGGTATTCTTCATTCCATTTTAATCTATACTTCAATAACCTTTCCTAACCAGACGCAGATTAATAGGGCTAGTAGAATATAAGAACGAACCGAAGCTTTCGTACTGGTAAAGGTTGTAAAAATCAAAACTACGCGCGTACTTTGTCCTACTTCAAGCAAATAATTTTCATATACATAGATATTTCATCAACAAAAAAAATCAAAAACTTCAAAAATCACATCTTAAACAACTTGATCATTGGCTTTAGGTTCTTGAAGAGCATGGCAAAGGCATGTTCTACATGCCTCACGGACTAACCATTGACGAAAAAGGCAATTACTGGGTGACAGACGTCGGAAGTCATCAGGTATGCTACTTTTCGGAGACGAAAGGTCAACCGTCAACGCTAATTAAAAATTATCTGTGCAGATCTTTGAATAGTTCAGTTTAGGTGCACAAATTGGACTCTTCATTCAAGCCGCTTCTGACTTTGGGAGAAAAACTTGTTCCCGGAGATGATGAGAAGCATTTCTGCAAACCGACCGATGTTGCCGTGGCAAAGAATGGTTATTTCTTCGTTGCTGATGGGTACTGTAACAGCCGTGTCATGAAATTTGATCCTAGTGGAAAATTTGTGGAGAGCTTTGGAGCTGCTGGAGGTAGGTACATACATTTAGAAGGCTTTTGCAATTTGAGATTCATTGAAATAAATCAAATTTTCGACAGAGTCTCTTGCCGAAGAGCTAGAATAGATTGTAGTTGCGAGTCAATTTCAAAGAAAATGTAGAAGCCACATCTTCTCAATCTTGCCTGCACAGATTATAAAAACAAGCAAGTAATATTTTTCGTTCAGTGAATGAGCAGGATGCTTCTTTAAAGTCATTATCAAGATTCGCATCAGCTTTGTAAATTTTCTTTCCATTTCATTTTATAAATTTCGATGTAAAAAAGGGAAAGGGAAGGAAGAAAGAAATGGTAAACACCATGTTTTTGAACAAATTTTATCACATCTTTTGAAGAAATATTTTGGGACCATCACTTGTAATTACCAGTTCAGCAGCGAAATTAGCATGCTAGTATTTGATTCCAGAAAGCAGCTAATTAGCTTGATTTAAATCTTGCTAATTCAGTTATTGTGGTTTTACGTGCTTGAGAGCCAATGCATAACAAATTTGCCTAAATCGTTTTTAGGGGTTAAACGCCTTCTTGATCTCTAGTCTACATAAGCTCTGTGCGAAGCGTGTGACGGACGAGATTTTTTTAGGCACCAAAAATCAGATATATTTTTGATCCCTTTACGTCCTCAAATTATACGTCTGTCAGATTTTGGAAGACAGCATCATTTCTTTAGACTAGTGTTCTTCGCGCATTAGCACTTGGCGTAGTTGCCATATTTGGAAGTGAATATCTACATTTTCACCTGCTGTAAATACCTAGGCAACGACTTCTATATTATGAAACCTTCCAAGGAATGTTCAATGATTTTTGTACCAACTCTATCATTGTTTTCACTAATTTCAACTGATTGGCTACATTTGTTCACATGGCAACACCTAACAATTTCTTCTTCCTTGTTTGTCTCAAACAACTACCCTAATTTCCGGGGTATAAGGCGCAGTAGCTTTTACCGCGCGCGAACTGACTTACGATGACGTTCGCGATGCGCGGCGCCGCAAAGCAGCCAACAGCAATCTTTTTCACCCACCACTAGCTTCTTGCTCCCGTTCTTTGCTGTTTTCCTCTCAGTAGTGATTTGTTTTAAACATCTCCACTTTCTCTTTGATTCTTCAAGAATGGCAAAAATAGGACAAAAACCTTTAAAATATCACTGGTATTATTGTAAAGGATAGCACAGTTTCAGTACCAGTAGCATTATTGGAAATGAAGGAAAGCACAAATGAGCACCACCAGTAACATCAATGGAAGCAAAAGAAGAAACAACTAAATACCATAAACACCAATGAGCGCTTTCCTTCCACCTGTAAAAACGATATCAAAGTATACATTCTGAGAAAAGAAAAAAAAATACCTGGAGGCAAGATTTATGAGCTGTAATTCCAGCTTTTTAGATTTAGAGAGCAATCATATAGAAAGCGTTTTCGCGCCATTGTTCGCTGCGGCGGGTGCGCCTTATACAAGGTGCGCCTTATACCCCGGAAATTAGGGTAATTACTTTCCCATCCTTGTTTTGCTACACGCTTCATGAGTGTTCAATGTACATAATTGTTTTATATGAACAAACGCACGCATTACAGATGAATTCGGACCGTCGGAATTCCTCATCCCTCATTCACTGGCGCTCATTGAAGATATGAACCTCATTTGTGTAGCAGACAGGTGAGCATTATGTAGTAATCATCAACTTCATCACTTCTAACAAGACAGAGGGATTTTTGAATTTCTTTGCATATTCATAAATCAGTCGGAGTAACATGCAGAGAATCAAACTGGAAAAGTAAACAAATTAGAAAAGAAAGGATAGAAAGCGTAGAACTTCTGAATGGAAAGGTACGAGAACTGTGCGCACATTCACGTTTGATTGAAGTTTCATATTCCATTCCTCTTGCAAAATAAACAAAACATTAAAAATGATAGTGTGAATCAATAATCACAATATTTTGACCTTTTTACAATACAAGGATCCAAATCAAATGCAGCCTTAGAGTCTTCAGCTAGCGTCTATAAGTATCAAATTCAAACTGAAAGATGCACTTGATATTGCGAATCCATTTTGAAAGCAGTTATTGTAAAGAACTACATATACTGATAAAAATAAGTGGGGGACATTTTTCCAGCTGGAATTTTACCCTAATGCAAAAAAAATTGGGATCGAAGAGCAACTAGTAGAGAAATTTTAGCCCCTCTCGTTTCAGAGAAAATGAAAGAGTGCAATGCTTCTCAGCTGGTTTAGCTGAAGGACACCGAACAATCCCAGCTGGAATCCCAATCACTAGTGCTGAACATATCGGACGAGTATTTGCCATTAGAGAGAAAAGTTAGTAAATTTCTTGGATTTCCCAGATGCTTGAAGAAATGCCCGTTACAGAGCACTACCTCGTCGGTGTCACTGGTCGAGATGAAGAAGATCAGGTCCCTCCTCAACTTTTCGTAATGGATATGACAAATGGAAAGGCAAACACCTTTGTTGAGGTGCCGTAGATCGTTTGGAATTATTTTCATAATGGTTCAAAATTTTTCTTTCAGGGAATCGAAAACCCGCATTCACTAGCAATCAATGACGAAGGAACCGTGTACATCGCCCAGATGCATCCGAATCAAATCATCCAGATCTCCCTTCCTGATCAGGTCTAAAGACATCGACCGACGACCAGCACAACTTTTTTCTCTGTGAATTTATAACACCGATTCTTTTACGGGCCGCTGCTGAGGAGACTTCTATCGTTACCCCGTAATTTATAAATGTGAATAATGATGCCAATATTTTATAGTTGTTACTATGGGATATGTTGCAAAAATTGCGGTCATAATAGCAAAATTTTGTAGAAAGCTTCAAGCTTGAAGATGTTAAGTAGGTTCTCTCATTTTTTCTACTTCAAAGAATGAAAATCTATTGCAAAATTAGCCGTGGCTTTTTGTCTCCGTCATGCGAGTAATGCTTTTTATATTTTTTGCCGATTATTTTTTACGGAATTTCAAAGTTGACGGAAAATGACTTCTGCAAACTAAGCAGAAAGATCAACGTTCGAGTTTGTCAGATACAAAAGCTTCATGACTTTTTTGGATGCCAAATCTTCTATGTGAATTTCCAGATATAATTTACATATTTTCAGAGGAACTTGAGACATTTCTTTGGCAAATGCGTTGGTGAAATAAGTTTTAAAATTTATTTAACTCGGACATCTCATAAGATAACTTCTCATCGGCTGACGTCTTGGTAACATTAGCTGCTGTCGTCGTGCAACAGGTCGGAAAATCAGAAAATTCACCACGAACTGAAACGATTGCTTATGTAAAGTGATTCTGAGATTTGCTGACTCACGTTCTTCTTTATTCGCAGTACACAGCTGTCATTCATCATATTCTGATAATTAGGCGCTGAGAATATTGTAACTAAGCGACCGCCAGCAAACATTCTATGACCACCACGAATCATCTGAAAAAAAAACATGGAGATGAGTTACAAATTTGGATACCCTACCTCTCCAGTGATTTGATGGGCCCTTACAATCAGGTCAATTCCATGTTTTTGACAAAATTGCTCCACTACTGTTTCGTCGAATGAGAACGAGATTCCGCGACAGGATAATGACCAGCCAGGCTGAATTTTCCTACTAAACATCGCTGCAACTCTAATGTAAGAGGTATTTTCTACAGAATAAGGGAAATTATGACTCTGTACTCATTTCATACAAATTTTTTTCACCCAAACTTACTCTCCTGCGATCGTCAACTTTTCCTTCATGTGCGCCAAGTTTACACTATTGTTAATCAGAATTAAATTCTGGTATTTGAGTGGTTGTGAGTTTGAATGCAAAAGACACCAAGTATGTTTCCTTCAAAGAAAGGGAATAACTTGAGTTTTCGCAGTCACTTATTTTCATTTTCAGCAGTTCCTGATCAGACGATAGGCAATGGTAGGCGAATGCCAAAAATGTTGTTTTTGCACACCGCTAGCAGATTAAATTCTGGAAAACCATTTCCGGCTTTTTGCGCCTCAAAAATCTCTTTGCTTCAATTTTTTGCTGATGGCTGCGTTCACCAAATCCCTAAGTTAACACATTGACGACCCCTTGACACACATGGTGTGTCAAGCCATGAATACCGCATGGGACCGCTTGACACACCATGTGTGTCAAGGCTTGAATTTTGTCAAAATAACTACTATACTTTGATAAACACGTTCCACGAGCTTTCTTCTACACTGAGTCTAGGGATGACCTCTACCGTTATTTTCAGCCATTCAGGTCTACTGTAGGTGTACTGTAGATGGCAGTATGCGTAATTATAGTTGAAAATGCGGGCTGGTCCGTAAAAGGCCTTGGTCCCAGAAGGCAGACAAATAAAAGTCTGCATGGTCGTCAATGTGTTAAGAAGGGACCTCGCAAAATCACAGCAGCTTCCGTTCTGTACCGTCAAAATTTTCGCAACATTTAGTCCACCTTTTTGAGCTCATAATTACTAAGATTCTTTGAGAAAATCTCAATTTTACTTAAATCTAGTTCGATTCAATTTAATCACTTCAACTTTTAATACCTGATGCGAATCTGGATCCGACCAAACAATATCGCAGAGTATTCCATATGGAGGGATAATCGATGGCCGGGCGATCTGAATTGAAGCAAATTTATACGTTGATAATTTTGAAGTATCGGCTACAGCTAGAAAATTTAGTGATTTTATTATGACAAAACTTTTACCTTTTCTATATCAGCTAGTGTTTGTATGTGAGGCGAAAGTCCACCATGCATGCATAAAATTCTTCCACCAATCAGAGCCGCAAGAGGAAGGTGATTGAAGGCGTTGACCAGCATCAAATAAACCTAAGATAAATTAATCTGGTAGCTTTCGAAGTTGTTTTAAGATGAAGCTACCTACCAATTCACCGCGTCTACCATACTTCATCATACATTCGTCGTAGAAACCATAGGTACTGGTAGTGTTTACATCTTCATGATTACCCCTCAGCAAGAAAACGCGATTTGGATAGCGCAGTTTGAAAGAGAACAAGAGAATCGCCAGCTCCAAACCCTTTAAGTAGAATTCTAGCCAAGAACCTACGAGATTTGGATGACTAATACCTGCGTTCCGCGATCAACGTAGTCTCCCAAGAACACATAAGTATTTCTTGATGGATCACCACATCTATCTATGATTTTCCTTAAGTCTGTGAGTTGCCCATGCAAATCGCCCACAACGGTGACTGGGAAACAATCGCTGAAAATCGACTTGAAAACTCTGTATTTGATAGTAGTCGCCTTCAGCTGAGATCCCAAAAAATTGATGCTTTTACTGTATTCAAGAAAAATGCCCAAGCAAATATGGGTCCCGGGTTTTAAAGTGGGAAAAATGGCAGCGCATATGATTCGTTTGTGGCCAAGTAGTTTAACTTTGGACTCAAAGCCATATTGTGCTACCGTATCCAGGACGATGATTGGTCCGGCAGGAAAGAGTATAGTCCAGGCTGAATTTTGGAGTTCAGTTCCCTGACCACCACCACAATAAGCATTGAAAATAGTTCAAATTTCTTATAATTCAGATTTCCCGAACAGCGCTTTCGCCTAGGTCGCCTTATTGTTCCTAAACCCACTAGGACAAACCCACTACTCACTAAAGATGATCTCTTATCATTCCTATCACTTCCACCACAATCATTTAGAAAAGCAGTAAAGCTTATTTTGATTGCGCTAGTGATATCTCTACCTTAGCTCGCTTGCAGAAGAACAGTGTAAGAACCGTCTACTTTCATTAAAGGCTGTAAATAATGGCTAGTAGGGACCTTTAAAGGACGTAAAATACAGAAGAAAAGCGCACTTTTGCAAGCCGTTCGCCCTCATGCGCCAAGCGAGACATAGCTCATTGAGGCTAAAATTACCTTAACTAGTCATTCCGAGATTAGTGATTTTTGTTCTCATATTACACTACCGAAAACTGATTAGATTTTTAGCAAATCGGCTTTTTGGTCCGACGATGCGCCTCAAAGCGCTTCTTAGAACTAGTGTACTTTTAGGTCAAAATTCATTCTTCGGTTTTTTTTGGTTTTCTGAAACTTGGCCCCCATTCTTTGTTAGCTGGCAATTTCTTTCGTAAAGGCGTCCGAAGTAAAAGGTCCGTCTAAATCATGCGTGCTTGTGAGAAATACCTCGATAATCTGATTAGGCTTTTCTGCTTGAGAAACGACTCAGCGGCAGCTTTTGCCACGACATGAATTTCTTTTATTGTCAAATGAGTGTCAACTTCTGGAGCGTTGTGAGAAAGACTGCAAAAGATTACTTCAGCCAAGACTTCATGACGGAGCGACTCACCAAGGTTTAGTAAAACGCGCGTTCATAATTTTCTTGATCATCTGTTCCACGAAATTCTCTATGTCACTAGGCACGTCTTCATCAATGTTTTCAACATTTTCTGATGATTGCTGCAAAGATGAGAGCTTTGGTAAGTAGCGTAGTGGCAAAGAAGCTTTGCCTATTGTACCCACTTCGATTTGAACCCTGCTCATAATGCAACGGGTTTTATGTAACACGAGTAGAAAAATGAGTAACACCAACTTAAAGCTTCAAGCTCTAATTTTGTTTTTGTTTTTCACTCCAACGCTATCCATTCTTTTATGACTTTCAAGCAGCAGGGTCGGGAAGAAGGATAAATTACTTAGCAAACCTTCACATAGGCGAAGTCTAAGATAAATATGGCACTTTTTCTTATCCGTACCTATTTTAAAAAAGGATATTTCTTCTTACTTTGTAACTACACCATATTTGATCCCAACTTCGGAGTAAAGAGTGCCCTTCTACCAAGGCTTAAAAGAATTGACATGTCAATTAACATGCCACCTACATGTTTAACAGGTTTTGTCAAAAATTTGTGTTGCTTACCTACTAACTTAACTAAATCTTACTTCATTGGAGTCCTTCACATCAATGACCTCATTTTTGTTCAACAATCTCAAAAATAAACACTATAAAAATGCCATTCTTTCCCCTGCACCACAAGATTTGCACAAAATCATATGAAACAACGCACTTATTTCCTCTTTTTTACTGCATAATAATGGTAAAAGCTTCCAGCATACAGTGCCATTGTGGAATCGACTGTTCGAGGGAACCTTTTGGAAAAAAAAGTCTGAAAAATCATGTGCAAAGTTTCTGCTCATGCTGAACAGTTTTTTACGAATTGTTTTCTTGAGCATTTTGATAGTTAAACACATTTTCGAAGAGCATTATAGAGCAGGAATGATATCCACGAAAGTCCATTTCAAAATGGGCTTTTCGCGAATGAAACGCGAATAAAATGGGCTTAATCCCTGCGGTGCGATAAGATATCGCGTTCGCGAATCCATTCATCCCATACAAAAATGCTTCAGCAAACCTTTCTTCAACTTGCCTCAACCTGTTTACTCACTCTTGCAAACTCATTACCACCAAGTGGTCGATATCTAGGCTGATCTAACTTTACTATATCAGTCACGTGGATACTCCGTTCTTTTCCATTTCATTACACCTCATAGAATGCCATTTATCAACTATGACTATGCATCTAAATTAGTTTCAGTCCATCTAAAACCCAAGTAATATCAGGGCATTCGCTCTTCAAAACTTCTATGAATCTGCATTGAATCAAATTCGTATGTGGAGTTTCCTGCAGAAAGCAAACTTTGGCTAGACTTGCATTGCAATTTGTGAATCAAAATGCTTATCTCACAGAAAACCTTGTACTACACTATAACACAAAGGCTTTTAAGCTGGGAAAACTTTGGATCTGCAAAAAATTGATGGCTTCTCATGCTGTACTTTAGCAACCCCAAAACTTTCATGCAAATATGGCGTTTGATATATGAAGCTGTTTTTCTTGCATCAACTGTGTGAGTTTGAGGGGTGGATACTAGAATGATGACAAAGTCACTGAATTCAATTTTGCGTTTAGAACTTATCTAGGCATATACTCTGATCCCAAGTCATATGTGCTTTTGATGATCAAAGTTGCGTAGGGGAAGTGCTATGAACAACTGAAGCAAAGCGGGCTTAACTTATATATGTCTCAGCATATAGGGAATGCTTAAACCAATGCCTTTTGCTATTGGCAACCTTATTATAGATTTTGAACAGAATTCAAATTAACCGGTTGTTGGAAAAGCTCTCGCCTAATCCAGTATCAATCAGGTAACCTTTTCAACCCTAATGGGATGCTCTATATTCGAAAATAAAACAGAGTTCGCTTCGACGTTTTGGGTATTGAAAAGTGTTTTTCGGTGACAAAATGACGTATCGAGAAGATTTTCTCTATAAAATGACTTGTTTAATTTTGGTAAATCGCGATTTTTTTTATATTTCCATACGAGAGCAAGAAGTGCTAATGTATAGACTATAGCTAGTAAGAAATTTTTCACAGAATATTCTGACTTGCTAACGGTACTTCAGTACTTCTTGCTACCAAACTCAAAATCGCGAATTTCGAACTGCCGTCTTTGTATCTTTCTGCCTGTCTCAACTGTCTACGAAAAAATTTTTTCTATAATTTTCAAAGCATTTCAAGGCTGTTTGGAAAAGATAGTTTTTTGGCCCTCCTAAAGAAGATAAAACTTTCTCCGTTCGCTTAGTATCTTAAAATGGGCTAAGGAACATATTCTCAAAAAATCGCAATCAAAAATTTGCAAGAAGGTCAAAAATGGGCTTAGTCCCAGCACATCTGGCTGCTGGGAGTAAAATGGGCTTATCAGAAAGGTGAGAGAGAATGAACATGGAGGTGAACTCCATTATGCCCCGTTCTAAAATGGACTTTTGACGTCATCTTCCGCGAGCGATAGCTCAAGTAAGCTTGAATCATTTTCATTTCACCGCTTTGCTTCGCGGTTGCGATGGGATGAAAAATTTTGGATATCGTAAGCGGGAGCCGATTTCGACCACTTTCTAACGCGTACGAATAAAATGGACTAAGTGAGTCCATTTTCCTCCATTATGGACCTTCGTGGATATGAGTCCAGTTCTTACGGAATACTCCGCATAACTTGCGAAAGAAGCATTACGGTAAGCGAATTCATAGATAAAGTTACCGTACCTGATTACCCCAGTATGTGCGCTTAGATTTGCTGTATACTATAAATTTGAGAAGGGAAGATTACTTGGTGACCGTGGCTTCGTGGTGAAACACAAACCATTAGTTTAGTCTTGAAACGCTAATTTCAGATCTGTTTTCGCTATCTGTCAAGCGGTTTGAAATAAGTCATGAACGTTCTTTCCAAGAGTGTACGTCTCTCATTCAAGCAAAATTATGAACAGCTATCCTTGGTTCCTTGTTTCGCTTCTCCGAAACAACAATGAAGACGAGCGTAATCACCTCAAGCTTGAAATGTCTTTCATCTGTCCTCATAAGGTAAGATATCAATGATTCTGGCTATGCTTTATATGCAGAAATTGCGCGGAAGAAATGCTCATAACTTACTTCAAACAATTGCGCAACAGGCAAGTTTTGCAAACATTTACTGGTATGCGTCTCATTACGAATGGCCACGGCCACCAAGTAATATTTTGTTCTTTCTTCTTAAGCCATACACGAGATTGGTAATCGATTTATTTGATCCACGGCTAACGGCAGATTGCCTTCGTCAGAGCCTGTAAGGGACAATACGATCCGCAGACAATTTGAACCGGCACCTATACAGCTGAACAGACGAAATGCTAAACTTCGTTTTCGATCATGAGTTCAGCTGCACGGCCAAGCACGTACCCTCTGGATTACGCCGATACTCCTCTTCAGAGGAAATTTGGGTTCACGTCGTCCGGTGATAGAGAAGTTTGACTTGTATGCAGATTGCTTGCTAGACATATTAAGCGTACGCTTTCTCATTGAAAACAGCTACATTGTTTCTGCAGGTCAATTGAATAGGTGATTGCGATCGAACCCACATGACCAAAGTTTCGAAACCTGCCAGTTGCAGATTTTTGCCACATCGCAGGGCTGTCTTTGATAGCGGTCATCGCAAAATCGTGATCATCGCTATCAAAGATTTTCTTAGCAAATGGACGTAAAACAGAACCAACATATTTTGACGGAAATTTCATGTAAACTGAAATCTTTCATAAGTGGAAGTAAGTAAATAGATTCTCGTTCAATTCAACTTCTCGAATAAACTAAGCCTCTACAAAAAAATGATCCTTGTTTTTTTCCTAGCAACCAGCTGTTTCATTGATCCTCTCCAATTTAGGCCCCTGAGATTGTGCAGTTTTGAGAGTTTTGCACCGCAGAAATACGTCAGCTAAATTTTTACTTAAAATACAACGAGCAAGTTACGGGAGGTCTGTCTGATTTTCTTTTTCTTGCACATTGTGTACTCCCTCGGTTCACCATAGGATCCACCTTCGCCGTAGCGGCATTCCATTCAATGGCTGTGGCACATGGCCGAACAGTCTTCTGACTTTTCAACCGACTTTTTGAAGCACGGGAAGGTGTGCTGTCTCAGGTTTGACCTAGGAGTCTTTCTGAATGGGTCATCTCAGGTCAACTGAGTTGAATGGGGGTTTACTACGGGCCACTACCAAACAGCGTATACGTACTTTTTGTATTGCATACGAATCGGAAAGCGCTTAGAAAACAGCATATTTGTCCTAGCTTCGATGGGTCATTATTTGGCCATACGGTGGGAATCACATTGCGCGCGGCTGCCGCCATGCCGCATACGAATTTGGTGCTCCACAAAAGCTCTTCAGTGCTAAAGTGGCACGACAGCACACTGAGAGGGGAAACGGAAGTGGGGATGAGAGCAAATATATAATTAAATGCCACAAAACATTGTGCCAGTGCTGACGGAAGCAGGCTCTTGTGTGATGAGAGGAGCGTTGACGTTTCGTGAAAACTTGGCTGAGTCGGTAATCATGAACGTTTCTCTCGTTTATTCTACTCAAATCTGCCATATCAACATTTTTGATTGATTACCAAGTGATGGAATTAGTAAAGTTGATCGGGTCCATTTGTTTATATAACATACCATTTCATATGACGTTTCAGAAGTTTCGAGAAATTTCAAGATTCTGTTTTTGTGCTCATATTAATACCAAATTCAAAAACAGAGTTGCTCCAAATAACCTAACTTCCTATTCAAATCTGTTCGCCTCCTATAATATCAGAAAAAGAAAAGATGTATAATATTAGGTGGGTCCGAAAGTTTTGTCGGTTTTTTCAATCCATCGGCAAACACGCTAGAATGAAGATAAACAAACGCTTCAAAAGGTATCCAATGCAGATTCTTCCTCTTTCCAGCTGCTAACTCCCATTGCGTTTCGTTGCGAGAGTGACAAGATATTTGCTGGAAATTACGACCACTCGTTTTCACCATGTCCAACTAACGCTAATTTTAAAAAATTTTGTATGAGACTTTCGGAGGAGCCCTAATAATCAGCGGATAGGGCAAACCTTTTGCCAACAGAAGCAGTTTTTTGTACCCCTACGGCTTGTCTTTCAGAATTTCTACGATTTATTTTTGAAGTGACCAAATTTTACAATCAGCCTATTTTAACCTCGTAAAACATAAAATGTTAAACATTTCAGTCACCATTCGATGCAGAATTTTCTCCTCTTTCTAAAACTTGTCTTTTTTTGCCGAGACAGGCAAAATCTGTGGGAAAAATTGCAGTATTTCTCAATTTCAGAAGTGCGCACTAACGTAACCTATGTCTCAAAATCTTCATTATTTGAAGCGAAAATCGCTCATTTAGTTTGTATTGGTAACGGTAGTAATAATCATGTGTTGAAACCTCAGTTTTCTATAGGTTTTGCAGTGTTTGGTGCGATAACAGGTCAGGCTATTTTGCCAAAACACAAGACTTTTAGAAAATTATTTAGCCAAAATCTGAAAAAGCAGCTGGAAAAAAAGAAAAAATTGCATAAGTTGGCAAAAGGTTTGCCCTATCTGCTAGTTATTAGGGCTCCTCCGAAAGTCTCATACAAAAATTTTTAAAAATAGCGTTAGTTGGACATGGTGAAAACGAATGGTCGTAATTTCCAGCAAATATCTTATCACTCTCGCAACGAAACACAATGGGAGTTAGCAGCTGGAAAGAGGAAGAAATTCTGCATTGGATACATTTTAAAGCGTTTGTTTATCTTCATTCTAGCGTGTTTGCCGATGGATTGAAAAAAACCGACAAAACTTTCGGACCCACCTAATACTTCCTAACTGTAAATCGAAAAACATTGCAATAATGCTAGAAACCAGCGGTAGCATAAACTGTATGACGCCCTCTTCCTAATGTGCAAGGGACCCTCGAGGCCTGTATGAAATGCTGCAATTTTCGAAAAGAAACAAAAAACAAAATAAGTCGAATAACAAAATAAATTAAATAATAATAATAACAAACGCAGTTTGTACAATATAAACAATCCAGCGATCTTCGCATAAAGAAAGGAACATTGGAGAAAAACAGTTCCAAGAATCAAGGACATGCTCGCTCAAGGAGTACAAAACAATGCTAAAACCGTGCCACCCTATATTGGGGCCAGCAGTAATCCCCCCGACCTGGCGGCAGGTCTCGTCGACAGGTCGTTGGCACATTTTCCGTGAGGTGGCTAGAAAAAAGAACCCCAATTAAGGCCATCCCAGGCTTTTTTCCGAAAAAAAAAATTTCTCGATAAAGATGCCGCCTCGACTCTATATAAACCTCCATCGAAATTTGGGATCCAGGAATTCTTCTCTAGGAAAATAATATCTGGAAGCGCAGGAGGAGCTGCCGGCAACTTCGCGATGTCAGTTGCCGGCAACCTGCCGGCAGCTCGTTGAAATCCGCGAGATGGCAGCTGTCGGCAGGTCAGAGAGAAATAGCGTGCTCTTTTGAAAGAGGAAGCAGCCGGCATCTCGACGTGCCCCCCCCCCACGTCGAGGTGTTGGCACCTCCGCCAACGTCGTCTGTAAAATTGCGTTGTGGACAGTTGCGGGCGACGCCGCTAGAATGCCGCCTTCATTTATTATTTCTAGAGTCTTATTTTCTGAGAGCGTTTTTTCCGTTTTTACCCTGTCGTTTTAATGTCTCGTCGCCTTCTTAACTGAACTCAACTGCCTCAAGGAGTCCCCCTAGCTGAGGGCCTTTTTGGTTTATTTTATCGCTTGTGTCGCCATGTTGTCGAATTGGAACTGAACCAGACATAATAACATTTTTAAAAAGTCTTTAGAAATATACCGTGTGCAGATTAGCGAAGAATGTTTAGTTTTCTGCGGGAACAGCACCACCTTCCAAAGTTCTTTTTCTATTCTGCTATTTGTACACTAGGTGAGAGCTTTCACATTATGTGAACTTCTTCCACGAAATTTTGATCATCCAGAGCAGAACCTCATACCGCCATTATCAGCATGCACAATATATAAAGGCTACTGCATGACGAAGGCGAACAAGCAGTATTAGTTGCACGGTCGCGAACGCGGCGCGCGTGTTGTCACCGTTGTAAATCCTGTGCCTCATGCGCTCTGCGGCTAATAAAGCCGCGTTCGCGCCTAAGGATATTTCGCCTTCGTCAAGCAGCAGCCTATACCCGGTTTAACTAATTACATATAACTCCAACAGCGCGACATTTATCTCATCTCCCACTATCGCAGCGATTTCCCACTCAACTATAAATTTAGTTTATAATCTCTCAATATGGTACGGGAGCATATGACACCAATAGGCTCCACCCCGCGCGGAGACCCGGTAGAAATTCGTTGGATATGTATTACACATTGCAGCTGCGTACTTTGTCGCAGATGTTCGCGAGGACCACTCACTTTCAGAGTCATACAGTTCTCCACGCGTCCCACCACTAAGCTGCAATAAGATTCACTTCGAAATCTTACTCCCAATTATAGCAGTCTAGAAATTATATACGTGCACTTTGATTGAAAACACATGCACACAGCTATGAAGCATGCAAAAAAGGGAAAGAACATGGATGCTTGTGAGAATAGGAAGGAATGCCTTTTATCATATTCATAGAGCACCTAGATCTGAGTTCCGTGTAAGCCAGGGCTCGGCATGAGGTGGCTTTCTAAATTTTTCAAAAACGAAGGCCCTATAGACTTCGGCACAAAAGTACGACATCATCTATGACGCGATCATGAATGGATTAAACACGAATAACGAAAATTAACTGAACGAAACATAAAAACAACATTGAACAGACGAAAAAGAAATAAAATGTTTATATTCTCCGAAATCGCGGCATGCTGTGTCCGGCGCTCACCACTGCGCGCTTGGAGCAGGCTTGCCGCCGCCATACAAAATATTTGGACGGCTGTAATTATGCGAGAAAGAGGGGGTTTAGGGTGATTTAAAAATTTTATTGTAGGGTTTCTGATGTAGAACAAGGTTATGATAAACATGTGAAAAAATTATGTGAAGGAAGGGAAATATATGACTTTTTCTTTTCACAGCCACCTCAGGTGGCTGTCCAGGTGGCTGTAAAGCCACCTAACTCCGAAAAAAGTTTGCCACGCCTTCAGTTCACATAACTTTTTCATAATTTTTCGCGCATAGTTTTAACTCCCTATTTTTCCCTACACACCAATTTTGGTATCATCTCATTTCCTCTCCGCCGTAAACAAGTCTTTTGTTTATTTCGGGGTAGGTTTGAATTCGCGCGCTTAACCGGCGAACATGTTGAAACAGGAAATTTTTGGTTTTCGCAGATCGATAAAGCAGAAATGACAGTTTGCATCTTCTGTAGAAGATGGGTGACATAAAGGCAGAAGGCGATTGTGTGTGTGTGGGGGGGGGGGGGGAGGGGGAGGGGGGAGAGAGCGGAGGGGGAATGGGGTATTCGCTTAAAAGATATCTCCCTTGTTTTTTGTTCCAAAACGATATCCAGCTTGCCCGTAAGTCACCTGTGCCGAGCCCTGGTGTAAGCTTCTGGAACTTCTTTTGTTTATCCTTTTCATCGTACGATTGGTCATTGATGGACAACTCAAAGAAGGAAACACGGCGTTTGAGAAGTGGTACAAAAGAATTCACAAGCACTCAAATTTTATCTCAGCAAACCTAAACATTATGGATTTTCTTTATATATAAATGATTGCGTAAGTTCTAACCTTCACGCAATCAGTTCTCGTACACAACATTTTTAATCCTCAAAGACTGGCGGACCTTTCGACGAGAACTGGTAGTTATATGCGCAAAATCCCTCGAACGCGCTCTCGACAGCGCAACATAAGTGCTCCCGTGAGCAAATGAAGGTGTCCGCATAATAATTCCAACTTTGTTGAACTTCTGACCTTGACTTTTATTGATTGTCTGCAATAAGACAATCTAATTGGAAAATGAAACCGTAGAAATGCGACTTCAGTGTTTTCGTCCGCAAAATCCAATGGCATTCTTGTGATGTAAGTATTTCTTCCTGTTAGCAAGTTCTGCAGCGAAGCCTGCGCTGATCAGTCATGATCGATAAAATTTCAAGCTTAGTTCCATTGCACAAATGTTCTTGAACATCTATATTATGAAGAAGCATCACTATGGCTCCGCACTTCACCTTCAACTTATACTCAGACATTGGAGTGAGATGATGTATAAGTTCTTCGTCATCACACGGCATTCCCACAAGATCTTCGTCTTCAGACGCCGGAGTATCGACAGCAAACAACTCCACACATTCACCTTGTACCTGGTATGTTCAACATCTTCCCACTAAGCTCTAGGGCACCACAATTACAAACGGTTGATAGTGCCATATTACCGATAATATCAGTTGAACGAATGACCTCATTAGTGTACATCCATCTAATGACGTCTTCTTCACTCTCCATGCACATGTCAACTGGTATTTCGATATCCACACCGTCGGGAGTGAAATTCGTCCCTTCTCCAGCCACCTGCAACCAAGCTGCATGCTCTTCTTCACCCGGTCGAAGTCGCATATATCCAGCACATAAACCTGCATATCATTCCACAATTCACTTGACTTCAATGTTCCATTGATTATCTCCATTTTTGATCCTCCTGGAACTACTGGAAGAAATTGACACTAGTCCCCCCCCCCCCGAAAACCATAACCACACCACCAAAGCGAAGGTTTCTATTCTCGGGAGCGGCCACATCACGAAGCAGCCTATCAACACATTCTACAGCATAGCGAGTCTGCATTGATATTTCACCCCACACAACGTCGACTTCACGTAACATCTTTCTTTCATTAGAAGAAGCATCTATTCCAGCCACAGAATCACTACGCAGTCCTTTGAGCGGCAAAGAAAAAGTGCTGTGTGCAGTGCGCCTCCAAGAAGAGTAGAAAAAACAAGAGATTTCCGTTTGTTTTCCTTGTCTTTGCCATATTGATTACATTCGTGACAGACCTTCGTTGCTTCTCGTTCTAATTTTGCACTCGATTGTCATACTCGGTGCGGGTGGCATCCCAGTCCAGCTTCAAAAATTCGCTAGAAAATGCTGCATTATTTATGAGCTTGTTATAAATCTCATCAAGAGCACGGTAAGGTCTAATAGGTCTCAAGGTCCACTCCAGTCATTACAAAATTTAGGATATTTCTCAACCCCATTTTCCCGTGGCAATTTCAGAAAGACCCTATCACCTACGCATGGATAATCTTTCCTTTCAGCGTTGAACTTTTGGTCATAACTTTGCTTCATCTTTCTCTCATCTGCAAATTACGCTCCCGTACCAACCTTTGGATCATTTCAATACTAGTTAGAAGCTCATGTTTGTAATCATAGTCAAGCTGATTGAAAGAGAGTCTTCTGGCGGCATTACCTTCGACGGGAATCCCGGTTCGGCCTCTAAGTGGCTATAAGGATAGCATAGGAAAAGATAATTCGCGGTGGTACCGCGTTCAACTCACTAGAACAATCAAGAGAAGCAACCGTTTATCGGTGCGATCAAGACAACAAGAAGAAAAGAACAATGAAAAAGAAAGAGCTCAATGCGAACACTAACAAAAACTAAACAACGATTGACTGCATCACTGCCCTCGGGCGGGGACAACTCATGATCAAAAAGTTTTGGCGCGCTTTTCGCAACACCATTGATCTTCGATAACCGAATGCAAAAACCCTTAACATAGCGACCGCGCACAGACAATGAGGTGAAGCCAAATTAAGTAACAAGAAAAAGACAACACAACATAACATTGCTTAACGGCTTACCTAAAAAACTCAGTGAAGAGGATCCCTAGCCCTAGTCAAGAAAGTCAGAGCTACCGTATACCAAAAAAATGACAGCAACGGTTACACAGCCTGCCATAATCATCCCATTTGCTGTGATTATACCTTTGATAAAATCGTTTTCAAGTTTTCCTCCGCATACGAATCGCAACGCCTATTCGAACGCATCTCTGCCTTGAACTCATGCCATAACTTCGCTGATTTGACGGTTTGCAATAAAGAACAATATGCTCAAAAAGTAGCCTCAGTTCTGATGACATATCTGTTGCTGAAGCGGAACGTAAGCAATCTTGCCATTCTGTGGTCTTCTCTATATAACCAGCAGCTTACGTGGCTTCCATAAAAGATTTGTATACTTTACCACGGTGGGTTCTCAAATGCCCAAAAAACTGCACACCTTTTTTGTACAGCAGAAGTTTCCTGACAGCGTATAATTCAAGCATTTTCGGATTCACTGAACTCAATCTGGCTATACGTAGTCCTTTGCGTTTATACGGTACATATTTTGTACCGCTGAAGCGATAGTTCTCATCAACTGTCACCCATGTCATAATTTTAGCACAGTCATCCTCTTTCACAAAATCGAACCAAGCCAATAGCTTGCTCTTCTTTCTTTTCGGTGGGTATGTCGTGCTCGTGAAAAATATCGGTTCTTCATTTGGTAGATGCGGTATGAGCGAGAGAACAGTATGCATCGTCTAGTGCATAGAGTAACGCAAAATACATATGCTGCTTCCATGAAGCACTTAACGAGCCAGCCTGTAGATTTCTCGCATATCAAGATTCAAGCACTTCTCCTTCCTCTCATTCAAGTAGACATTTTTCCTCATCAAATCATCATTGTACCGTAGCTACAACACGACAGAATCCGGACCTTTAAACACGTATTTGAAAATATATTTGAAATGCTTGAATCGCAGCACAAACTTCCCCGTTTACGTGACAAGTGTTTCTGAAGAAGCCACTCATTGGTTGGCACTTCTGTTAGTAGCAAACGTTTTGCCCAGCTTGTCTGTTGCAGCTACTTTACCATCATCCTTTCTGCGATAAAGGGGAGAACCACCACTGCACAATTCAGAAAAAATTTTATATGGTTTCGGATATCTTCTCGAGCACTTCGAAGCATTAGCATCACGACATCCAAGTTCAGGCCACTCAGAGCAGGGTCATGTATCATATGTTTTCGTGCAAGCTCGAAAAGCAGCAACTTACTTCCCTCTCTGGATCATCTCGCTTTGGGTTGTCCGGAAGCTCAGCTGATATAATGGAGTCGATCTTCTCAGGAGTGTGAACTTTGTTAGCTAACGTAACTAGAAGATGAGCGTGAGGCATTCCAGGTTTCTGAAACTCTATACTTCCATGCAGCGCAACTACTATTCCAAAAATTTCCTTCCTTTTGATGTCATCGATGGCTTTCGTAAGACGTAAAAAATAGTACGCGACAACATAGAAAAGGAACTCCATGAATCCATGAATCGAAATTTTCAACAAGGTTGTTTTTAACCTCCTTCCACTCTTGAATTCCAGTGAATGTGATGAACAAACGGGTTTTCCTAGTTTCAGGGAAACAGCTATAGCTTCACTGTACAATTTTTGATACCACTTCCTACTCCCACCATATGTTTTGGACATATTTACAAGCTTTCCCAGCTTCACGCCCTTTTCATTCAGCTTGTCATCCAGATACTTCGAGCAAGGATGTATACGACAAATTCCCGGCAAAAAATGAAAAACGATTTACGTGCTTGCTATTTGCTAATGTAATCTCCTCATCATCATCATTAGTCATACATGTCATCAAGACCTGCATCAGTGTAGGCGCCCTCAAGAAAGCGCTCGTTACAACAATCTCCAGCTATCTCGCGTGCACGCTTTCTTGAACGATTCTTAGGTAACGCATCCTTCACAAATGTTTGCTCTCCTCGGGGAAAGCACAACGGGTACGTAAGTGCATCGATATTGTAACTCTGATGAGGTGCTATCGTTTTGCCACCTCGTGACTTAAGTATTAATCCCGCATCCAACTCCTCGTGAGACGGCATGACGCCATTTTTGCACGGGTAAATTGCCGCTATTTGATTTCCAAATACATGAAGGTTAAGTGTTCCTGAGTGTATGTTTTCATGACTGCAGATGGAACTTCCCTCTTTTGCTTGATGCTCATCATGCTGTTCATGTTGCAGAGTAAAAATGACCATGTGAAACAAAAATATTGAAAACGCATGAAACACTGATCTTTTGACAATCACACTTGGATGCTGCTGATATAAGCTATTCTATTGGCGGGCCCGAAGTGTGCGATTTGGCCGAATCGCGTGAGGTATGCCTTAAGCCTTCGGCATCGGATAGCTGAGATTGTCGCTCTCCCTTGCGGGAGAGCTGTCCAAAATTTGAGGTCATCGCCGGGGCCACATTAGTGGCCACCGGCGGTGGGGCCAGCTGACTCCGCCTAAAGCGGAGTCATGCTGGCCTCTATTAAGCCTGCGCGGCGGCGCCACCGGCGGCGCGGGTGCCGCCGGATCGCCCGCGCTTTCGCGTGGCGCCCTTCTCGCTGCTCCCCTCGCCCCGCGCCGCGGAGCCGCCGAGTGGGCTCCGCGGGGGGGGGGGGGGCGGCGGGGGGGGTCGCCGCGAGGGGGTCGGCGGGAGTAGGAGGGGGGCCCTCGCTCGAATCAGAAGGGGAACGCAGTTAATGAAAAGCAAACCGGCAAATATACGCGATAAAAATTGCTAAAATAGAAGAAATAACGAAATTTTAACAAGCAGAAAAAATCGGTGAGCAAGTGAAATGCATTGCGAGAATAAAAAATAGCTTGATCACTAAAAAAGCGATTAGGTAGATTTCTAACATATTCTGTAACTAAGTTTGACTTACCTTTTCCAAGAAGGGGTATTGCAGCAACTGCATAGAAGATGGAGAAAGTCGCTCAGCGCGTTGATATTTGGGCGCTTGTCAGCCGTTGATATCGATTACATTTGGCGTGCGTTGAACCTAGTGCTATGTGTCTACGTTCCTTGCGCAAGACGAACTTGGTGAACTTGACCCCTGGTCGATTGCACCTTCCTGCGTCTCCACGGTGGGCGCACTATTTTTGTCTGCCTCTCGATTGACGTTCAAAACGTGCTCGTCCTCCGCGCATGAGGACGAGCACGTCCTGTAGTCATGACGTCGAGCGATTTCACCGGCCCTCATAAGAGACAGCCGCCGGAAGAATCGCGGCCGAAACGACACGTACTGGGTACGTGCGATGTTTCGGACGTCGCGACCACCACAAGGGGGATTACTACGGGGCCGAGGAGGTTTGATATCCATGTGCGCAAGATTTCTACTTGCAGGTTATGTAGGACTTACATCCCTTCGTTTTTAAAATGCGATTTGAACCTATAGAAGATTTGACTTCAAGAGCTTTCCTCTAATGTTAGCTTACTTTTGATATACAGCTGTACTTCTCACCTTCGATCTTCTTAGCCTTTCTGCTTCCATACAGTATTGTTTGAAAATGTTCTTGTCCTTTCTACACATCGATCAATATACTTTCGCACGTGACAAAACGGACAAGTCTTTCTCATGTATACCTGAGTTTATCCTATATACACTGTGTCTAAAAAAAGTCTACTGAATGTATGAAAAAGTCGGTCTTCAAGATCAGCTTGTCCACAAATCCTCACGACAAAATCAATATGACAAAAACACGACAAACACCACGTGATTGACACAGATTGTCATTCTCATCTTTTTTTGACTATGTAGCGAATGTAGTAGCTTTGCTAAAACACAAAGTCAACTTGATCATCTTAATCACAGTCGCTCCCCTTGAAGCATGAGTAGATCAGTAGTAGTCATCAATTTTCTGACGTGCTTCCTTTTTAGATTGCATACATATCTTTCTTCGACACGTCAATCATGAAACCGCTTCCAGGGCGCTTTTGTCGGTTCTTCCTGATGATACTGGGTAATGTTGTATTTATTGCTCAACAACATATGAATGCCATTCCTCTTAGCTGCCTGTGTTACACTGCCGTGCTTTAGTTCACATGTTTCCTGCTCCCGATTGGATAGCGCCGCTAGGTTTGAATCGCCTTCGCCACTCGTTGCATGCTTTATTATGTGAATCGGTCATGGAACCTCATGACATGGGGATCTGCCCATTTAGCAATTTTATTCCAGTATATTCTATTTAATGAAGGTAAATGACAATGTTTGATGAGTCCATAACTAACACGCTCAATGCACCCACCGATCTCTCACTCGGAATTATCCTATTTACAAAGGGGCTGGAGCTTCCTGTGCTCGAAGAGCTATGAAATGGACAATTTGAGCCGGTGGCAAAGCTCCCAGAGGGCTCTGCTGATAGGCCGCAACTGGCGTGAAGGCGTGTGATGACCTCCTGATACTGAAACAAAAACAAAGGCATTGAAATCCATGATCCTAACGGAAATGGAATCAAAATAAAGAGCAGAACGCGCGCATTTCAAGAGCGACAACGACGTTTTCGAGGGCCTCATCTATTCCGAGAGACGAAGATAGAGTACAGCAATCCAACGGCTGATTTCGAAGTAGAGCGCATATTATGATTGAAGCAGGTTCTTCTGAAATCTTCCGTAATCTTCCGGATTTTGTGCGAGTAAAGGTTCGACAAACAGGAGGAAGTAAATTTAGTCTATCTACCAAGCACTCACAATATTCCTGCAGCTTAGGAGGACATGAGCATAACAACAGCAGTCTAAGCCATTCAAAGCTGCCTCGTGACGTGACATGCAGAGCTGACAAGGGAACGATACGTGATGTCCGTGGACTTTTGAGATGTGATGTATACCGCTACGCTCGTCTTGGAGCGCTGATACCAAATATGACTTTCGTTTTTGCTAATCGTTTCTCAGAAATAAGTTATGAAGGATTTTTGCGCTAAGGAAAATAAGGTCGGAATGCCAAAACCGCCTCTACGATTTGGTGTAGTGGTTAGGGCGATAGCTTCAGAATTCAATGCAGGGTTTAGCTTGTTCGAGTCCTTTTGTGTTTTTCGGTTTTGCATTGCCTCAATCAAGCCTCTTTTCAAAAGTTAGGCATCATACCGTGTTTTTCATGGACGACTATGGCGAAATCCTTCATAACTTCTTTTAGAGAAACGATTAACAGAAACGGAAGCCAGATTTGGAATCAGCGTTTCAATACGAGTGTGATGATGTACGTTTTATCTCAAAAGGCCACGGACACCGAGTATCGTTCCCTTGTAGAGCCAATAGATAGCCAATAGACCTTGTCAAGCTCATAAAGGGTATGGCTATTTGAGGAAGGTACCAAACGAGCCTAATCGTGCATCATCAACTAGTTTTCATGCAGAATTGAAGGCGCAGAGAGCATATACAAATTGTACTTTCCTCCCTCCCAGGTAACTGACTTTTCAAAAGGTGCAAGGGTTTCTAATTGCAATTAGCTGGTGAGCTGGTAAGGTGGTGCTCCTCGGTAATACCAATTCTGTTATAGTTTGACATTTGCACATTTGAAATTGGGGCGCTATTCGGCTATTCGGGTCTCAGTTTCTTTGTCGTAGAATTTGTTCAAACTTCTCACCAATTATGGGCAGCTATGAACTTTAGAACTATGACAGCCAAGAATGCTAACAGGGAAATAAGAATGTGAACAATCGAGTAAACGCTGAGAATCCACTACAGCATAATTACGCAAGACAATGAGCTCCCAAATCAGTCATGCCTCCAAGTACAAACTTGTGAACGGGGGGGGGGGGGGAACTGCTAAACTGCTAGTACCTTACGAGAGTGTCGGCACCCACCTCCGCAACTATAGCCTTTTTGCAGTTTATAGCCGCACCCCTTTCAAAAAACATTTCTCGAGGAGGGACGATGATTAACCCTACGAAAACACGCTAGCCTTGTTAACAAATTTGTACCCTTCGCAATCACTCATCTCAGTCCGCAACTTATCAACATGTAAATGCAAACCCTTGCCATTCTTTAAAGTACAATGATATATCCAATTCATTTTGATTGTAGCGTGACTGATGCACATCTCTCTCTAACTTTGGTTCTTACCAATAGTAATTATGTAGCCACCATCGCTTGCTCATGTATCTCGAAAATCTAGAGAACTCACGTCATTCCAATATTTCATCGCGTCTGACAAAGTCTTTATTCGCTTAGAAATGCCCCGAGATTTACCAGTAAACGCACTTGTACCTCAGTCGTTGTGCGTCTGTATAGAACGCGAAACCGACTAAAAGTGATTGCAATTGGTAAGCATTTTGAGGGGGAGTTCGCACACTGGAGCTCGGCCTACACCCTACGATTATGTGGTATTTAGTGGATGTACTTTAACTATCATATGATGACACTATATCAATGATCTCTCTATGACGATAGCTCATTTAGCAGACGTCAGCTGATGTAGAAGCGAGGTACCAGTAAATAACGAGTGCTTATAAAGACGCTACTATTCAATGCTATCAGTCAGTTGTAGCGATGTTCTTTTACAATCACATTGTGAGCACCTACGTACACCATTTGTGAGCAATTATCAAAGTTGTATAAAATCGTAATTTTTCCTCTAGAATAGCAAACAGGACTCGGCACGAGGTGGCTAGTTGAAAACGCACAAAACGAAGTCCCCTTTGATCTTAGACTATAATTCCTAAAAAATCTTTGAAAAAAGGAAACGTTGACTAAAAAAAACGTCACAAATTGTGCCTTCTCGTCCACAATAACGAAACCCCCTTTGCTTTTTGTCCCAAGAACGATATCCAGCTTGCTCATATGCCACCTGTGCCGAGCCTTGATGGCAAATCTAAGGTGAGCCTGAAAGCTTTCATTCAATATCAAAAAAACATTTTTAGCGAACAGTATTTATATGAATCGATAGCCTAAACTCCGCAGATTCCATGGGAATTTTCAAGCCTGATTCGTCTGCTTAGCTCTGAGTAATAATTGGTGAAAGCCCAGCCATTAAAAGCGAAAAATGGGAAAAATGAGATTTTGGTTGACTTCTAATTCCACAGTTTCGAGGTCTTTTGAAGTGAGATTTCTGACAATAAGATGGACAAAGAAGGAGTGGTGCTTTATCTTGAGTGCGAAAACGGATAGCTAATGACCTTTAAAATAAAATTAACCATGTTGGAATATGACGATTCACTTAGGTAGCCTGTATCTTGAATCTTCAGAATTCGCTCTACCTTTGTCTACAGGGGTTAATTGACATGCTAATTATGGATATGATACGAATATCATGTTATCACTATTATCAGATTATCCAACTACGACTCCCTCCCCTTTTGACTCCTCAATACGACCCCCCAGGTGTGGCGTGCCACACCTCACGCTTGACCCTGGTTGTTTTTGTGCTTAGCACACCTACGAATACATTCGCCAATGGATCGTAACTCTGACGTTGCAAAGTGCGGACTAGTCCAAAAGTTAAGATCGAAAAATAAGGTGTTTTTATATTGACTCCCGTACTCGAGACGATTCTCACCATTCTCGAGGGCAAAAGCCTTCATTACTCTATGAAAAAGATTGTTTTGCAGGTCTCAACATGAACTCAAGGCCAGCGTTTCTGAACGTGCATTTCCATGTATTCGAGCCCAAAAGTTCGTATTTTCAGACTCATGCTCAAATCATTGAGAATGTTGTTAGACGCAATAAAGAGCCTTCGATGTAGAGTTTCTTTTTCTTTTTGGAGCAATGTTTTTCTTCCATGTCCTCTCATGACCGTTCAAATAATCGTCAAAATCTCCGACGTGTGATACCTACCCCAATTCTAGCTATCCCTCAATGTTTTTATTCCAGACTTTTGGAGTACTTTAATAACAGATGGATAGAAGCAAAGTGCAATAAACGTATTTTTTTTGGAAATCTTCAGTTGGCTTTCCAGCATTTCAAAAAATTTTTTGCAACTACCCACTTTTTCCGTGACATACACAAACGCCTCAAACACTGATGCATCTTCGGAATTTGAAATCCTAAAATCCATTATGATCTTACACTAAACTTACAAGGCAGTATGCGTCTAGGATCGAGATATTGATTTTCGCATTTTCCGTGTACAGTTTGGAAATGAGTTCAAAAACAAGATTTACATAAGGTTGGCTAGGAAATAATTTTGATCGTTTTGACAATTCGCAGAAACGTCAGAAAATGTTTGTGAATGTATGGTATCCTTGGAAAGACCAAATCAAGAAAAATCGGATGGTCAGCTCTGTTTTTACGAATAATTTTAGGCTGGAAATTAAGTTTTGCAACTTCCCTCATAACTTTACTCTCTTTGGATGTGGCGCACTCAAACTCTGGCAATACATAATGCGCAATGTGTGTTACAACTGCGCACAACTGCTCAGATTTTGGACAATTAAAAAAAAATACAGGCATTTTTTCAGAACTTGTGCGTTTTGAGAATTTTTGGGTTATAAACCAAAATGAAGCCGTTAGCGGCCCAGACCATGTGCAAAAATCTGAATTCTTATATAATTGCTAGAGTTGATTCATTCATTTCTTACTGAAAAAGAAATAAAAAAGAAAAAAGAAAATTTAATAGCTTGTTGAGTTTTGGCGCAATCACGGAGTCGAACGAGTCCGTTGTACGCAAGGCTGCTGCGGACAACCATCAATGGCTAACAAGTCTCCCAACTCAAAATTCGCAGAGACTTCACATAGTAAGCTTATTTGAGTTGCCAAACACGAATATCATATTCATGTGTTGAATTACGTTTTTTTTTCTTGTTTAGAATGAGACCCTACATCGTAAGCATACAGTAGTTCAAAAAAAAAAGCCCTTATCACACAACTTTAGCATCGTTTTCGTGTTCAGCATGTTGGATGACCCCACTATGCCAAGTTTCAGTCAAGTCGGACTTATTGTTTCTTCTCTTCTACCATAGGTACCTACCGTAATTCCCACTGCGACGTCAAAATTGGCAGAACAGAAGCTGCTCTTGTAGCTTACGTCATAACCTAACCTTTGATTTAACTGGCTTGGCTTCGTGAAGGCGGAGCTCTGTGTACTAATCAAGGCCGCTCGCTCCCGCAACGCATCTGCGTCTCATTCGCGCGAGTGCTCTCTGATCACTACCTAGCCTTAATTAGGTCACGAAGCCCCGCCTTTCCGAAGCCAAGTCAGTTGAATCAAATGGTACACAATGGCAAAATATGAGTGCACCATGTTCAAAAAGAGGAAGGTTATTGAATGAGTTGACTTAGTTTCCAACCTAATATTTTTTTGATGACGAAATTTTGCACGAAAAATAGTCAGATTTTTCCAACAAATTTTGAAAAATCACACTCCAGAAAGCGAGCTGAATTTGGGTGTTAAAATGCATTTTGCACCATCAAACTAACAAATTTTCAACCATTTGCATGGTCATAGATGTCGAATGACTACTACGCGCAGATACCTGGAGATTTTCACACTCTTAACTGCAGAATTTCACGAACAGCAGATCACCATCCTCATTGTGGTTCGCCATATACCCGAAGGTTGTATGTATGTATTCAACACCAAATTACTCACCGTCACTCACTACAAGCTAAGAACGATAACTACAAGGGAACTTCTCTTGGTCAAAGTGGCGATTCGGAAGGTGATGTATATATCAATGGATAGAACCTAGGGCGCTGTTCTCAAGTAGTCCTTCAATATCTACGGCGCTTTCTCTAAAAGGAGTTATGAGTTTTTTGTATATGTAATGGAAGTGGAATGTAGAAGGGAACATGGTTCGAATGAAAACAAATCAAATCGAATTATTTAAGATGTCCGAATGAAATCAAATTAGACCTACAATGCTTATCTTGGAGTAAAAATCTGTGTTAGCACAATATTTGAGCTGCATGAAACACTATGTACACTACACTCCTCTTATCACATAACGTTCCAGTTTAGGCAGGATGAAACTTTATTTCTTTGCAATTATGTACATAGATGAGAAAGGTTAATTACCCATAATGAGGTGCATAAGTAAATACTAATAAAACATTTAAAACCAGTCAACGAAGTCAGATAAATCTCAATGGGAAGCACATAGCAACACCTTCAATACAAATATATCACAAATGAGATGAAAAAAACACATGTGTACGAGTAATGGGAGCGAAGTAGTAATCAAAGAAGTGACAAGAACATAGGTCGCCTATAGGCTTTATCAGAGCGGACAACTAACACAAGTCGTTATGAGAAGTGCGCGCTGCAGGACATCCGCGCCGGACCCCCCTTTCGGCGACCTAATGTCCTTTTCCCAGAAGTGAGGATTAAGAGTGGTTAAAGCTGAGGCAGTGCATGTATCGACAAAATTCAGTTCTTTTTTGCAAGTACGGCTTACTTTTCGCAACGGAAAAATATGCCCACGCATAAATGAGCTATTTTTACAATTAGTTTCTTTGCACAACTAATAATTGACAAGTAAGCATGAGCGATGTATGCAAACTCTCCAATTTGCAAACAAAACGAACGCTTTGATCCGAGTTGTGATAACCGATACAGTTCACTTATAGTCACGATTCGACTTCTTGCAACTAATTCTGATGGCAATTATCAAATAATGGCTCCGTCCACTATTTTTGCAATAAAGAGACAACTGAAATTATGGCCACATTGATAGCCCACTTCATAGCACTCACGTTCGAACATTTTCCATCAGGACATGATTCGCTACAAACCTGGAAATATTTTTTGTGAAAAAAGTTATAAAAGTAAGTCTCATGCAAATCATTTACCTCAACAAAAAGAGCGGACGTTGTTCGATGTGTGGCACCATTATTGTGCTCTACGGAGAGTAGATGACGTATCTGTATAAATATTGAAGTTTATGAAATTGACGCTCTGTTTCAAAAGGATAAAAACTTTTGTAAAAAGCTGGCTGTTTCAGGTATGCTTACCTTTCTATTTATTTTTGAGTTGTAAAGAGTGCAGCCTGTTATGTCTTCTAATCCACCGCATTTTCGTTCAGTAATGATTTTTTCTAAAACAAATACATAAGTCAAAAAGGTTTTATAGATTTTTCAGACTAAAACCTATCAAATCAAATGAGCATTTATTGGAAGTACGATAGCAAAAATTGCGCGGGTACTTCGACAGGGAAAATATTGCCCTGTGACCTGACACTAGGAAAAAAATTGCTGTGAACAATTGTTTCAAGCCGTCATAACTGTAAGGTTTTTTCACTGAAAAAGGCCAAAAATGCATGTACAAAAATGAGGCAAAAATCGGTCTTTCTCGTCTTTGCTCAAAAAAAAAACCCGCAAGTTCCGAAAATTCTATGGACTCTTTTTCCTTATAAAATATAGTTGTGAAGTTGTGGGGTCCAAAAAAGCCTAATGAAAATATTTGTTGAAAGCTTTGAAAAAAGGTTAACCTAAATTTGTGAACCAATCTGTGAGCCAGACTGTTCACAGATTGGTTCACAGATTGTGAAAAGATAACACTTACTCGGCCCTGTATACAAAATAAACAGGTTGTGATGTACTTTATTTCCTTCTGATATTAACATTAGAAATATGGAAATTATTCGCATCCCCCTCCCTCTCTCCCACCCTCAAGAAAGTGCGGTCCCACGGCCATATTGTCGCAATCTCGTTGAGAGGGTCCTTGTGCAGTGGCTGTTGGCACTGCCAGCAATTAAGTCACGCACGAATGAAAGAGGGAAAGCGGAGTCCGCCAATTATTATAAGACACCTAATTAGGTTGTCCAAATGATGTTGGAAGGAGCCGCACCGGCGGTAATTTACTTTGCAAGATATTTAGCCGTAGTAATGTATGAATACAAACCTTGGACACCTTATGTTTTATAGGACATTCGTCTGAGTGCTCTGATTACATAAGCCATTATAATAATCAAAAGCAAAGCTAGTCTCACCTTTACTGTCTCCACTTCTGTACCAGCTGACAATACAATGAGTGTGTGAGTTATTTCTACAGGGTGTCGACGGTATCAATCCGTTTTGACAAAGCTCAATATGTCGCTCGTGTTCCTCTTCCGAGTACCATGCAGCATTTTTGTCGCATTGCATACATTCCAGAGCGGAAACTGAAACCATTCGAACTCTTTTATGACTTCGCCATAGTCTTTCCACCTATCAGGTAGTCAATTCTTTTCTATCGCCTAGCAATGCTGGTGCTTGGACCTCTCGAAATAATTTTTGAAGCGGTAAAATCTGCGGTATCAACTGTTGCTGTTTTTACCACATAAGAATCGCGATTTGCAAAAGGCACGGGAATTTTTTTGAAAGAAATTGAGAGAAATTTGATGACTTCATATATATCATTGAGAAGCTGAGCTTTTCATGAATCTCCCGATTTCAGTGGAAAGCATATTTGATCGGTTCAGCTTTCGATGATGAATTCTCAGAAGTGAGGAAAGGCGGCACCTGCTTATTTTTCCCCATGAAAGCAGGGATTCTGCAAAAAATTTTTGACGATATAGAAAACTTTTCGAAATTACCGATGGTGAAAAATTTGCCTAAGCAACCACTGAGAAGTTATTTTTTCTTCAGAGAGCAAATAACTCATGTCAGATGCCTATAGGCTTTGCTTTGCCATTTATTTTGTCATTTATTTATTTTATTTTACTTTATTTTATTTTGTTCCATGAGATGATGTTTTATTATTCACCAATCTGCTCAAAATGCATTAACAGATTTCGCCTCGCAGACCTGCAAGCAGGTACCAAATCATTTGAAGTCGTAAAGTACTCACCTGTGGTAATAGTCACAAGAATCGTTAGATAGATGTCATTAATAAAGAGCATGACGTATTTCATCTCATTAAATCATCGAAATATTGCACAAATGCCCATTTCTTGAGCAAAGCGAAGTATTTCTGAAAAGTGTTGTTCAAGAACGTTTTGAAACGATACTTACATGAGAATACGAAGAACGTTGTGTGCAAATTGTTAAATGAAGGTGCACTCAGACGGAAGCATAAAGTAGCCACTATTGCCAGTGACATAGTACACTTCTGGATATCCGTACGAGTAGAGAAAAAAAACCCGCCGAGATACTTCAGGAAGATTATCTTTGGCAGATTCTACACACACGCCATATGTGTCGTGAAAAAGTTATTGACTTGCACTTTCAGAGCTTCTTCAGGCTTTGATAGCTCATGGTATTCCTCGAGAAGTTGCTTTCACAATATACTCAAAATAAAATAAGGAAAAAGCAAGCTCGAGATGGATTTATGGAGGTCCATCCATGAGCTTATGGGCGGTTGCTTGGATAAGTATATGTCCTAATGGTGCAGCTCCGCCCATATAGTGAAAGCATGGGCAGAAGGATCAGTCTTTTAGGTTCGTGAAGTAAAGAAAAACCAAGAGGCAAGGAGAAGATTCACAAGTATCATGGTCAGGGGCTGCACAGGTGGCTTATAAGCAAGCTGGACATTGTTTTTGGGACAGAAAGCAAAGGAAGTTTCGTTTTTGTGGCCGAAAAGACACAAAATTTTCGAGGTTCTTTTCTTCATTTCGTTTTTTTGGAAGTTTTTCTCAGGGATTATGGTCTAGAGTCAAAGGGGACTTCGTAAAAATTCGCAAAAGTCAAGGTGGACTTCGTTTTTTTGCATTTTCAACTAGCCACCTCATGCCGAGCCCTGATTATGGTTGGTCCGAAAGTTATGGTTCCATTTTCAAAAATTCGTAACATTGCGGTATCTCGATGGGTTTTCTTAGAAATAATAGGTCTTTCGCTTTCAAATTTTGTCTCGTTGAGCTTCTGTTTCACACTGACTGCAGAGATAGAGATAGAAAAGGAAGATCATGTAAGCTGGTCATTTTAAATTAGGTCACCAAAAAGCTAGAACACTGCAACAATCCGAAATCGTCAATATATAGGTTTTATGACGTACTCTTTGCGAGTGTGAAAAGTTTTGTGCTGTTTTGATGAGTCTGTAAGAAGTTATAATTTCGAGAAAAGTGACAAATTAATCAATCTTGCGATTTCTATAGTAAATTTACAAATCATAACTTTTCCCAGAGACGTGCAAAAAACAGGAACTTTTAGAGCTGCAAAGAATACGTCATAAAACCTATACGATTTCGGATTTCTTTGCAACTTTCGGATTCTTGGTGACCTAAGGCCTCGGACAGAGTTCATGCGATTGGTCGTCGCGATTTAACCGCTAAAGACAAGTGTCACGAGTTCATTGCTTGCCGATCTTCATTTCGGTTGTGATAGTTTTCCAATACAACTAATCGTGACTAACTATCAAAACCGAAATACGAGAACATCAGCATGCAATGAACTCGTAATATTTGTCTTGCAGCGATTGAATCGCAAAGATCAAATCGCGTGAACGCTGTCCGAGGTCTACTCATTTCCATTTTTGTCCCTGTAGTGAGCGTGATACAAAAGCTTGGCAAGAAGTATTCAGAAAAGAAAGAATGTTCTTCTCAATAAAATTACAAGCAAGCAAATCTGTGAGATATCGCAGAGTTACAAATTTTTGAAGATGAAACGACAGAACTTTCAGACCGACCTAATATACCGAGCTGAGGAGATCAGGGGATTCATATATACTAAAGAGGATTTTATTTTAGTTTTCATAATCACAAGACCTAAGCTGGAGTACAAAAGTGCCAGCAAGGATCCATACTAATTGCTACAAAAAAACACAATAGTATAAAATTAAAAACTAAATGCCCTTGTTACCATAACAATCTTCCTGCGTTGGATGAATTTCAAATTCAAAATTACAGGCCAGACAAGGTTTTTTGATGTTCAAAGACAGGATGTAGATTTAAAAATCTTAACCAGATAAGGTCATAATGAGGAACCAAGGGGAGCTGACAGTGGTTATACTACGTAGGCCTCGAAGCTCATTGTCAGCTGATTTGAGCATAATATATGAGACGATGCTATGAAATATTTACACTTTAATTTAGTCTCTGCGTAGCTACGCGGAATTACGTCTCTATTGGTATAGAGCGGACAATATAAGAATGTGTATCAAAGTTATGCATTAGGCTGCTTTTCGATGTTCGTATAGAGTGAAAAAATAAGCACTTTTACGCTTTCTGTTCTATAGTAAGAGGTCTATACAGAAGTCAGGGCTTTTGGTGAAGCGCAGTGTGAATAAGTGTAGGTGAGGAAAGATCCAGAGAATTTCGATTAAATTTTAATTTCAGCTTCATTCCTTTGGCGGTTTCAACTGAGTCACAGAAGGGTAAACATACAGCGGGCTGACCACTTTCGGCCGAAATAGATGAGAAAGAACATACATAGATCATCACATTTAGCGTCCATATGCTTTTTATTAATTTTTTTTTGATGTTACATCACTGTTCAAACATAGATCTGAATATTTTGACTCTATGAGAAAGCGTTTCAAAAAATTTAGGTTTTTGGAACGTCCCCAAAAGAAACAAGCTTCAATTGATCTACTTCAAACAAATTTTGGATAAAACCGTGCAAATAATATATCGAATACGAATATCATTAGTCATGTGATTTGTGGAAGTTTCTGAGAAACAGTTATATTCTATGTCGTGACTTCAGCGACTTCAGCGCTAATTTGCATCTATAGTGGGTACTCCTGTCCGAAAAGAGACGTTATGTAAGTCCCTTTTCGCAAGTCTACTAAGCTCATAGCTTCACATAAAAATAAGGCGGAAGATAAAGTGGGCGACAATGAGCAAATGGGAATTGCACCTTTGTAGATTAATTCTAGTAGATTACTGGAATTACAAAGCATTTGCATGAATGACGGACTATAAAAAACTCAGAGCATGCAGTTCCCAAAAAATTTCTCCATAAATGTTAAGGCTCTTCATGCATTTCAGAACTGATTTTTGTGAACCATGAATGTCGTCTTGAGCACTTTAGATTTTGAATTGCAAATAGCCGATAAAAACGAAGGCAAAACAATTGCAAACAGCTGTATTTCGGATAATCAAGAAATAGGTACATGACAGGTAAAAGTCCTCAACCATATAAGGGTCAAATTCTATAGTTTTTTTTGCAAAATCTGGACCAGCGTACTGTAATTAATCTTATAGGGCTTGTGAAGACGAAATTGATGTTTATGCGTTGGGGCTGTGGGAGCGGTATAGGAAATGGGCGCATGGGCGGTGAGATGCTTACCTTCCGTTCCCATACCAGTGTTTAGGAGTCATCTATTAGCAAGCAGTGTAGCGAAGAAGCAGCCTATAAGAGGATCTCCTTACAACATTAGAGAAATGACTATTTTGGGGTAGAGGACATTTACCAGATTTCAGTGTCTCTGTTCTACCCTATGTGTGGCCATCGGAAACCGTAGTACAATTCTGCTAATGAAACCAGAAATCGTATTACGAATGTGTGACTACCGTAAATCGTGTTCTGCCAACGTCGAAGAATGACGGTTTTTTTCGCTGCACAATTAGACGAATTTTCATGCAAACATTGACGGCGCCAACCGGATAAGTCTTTTTTGTAAGTCTGTATGGTGGTCGGATCCATAAACAGTTTTTTTGCTCTATCCATGATCAACAAATTAGGAAATCGTATTTATGGAACAAATCTACTAATTATTGTGGTAAATCAAAGATTCTGTTGAAATTTAGCTTGGCTTGACAACAAAGAACGAAAGAGGTAGAGAAACGGCGAGATGCAGAGGTGCGCAAGTACAAAACGCATCAACTAGCGTTTATTCCCTTCTCATCTTCCTCATTTCATTTGTAACAATATAAGCATAGCATAGCTGAAGATAAATAGGTGTGGATACGCAATACTTTACTCGTAAACGAATTTTCGTGTAGTGAAACATTTTGGAATGGAAGTGAAATCGGCCGCAGCTTAATCTTGTTGCGGAGAGGGGCTTGGCTGCATGCGAAGTAACGGAGAGCTTATAACGCGTTGCTAATGAGGTTCGCAAAAAATGGAGGATTTTTTAGCACGCTAATGAGAGATGCAAAAAAGCGTCGAAACATCGACAAAATATAGCATACAAAACAATTTATTTTTCAAAAGAGTCAGAATTTTCCGACACACCCTGCCATAACAACAATGTGCTACTCTTCCTTACAATTTTTTTACGGTTAGTGAAGGCTGTGAGAAGTTTTCGCGAGATCGACAACCAAGGTCAAGCAAGGGGTGTGGCACACGATCGCTGGTTACGACCCCCCCCCCCCCTGATTGCTGTCTTAATAAGACCCCCCCCCCCTGAACTATACACTTGAGATAGCATTACTTGAAGGCCCTGTCAAACAAAATGGGCAATATGTGCATAATTAGCATGTCAAGTAACCCCTGTAGACATAGTGTGAGCGAATTCTGAAGATTCAAGATGCAAGGCTACCTAAGTGAAATGGTCAAATTCCAACATGGTTAACTTTGTTTCAAAGGTGAATTAGCTATCCGTTTTTGCACTCAAGACAAAGCACTACTCCTTCTTTGTCCACTTCAGGAATCCCGCTTCAGAAGACCTCCAAACTGTGGAATTAGAAGCCAACCAATATCTCGTTTTTCCCATTTTTCGCTTTTGATCGCTGTGCTTTCACTAAATATTATTTAGAGCTAAGAAGACGAATCAGGCTCAAATCACTCCTGTGAAAACTAGGAGACCTAGGCTATCGATCCATATAAATATGGTTCGCTAAAAATGTTTTTTTGACGTAGTTGTTGGGGTGTGGCGCACTCCATTGACTATATCAAAAAAAAACATTTTTAGCGGACAGTATTTATATGAATCGATAGATTAAACTTTGTAGATTCCATAGGACTGTTTGGAGGCTGATTTGTCTTCTCAGCTCTAATATTTGGTGAAAGCACAGCGATCAAAAGCGGAAAATGGGAAAAACGAGATTTTGGTTGGCTTCTAATTCCACAGTTTGGTGGTCTTCTGAGGCGGGATTCCTGAAGTGGACAAAGAAGGAGTAGTGCTTTGTCTTGAGTGCAAAAACGTAGCTAATTTACCTTTGAAACAAAGTTAACCATGTTGGAATTTGACCATTTCACTTAGGTAGCCTAGCATCTTGAATCTTCAGAATTCGCTCACACTTTGTCTACAGGGGTTATTCGACATGCTAATTATGAATAGGATACGAATATCATGTTATCACTATTATCAGATTACCCAACTACGACCCCCTCCCCTTTGACTCCTCAATACGACCCCCCAGGTGTGGCGTGCCGCACCCCACGCTTGACCCTGGTCACTACTGCCAATGGCATACACTTCTAAATATCCGTACGGAGTGAAGGAAACCCGCAGAGATACTTGAGAATTATCTTTGGCGGATTCCACACACACGTCATATCCGTCATAAAAAATTATTGACTTGCACTTGCAGAGGTTCTCCAGGGTTTGGTAGCTCATAGTATTCTTCGAGAAGGTGATCCCTCGCAATCAAAACAAAATAAGGAAAAAGCATGGTCATTATGGATTTATGGAATAGGTCTCGTAAGCTTACGAGCCGTTGCTTGGATATGTAGGTTGTCCCAAAAGTAACTCCTTTTTTGAATAACTCAAGCTGTTTTTGATTTTTTTAGTATATTTAGGGTATCATTCGATAGTGCAAATCAAGCTCTACAAAATGATCGCCAAGGATCCGCCTAAGTCGCCTTCCATCTAAAGTTTGAAGCCAAAATCGAAAAAAATTTTGTTACCTGAAAATTGGATTTCTGCGACAAAGAATCCTACAGATCTCCAACTGGTCATTATACAATGGGCATGTAGTAGTACACAAATATGCCTTTACCGAATTTTTTCCGAGCATAGAAAGCGAGAAACAAAAATGTTTAAAAATGGCAAACTCCGCCGCCAGCCCCTCCCACATATGTTATTGTATACTACAAGCCTTACTAAGTGTAATTTCACAACCTTACCCCTGTATGTGCTCTCATAACCGAGAAATACCAAGTTTTACATTCAAAAACTCGAAAAGTGGCATTTTGGCATTTTGGGACCCAATTTTTTTCTCAATGAGCCCCGGAAAAAATCCACTAAATACATTTTTGGGTACTACTATGTGTCTACTATATAAAGACCAAGTTGGAAGTCCGTAGCTATTTTCTGGAAGGAGATCATTTTTAGGGTAGCTGAAAAATTTTGATTTTTAGCTCCAAAATTTACCTAGGTTATGAATTAGGGCTAGTCTTTTTGTAGAGCTTGCTGGGCTCTATTGTATGGTACCCTAAATCTGCCAAGGAAACAAAAACAGCTCAAGTTGTTTGGAAATGGAGTTTACTTTTGGGACAACCTAATACTTTGCCTAAAGTTGAAGCCTCTCTCAGATAGTTAAGACCACCTGCAGAAAGAAATTGGGCGTCTTATAGATTTATAATGCGAAACATTCAAGAAATGAGAAAAAGAAGATTTACTATCAAGTAAAATTAAATATATTAGCGGATCCAGATTTATAGTTCTCTAGCGAAGAGGATATTCGAGTTGCAAGGCCTAGGGTGGAACGCAAAAGTGCTAGCAGGATCCATACTAATTATGTCAAATAATTAATGAACATTTTCCAGATTTGTAAAATCAGATATTCTTTCCAATTTAAGACCCTTTTCTATACTGAATAAACATTTCAAAAGTATGTTTCAGATTGATAAGGAGCGATTATGTTTAGGGGCAGGAAGTAGTTTTTGAGAGCACTTACAGTTAGTCGATCTCGAAAGAACGTGGGAGGACTTGGCATTGTTATACTACGTACGTCAGGAAGCTCACTGTCAGCTGATTTGAGCATAATGTATGAGGCGATGCACAAATTAATTTACTCATGTGTGTAGCTACGCGGGATTACGTCTGTATTAGTATACAAAGGACAACGTTCGGCGGCTTTTCGATTATATCAGAGTGATATTTCGAGAACACAAGCAATTTTTATTTTCTGTCTTATGGTTGAAAGCCTATACGAAAGCTCCGGGTTTTTTCGGTTTCGGTGAACCGCACAGTATGATTTTGTCCTTGAGAAAAGTCGAAAGCCTCACTTCCTTTAGTGGCTCAGTCTCAAGAAAAAGTAAACACGCGGACAGCAAACGTCTTAATTAAGCGAGACTGACCACTTTCGGCCGAAACGAGAGCGAAAGAACATAGATCACATCCGTGAAGTGTTCCATATCAGAACTTCCATCATTGCCCAAACGCAGATTTGGATATTTTGGTTCTATAATAGGGTTGCCTAACAAGTTCAGAACGGCCCGAACAACAAATTCTAGTCGATCTACTTCGAATAGCTTTTGAATTATATAACATTGTTTCTTATAGTTTCACGGAATTATTGCTGCGATTTGTTGGTCTTTGAGAAATGTATTATATGACATATGTCCTATTGTCTTCAAACCTGGGCATGTTGTGGTAACTTGTTTCAATATTCTCTTCTTCCGTACAGGATATTACAGATGATACTTTATTGTTTAACGTTTCGGCACAACGCCGTCGTCAAAAGCTCAAAAGGAGTCAGCCATTTCGATTCACGACTTTGGCCACCAAACATCTCCTCCCACTTGACCATTCGAATGGTCTTCAGTGGAAGCAAGAAGTCTGCGAGCAGAGTTTGACTAACAAGAACGTGTCACCGTAATTTGTAGCAGTATCAGCTGCTTCAAAATGTGGTTGGATCGACTGCGGCGTTGAGTATAAACAGTCTCAGCTGACTGCAATGCTAAAAATAAGCAGTCGCTGGCAACGAACTGCTTAAAGGCAGTGGATCGGCAAAACTTGACAACCCAGGATCTTAACGCAGTAGGTTCCTTATCGTCCAAGTATGAAAACAGTGCAATCCTGGTTGCACAATATGCCTCCCCTGTCGGGAAAATCGCTCTCAAATTTACACGCGCAAGCCAATCTTACACGCACCCGGACGAGTTTCCAACTTCCTTCTCGCCATTGGAGGCTGCCCGCCGCAATGCTATAATCATTGGGCCCCGCAACGATTCAGCATTATTAGCCTTGCCCCATTCGTCCAATTTTGAAGGGAAGGGGGTTGAAAAACGCTCGTTTTCGCCGTTTTCGAGCTCTCTAAAGTGGATTTTCGTGATCAGCGCATTGAATAACCCCAAGTAAGCGAAAATTTGACTAGGTTGAGATTTGCCGAGCCACTGCCTTTAAATAGGGTAAATGATCTTATAGATTGCAATATGTCAGATACGGCATTAAATCTCCAATCATAAATAATTGTTCATTCTTTGTTGTTGATCTTGGGGTCACGACAAGAAGGTAGGATGCCTCGAGGGCCTTTCTAGCGGAGATATGATTTTCGTAGGCCACGATTATGCACTTAATGTCAAATCGGTACCGTTATGAACTATCTTTCTATGCTTTCCTAGCTGACTCATTACGTTCTGCCGCTGTTTGCTAGCCAAATGCTCATTTACGCGCACGTACAATGGTCAGTGGTATTATATATCTGTGACAAATTATTAGTGTTCACGCTGGTTGTCCTGCCCACACACGCTGAATCTCTGACTCTACTTCTATTCTACCCCATGTGTGACTACTAGAAATCGCACAGTTCTACTAATGTCATTACGGTTTTTGCTCATAGTCAAACGACTTTTCATGCAAACACTGATGGCGCCAAACAGATGAGTCTTTTTTAGAGCCTGTATGGCTATCGGATCCATGAACAGTTTTTTTTTGCTCTTTTCCAGGAATCACAAACAGGAGATTGTATTTGTGGAATATATTTACTGATTGTGGTAAATAATATACTATATATGAAAAATTAGCTTGCATTTCTCACAACGGAGAAGTGAAGAGATAGAGGACCATTGAGATATAGGGATGCACATTCGAAAACCCTCCCATCTTCTTCTCCCATTTATAACAACACAAGCATAGCACTAGCTGGAAATAGATATGCAGATATGAAGACGCAATAATGCACTCGTAAACGAATTTTCGTGTAGTGAAACATTTTGGAATGGAAGTGAAACTGGCAGAGGCTTAATCGTGCTGCCGAGAGGGCTTAGCTGCATACGAAGTGACGGAGAGCTAATAATGCGTTGCTAATAATGTTCGCAAAGAAAAGAGAATTATTATCAGCACGCTAATACGAGATGCAAAAAAGCGTTGAAACATCAATAAAATATAGCAAACTAAGCCTTTTCTGAGTCAGATTTTTCCAGCAAATCCTGTCTTACTGACATCCTTCTATTCTTCTTCTTTACGATTTTTGATCTTACGGTTAGTGAAGGCTGTAGGAAGTTTTCACGAGATCGACAATCACATTGGAAGCGCCATGAATAACTATCTGTCTCGAAACTCTATGAGATGAAAAGAAGTGCGCACATACATCAGCGGATGGAAGTCATAGATACTTCTAGGGCAAAGATCACTGAATGATTGGAGATTCTAGAGATTTTTGGACGATAGTCATCTCCTTGTACTCAGCGGAAATGTACAGGCTCCGGTCACATTTATACTACATCAATAACTTTTCAAGATCGCTTATATCACCGCACCAAGTGCATGGAAAGAACTGATGCTTTATAAATGCGTAAGTAACAATTCAACGTCCAAATCAAACAAAAGGACAGCGGGAGGTATGCTGTAACTATTCCAGAACCATCGGAATCATTGACACTAGAGATAAACGAGATTAGGCGAACAGAGATAAATCAAAAGTAGGTTTTTTGAAGCAAAGCGAAGTGAAGTTTGATTTAGAAGAAATGGATCAGAAATCAAAAGCGAAAATCGCAAGTGCTGTGGAACCCCAAACAAAGTGCTGTTAAATTCCCCATATTTGCAGCACTTCCGCAGCACTTCACTGCAGGGTTTCCTCAAAATGATGCGAAAGTCCTGTGATAGCTCCGGTTAGTTGCTTGAGGAGCTTCTTTACAGCAGTTAGGGTGCTGGAGGCTTTGCTGATCTGCAAAGAAATTATGGGTCTATGGTGTTAGGGTAAGCGTGAATGGACAGGACGCAGCAGTCAGTTCCTCTCAAGTGCTAACCATTAGTGAGCTTTAAGCGTCGTGGGTGAAGGGACACAAGTGTACTCGACGCAATGTGCGTAATTACTTCATTTCTGAAAGTGGAAGTCTTTCAATGAGATAACAAAGCTACGGAAGAAGAACAATACCAAAAAGAGAAAATCCGACTGATGTCAGGGCGGTGGCTTATAAGCAAGCTAGGTATCGTTTGTGGGAAAAAATCAGAAGTGATATCGTTTTTGCGGCAGGAAAAACACAACATAGCTTACTTTGCTTCAATCAACGAAGGCTTTTTGAAAGTTCTTTCTACTTTAATGGTTTAGGGTCTAAAGTCAAAGGGGACTCCGCAAAGTTTTGGAAAAGTCACTGAGGGCTTCGTTTTTCGCACTTTCGGAAAGTCTCCTCATTCCCTGGAAGATGTTTACTTGGTAAACATGGCAAGCAATTTTCAAAAATGACATAAAAGTTATTAAATTGAGAGAGAAGGAAGATGTTTTCATGAGTAGCAGACATACAAAGATACACTGTTCAATACAGCAAAAACATGTTGTCATGAATACTTTCGTGGAAAGTGACCGGATTCCAATTTTTTCATTGTTCAGAAGTGTCAGATTCTGGAGCTGGAACAGAACAGAAGAAAACGAGACGAAGACTTAGTTCATCGAAAGCTTCATGTAAATCATAAAACCTTATTGCCTCAGCTGGAGTTACGGTGCCAAAGTCATATTGAATCATGTACTCGAGGAGGTGTACTACATTGCTATAGAATCACGACCGAGATTGGTAAGTTTTTATTTAGGCTAACGTTGCAATAATTCGCCTTCTTCAGATTTATTCATCATGCCGAGATTCATAGAAAGTCGAACATTCCGCTATAGAATCATTTTGACTGAGGCCTGTCCATGAAGATTTCAGAAGTTGCATGGTTCAAGTCTAAAACGAAGGCCGCAGAAACTTTTTATACCAACGAATATAGTCACCCAGTAATCTGCTGAGATGACATGGTCCCATTTTCGAAATGAAAACAATTACAGACAATTTTAGAGCACGCTCATGCATTACTGCACAGAAGGATTAAGATCCGGTGATGTTTTCCACTTGGCTAAGCTCGCGCAATCTCCTGGCTTCTTATTTTTATTGCCTACACCGGGCTTTTCCCTACCTCCAGAAAGAGTGTTCTTTATAAGGCTAGTATAAAGTACACAGCAGAGTTTTGAGGCGCTAATGACCAAAAGGAATGCAAACTGTCAAGCCTCATGAAACCTTGACATGATCATACCTCATAATTACGCAGTACGGCCATATGCACATGCACACCGCTCATTAGAGAAATGAAAAAGGGTGCGCACCGTTCGTATTGAGGGCATTGAAAGTAGTAGTCATTGATTCTGTTCGATTGTTGATTGTCAAGCGGGATAAGGTAGCAGAAACAACCTCAAAAAAAAAATTGCCTCCTTGCAAAACCTTCCTTGAGTTCCTGAGTTTCTACAATTCAAAACGTTTCTTACTCTAACCGCAGAAAACACACAAAATCAAGACCTTATAATAACGGGCTAAGGGTTGTTTACGTGTTTTTGTGTGTGTGTGTGTGTGTCCGTCTGTTACGAATCAAGACCTTATAATAACGGGCTAAGGGTTGTTTACGTGTTTTTGTGTGTGTGTGTGTGTGTCCGTCTGTTACGAAATTCGTAGAGCGTGTTCCAGCCAGCGTTTTAAGCCCAAATTTTGCATAGCGCATGCTACCTTCATGAAAGTTCAACGTGCAAAAGCACGAATAGATTCGTTGAATGGGTCCCTCAGAAATTGCGCGCCAAACGGATCCACCTGGCTTCTGTCCCGCAAAATTGGGTCCATATCACCACTTTTTGCAAAGTCCTGGATGTGTTTGGTAAGCAAATGTGCAAGCGATGGACTTTAGCCCAAAAAGTGGTCAAAAGTTTGCTACATAACGAAAACGGCGCCAGAAAGAGTTGGTTGCGTAAATGGTTAATTTGCTAAGGTTCTAGCTAAGCGTTTCAAAAGATTTTCGCACGGAGATGTAGCTCACGGTTACTACTGCCTTTAAGGGGACTACCAAGCCATGACAACTTCAAAAACCTATTCAAATTTGCGTTTGTCTTCCTACGAAAAGTTTCATCCACGCGAAATCACCGATCTCACGTGAAAAAACTTTCTGAATGAGTAGCTGTTTACATTTAATTCGTGATAGTCGGCATAGTGCGGTAAGTTCCATTGCCACGATTTTACGAGAATGAGTAAGGCACATAGATAGTAGAGCCAGTGCGAGCCTCTGCGAAGCAGAGGTGACGCACTGGTTCACAATAAAGGAGACAGTGAGTATTCTGCAAAACCGCAAGAACCATTGAAAAGATGCCACCAATAAAAAGCATGGTTTATCTTCACCATACCATATCATCGAAGGTCCACCAATGTCCAAAACTCGAGCAGAACCATGTCTTCTGGAACGTATTATTCAAGCACATTTTGCAACGGTACTTGCCAATTAATCATAGAGTAATCATACTGCCAGTGACACAGTACACTTCTGGGTATCCGTACGAGTGACGAAAAGAAAAGAGCCGAGATACTTCAGGAAGATTATCTTTAGCAGATTCTACACACACGCCATATGTGTCATGAAAAGTTATTGACTTGCACTTTTAAAGCTTCTCCAGGGTTTGATAGCTCATAGTATTCCTCAATAGGTGCTTTCACATCATACTCAAAATAGAATAAGGAAAAAAGCAAGCTTGAGATGGATTTATGGAGATCCCATCCAAAAGCTTATGGGCGGTTGCTTGGATAAGTATATGTCGTAATGGTGCAGCTCCGCCCATATAGTAAGAGCATGGGCAGAAGGACTTGAGGTTTTTTAGGTTCGAAAGTAAAAAAAACAAGAGGCAAGGAGAAGATTCACAACTATCATGGTCAGGGGTCTGTACAGGTGGCTTATAAGCAAGCTGGATATTGTTTTTAAGACAGCAAGCAAAGGAAGTTTCGTTTTTGTGGCCGAAAAGACACAGAATTTTCGAGGTTCTTTTCTTCGTTTCGTTTTTTGGAGATTTTTTTTCGAGGAATATGGTCTAGAGTCAAAGGGACTTCGTTAAAATTCGTAAGTCAAGGGGAACTTCGTTTTTTTTCTGCATTTTCAACTAGCCACATCATGCCAAGCCTTGATTATGTTTGGTCCGAAAGTTATGTCGTTTCATTTTCAAAAATTCGTAATACTGCGGTACCTCAATGGATTTTCTTAGAAAGATTAGGTCTTTCGCTTTCAGATTCTGTCTCTCTAAGCTTCTCACATTGATTGCTGAGGTAGAAATGGAAAAGGGAGATCATGTGAGCTTTGATCATTTTTAGTTTGGTCACCAAAAATCTGAAACATTGCAGAAAAATCCGGAATTGTTCACATATAGGTTTTATGACCTATCTTTGCAACTGTGAAAAGTTTTTGCTGTTTGCAAGTCTCCGTGAAAAACTATGATGTATGAGTTTACTACAGGAATCGTCAAGATTGGTTGATTTCATTTTTTTTGAAACAAAATATTATAAACTTGAGAAATCAAATGCTCTTGATTCCATAACTGCGTTGATTGAACGAATCAAGAATTTCAGTGATATGCCTGATAAGGTTTTTTGATGTTCAGGGAGAGGATGTAGTTTTGAAAGACTTAATCAGATAAAGTCATAAGAAAGAATTGGAGGATGCTGACAGTTGTTATACTACGTCCACGAAGCTCACTGTCAGCTGATTTGAGCATAATATATGAGGCGATGCAATGAAATATTCATACTTCAATTTACACATGTGTGTAGCTACGCGGACATCTCTTTCAGTATACAGAGGACAACATAAGAATTTGTATTATAATTACGCACTCGAGCTTTTCGATGTTCATATCAAAGTAATATTTCGAGGGAAAATATATGCACTTTTCTATTCTTTTTGCTTTATTTAAAGGCCTATATATAAGCTCCAAGGTTTTTTGTTCAAGCGCACAGTATGAGTGTGCATGCGAGGAAAGGTTCTGAGAATTTTGATCAATTTATAATCTCAGCTTAAAGGCAGTGTCCGGGCAAAAACTCGATTTTGAGATTTTGTGCTTACCCGGGCCTATTCGCTATGCTGAATCCGAAAATCCTTATCGGAAAGCGCGAAAACGACGAAAAAGGGCTCTAACATTGGAGGGAAATCAGTAAGTGGGCGGGGTCTTCCCCACTGTGAACTCACGCTTTCAGCTCCCAGAGCAATTTTCTCGAATCCGTTAGCCATTCTGACATCACTACCGATCAAGTGCAAACGAATGACTTAAAACCGGAATCAAAAAGATCGCCCCCGAAGCTAGGAGATTTAATTTCTTTAAATGCTATATCACCGATTTAACCGATCGCATTTTGACTTTACATAGAGTTCCTCGAGAGTAGAGCTAGTTGAACTAGATTTTTAGAATGTTCTCAAAGGCAACAAAATCCAATTGTTTTACATACCTCAACTAACTTTCTGAATTATCAAACAGTGTTCTATATGCAATATCATTGATTGTGTGATTGTGCAAGTTTTTGAGAAACAGTAACATTTCACGATTTCAATTGCATAATTTGCAAAGATGGTGGGTATTTCTGCCCGAAAAAAGACTTTAAGTCTCTTTTGCAAGTCTACTGAGCTCATAGGTGCATTAAAAACAACGCGAAAAGATAAAATGGGCGAAAATGAGCGAATGGGTACTATTTCCAGTATTTTTAGTAGATTATTGGAATTACAAAGCATTTGCATAAATGGCGGACGTAAAAAGCCCAAAGCGGTATGCAGTTTCCAAAGAATTTCTCCAAAAATATTAAGCCTCTTTGTGCGTTTCACAATTGACTTTTGTGAACCATGAATGTCATCTCGAGCACTTTGGATTTTGAACTGTAAATAGCGGATAAAACGAAGGCATAACAATTGCAAGCAGTTGTATTTTGGATATTCAGGAAAGAGATACATACAAGGTAAAAATCCTCATATAAGGACCAAATTCTATAGTTCATTGCGAAACCTGAACAAGCATAATGTAATTAATTTATAAGGATGAAGACGAAATCGATGTCTATGCGTTGGAGCTGTGAGAGCGGTATAGGAAATGGGAGCATGGACGGTGAGATGCTCACCTTCCGTTTCCATACCGATTAGGAGCCATATGTTAGCAGCGCAGCGTAGCGAGCAGCAGCCCGTACCCGAGAGGATCTTCTTATAGAAACAATAGAAAAATGACTATTTTTGGGTAGAGGACAATATGGCGACAATCGCCTTCCTCGGCGGACAGCTAACACTAAGTAAGTTGTAGTGTCTATAGGTGCGTGGTTTGCTGCAAATGCTCGTGCAGTACCACCCCTTTCTGTAGCTATTGGGCAGAAAATTTCAAAACACAAAGAATTTGTGGTGATGTTAAAAAATAAGAATTCCACGCAGTTTCTAAATCTTATAGCCTCACAAATTCGGTGCGTCTCTAATTTTTCACTAAGTATGCTTCCCTGTTTCTTAATATCCAAAGTACTGAAGCTTCACCAGTTTCCACTAGTAATGCAGGTCATAATCTCATTTGTATGGATATCAAGGGGAATAGTCGTCTCAAGAAGATGCAATGCAAACCAAATAAGCGCCTTCAATTGTTCATGTTTATTTTCACTTGAAGTACCTCTTTTCACACTCATGAGAATCATTTGCGAAAATGGAGACTAGAAGAAGAAGGCAGGTAATCACTATGGGTCTTGACCTCAGAGTCATTAAAGTTGATGAGGACCAAGTGGAAGTGTAAACATTTTATCAGATTCACGTTTTCGTTATACAAGTTGATTTCATACCTTTCAGTGGAAAAAATTGAAAAAGGAGGAATAACAACTTGAGATGAAGCAGTGATTCGCAAATGACATACAGACGCTCCAGTTTTCTTTAAGAGAGTGCTAGGAAATCAGAAGTAGCACTGTGGCAGCAGAGACCACAGTTATCATGGTATTTACTCCTCAGACTTTAGCAAATTTTATTGTTTGCGCTCTATCACATAGCTTTCTGGAAATCCTATTGCAATTCTCCAAAGAACGGCAATTTCAGGCTTTTTTTGCTGCACAATCAAACAAATTTTCATGCAAACATTGATGGCGCCAAACGAATACGTTTTTTTATAATTATGGCTATCAGACCCATAAACAATTTTTTGTCGTGTCCATGAATCGTCAAAGTAAGAAATCGTATTTATGGACCAAATCTGTTATCTTATGGGACAAATCAAGGATTCTGTCACGAATTAGGTTGCATTCCTGACAACAAAGAATGAAAGAGGTAGAGAACTGGCGATATGCAGATGTGCATAAGCACAAAATGCATCAATAGCGCTTATTCCCTTCTCATCTTCCTCCCCCATTTGTAACAATATTAGCATAGCTGAAGATAAATAAGTGTGGAGACGCAATACTGCACTTGTAAACGAATTTTCGTGTAGTGAAACATTTTGGAATGGATGTGAAATTGGCCGCGGCTTAATCGTGTTGCCGAGAGGGGCTTAGCTGCCTACGAAGTAACGGAGAGCTAATAATGCCTTGCTAATGAAGTCCAAAAAACTACAGGACTTCAGCATGCAAATGCAAAATGCATAAAACGCTTCGAAACAAGAAATACATCTACAAAATTTACCAGACGAGCAAAACTTTTTGAAGAGTGGAATTGACTCTATGAATCCTGTCATCATAAATTTTCTATACTTTTTAAGAATTTTGATCTTCTAGTTGCTGGAAGCCACAAATGGAAAGTTCTCACAAGATTGACGGTCACATTATTTATTGAATACAACTCTTCTAGAATCTCCTATATGCCACAAAAGTTGATGCACACATATCTGATTAAGAAAGAATCAATAATTCCAGCGTAGAATAGAGATTAGCTCGAAGGGATTCTTGTCCTTACTCTAAACGAGCTTCATTCACATTTCTACTACGTCGCAAAAATTGTTGAAAGTAAACAGTTAATTTTGCGCAATATCAATGCGGAATTTGATAAACAAAGCAAACGATATTTTCAGGACCAGACCTGCTCGCTACCAGAATTTTTTTCATCAAAAAACATGGAACTTTTGCTATAAATTGTCCATTGACCTTTGCTACCTTTATACGAGCAGTATTACATGGGCTAATCGGGAAGGGATGATCAGGAAAATGAGCGCAAACCATCGGACTTCTCGTTGAACCCTGAAATGAACTTACCTCCTAGTTAGATGGTACGGCAATGAGCACATGCACATGCTCATTAAATGAAAAAGGGTGATTGAGGCTAACCGCGCGTACTGAGGTCAGTCGGATGCGAAAGCAGTTTTCCTTTTGGATGCGAAGGTTCCGTAAGCAGAAAGAAAGAGCAGAAACAACTAGTACGATTCGAAAAATTCAAAGTAAGCAGTAAATGTCGCCAATTGTTACACACACTGCATTCTCATTCTAGGAAACCCAGCTGATTTGTGCATGCTCTATAAGGCGACTTATGAAATATTCATACTTCAATCTACTTATTTGTATAAACATAGCTATGCGAAATGTCGTCTCTGCAGATTAGTATACAGTGTGTTATCCAAAAGTCACAGAGGCGTAAGACATATACGACGGCTTTCGTTTTTGACAAAAAGCTAGTAAAAAATCAGCTGATTCCTATGCCTATGAGATGCCAAATGCTAATGTTTGCTTTGAAGAGGCAGGAATTTCAAAGAATAAAGTCGAGAGAATAAATCTACTATAGATTTTCTCTCGCAGCTCCATGTGTCTCGAAAACGGGAGTAAACAAGCGAAGGGAAGCTTTTCTAATCAAGCAAAACCAACTATGTTCGGCCGAAATGAACGCGAGAGAACGCAGATCATAACGAAGTAGCGTTCTTCTTTGTGGGTTTGAAACTTTCAAGCTATTGATTTACCGTGGTGCAGAAAAGAAATTCTTTTGCCTTCTCAGCTATTAGGTTCTTATCTACATACTGAGCTGATTTTGGGACACTCAGGTGTATCAATACGATTACTTTAGTACTGGCAGCTCACCCTGCCAAACTTCACAACACTCTGACTCTCGTGATTCTAGCGATTTTGCTTTCTAGAAATATTGCACTTTTTTGCTACATATTTGGACCAACCTCAATGCAAACATCGATGGCGCCAAACTGGTCAGAATTTTATGTAATTGTGGTTGTTCGCAGTTATAACAAGTCTTTTTTGATTTGAAGTGCGTTCGTGGTAGCATTGTTTTTACAACAGTGATCAGTTACTAGACAGCTAGAGAAGCGTCAAGATAAATTCAATCTCACTGTGTGATCAATCCAAAGGTGTACAAGAGTGCAGAAAGCTTCCTTAAGCTAGTGAAAATTGGCCAGCCTCTTCCTGAGCTACTGAACACTTTTGAATGGATCTTTTGGACCCTTTCTGTAAAAACAACGTTTCCTATTGTTTGTTGGAATAGACGGCGCTGAAGACAGGTACGGAGATGCAACTCTGCGCTGAAGCGAAAACGAATTTGCGTGTAGTTTATCGTTTTGAATCAAAAAAAATGGCCGTGGCTTAATCCTATTGCCGAGAAGGGCTTATCTGCATTCGAACCATCATCGAGCTAATTATTGCTAATGAAGGCAAAAACAAGCAAGTTCTGGCATGCGATCAAATAAACTGCAATGATTCTGCAGGCTTGAAACATTGAAAACTTATTGTTCAAAAGTCAGATTTCCTTTGGAGCGATGCGCAGAGCTGACACATGAAAAAGTTTCAGGTTCTAGATGTAATTTTAATTTTTGATCATTAGTAACACTAAGAAGTAGCGAACCAATGAGTACGCGAATACAATTTCCACTCGGGTTATGGGTTGATGCAAATGGGGCGGAATGTCTTGCAACAATAATTAACACTTCACAGTTTTCAACATTTCCGTGATTCTACGAATGAGAATCTCTCACGACGTCAAGCTCCCATCATTACCTATTAAGATGACATGTCGCCAAAGTGGCCATCAATCGTTGTGTATGTATAAAATGAAAAGCAATGCGCACATACATTTAACAAGGAAAGGACACTTGGTCGAAGTAGCGCTTCCGTAAGATTGTATACTATTTTATAGAGCATGGAACGCTGATTCCAAACCTGTTTTCAACTGCAAAGCTCTTCTGAGAAGGGATTTATGGGAATTTTTTGAAGCAAAAACTTTAACGCGCAGCTACAGCAAAATTATTCAGGACTGTAGGCTGCGAGCTCAAATGGGGCGCTGTTACTGCCAGGACGCTTTGTGCAATAATGTGACCTTTAATTTAAGAAGGTTGCCTAGCATTGCTCCCTTCAAGCGCTGGAAGGACCTCAACACTTGTTTTTACCTCGAAACCCTTGAATTTTTGCGTCAAAAATTGTCGTAATCTTCACAGAAGCGAATTGCAGAAAATGAAAGCAGATTTGAAATCAGCTTTTCGTGCTCTGTATAGCATACACATTTCATTTGGAGACTTCACTTTGACCAAGTATCTTCCCTTGTAAGAGGAAAAGCCACAGAATTCTGGTTCGAAATATGACGCGACGGAATTATGAAACGATTCAAATCCAAACGACAATCATAAACTCTTAGCAGTTCTTTTTCTCTCTTTCTCAAACATGTTCAAAATAGATTGTTGATATGAAGCAGATATATTACAAGGTTTAGCTGTGTAGCACGAAATCGAAATCACTGTCGTGGGCAAAAAGCTGCTGGCTACAGAAGTTTGACAGATACTAACTGAATGTTTGCATTGTGACAGGATTTTTTCAAACACTGGAATAACTCACTAAGATTGCACACATACAGTGCTGGACATAATTATAGAGACACTCTAGAAATCGTCGTAATTTTCGTTCTTGTCAGTGAATCTGTCTGAAACTTTGCGGTATGGTGCGCATGTAAGCTTACCATAACTGCTCAGAACGGCTTCCAATCCCGTTGATTTCGAATAGAGAAAAATAGAAAAATTCGAAAGAGCCTGTTTTGCAAGCTGGACATAATTATAAGGACACCTGGCCTTTTTAAACATTATCGCATTCCTTGACTCCCAAATTTTTTTGTAGAGTTACATCCCAGAATATGAAACTTTTGCAGCACCTAGGACATGTCATGCTATTCAAGGAAAGATGATCTTTGCATTGCTCGTTTCCAAAGGCAACAAAAGTTAAAATGCGTCAACAAACAGCTGGTTTGAGGAGTAAGCCCGCGTTCATTTCAAATGACAGTCCTGGACTACACTTAGCCTTTTTGATCGATAAGGTGAAGAGCGCTTTCGAAACTCCGCGTAATCGCTGATATTGACAATCAGACTCCAACCCCATCATAAGATTGTCACGCTTTTACACCACAAAACTCACTTTCCAACGTTCGTGAAGTGATGGACTCCATTTATTACATTGTCTACATGGAGATGCATCTTCTGCAACAACCTTTAGATTTTTTCTAGTGCTGCACTTGCCATTTAGATCTGAAATACTTTCAACGACAATTCTGTGCGAGCAGTAGATTCAACATAATCACAAATCTCACTATTCTACTCTCTGTTTCATGTCGCATTTTGCGCGGTAGCTGAGATTAGCAATATCTTAAAGTTTCAAGCGGTCTCCTGTTCGATTTCTTGATTTAGTTGGATATGATTGTGCAGGGTGCTCGACTCAACTCTCAGCGGATGACAACTGCGTCTGAACCAGAATGTGCAACCCCGAAATTTTTTCCTGACTAGGCACACAAGTTTATTGTTGTACGTGTATTGTTGCGGCTACATTGCAGCGTTTTCTGTAACTTGAAACTCGAGTTTTGTGGTGCAAAAGCGCGACAACCCTATGGTGAGGTTGGAGTCTGATTGTCGATATCAGCGACAACGCGGAGTTTACGAAAGCGCTCTTCACCTTATCTATCAAAAAGGCTAAGTGTATTCCAGGACTGTCATTTGAAATAAACGCGGGCTTGAAAACTCCTCAAATTGACGCAGTTTGACTTTTGATGCCTTTGGAAACGAAAAATGCAAGGATCATCTTTTCTTGAGTAGTATGACAGGTCCTAAGCGCTGCAAAAGTTTCATATTCTAGGATGTAACTCTACAAAAAAATTGGGAGTCAAGATATGCGATAATGCTTAGAAAAGCCAGGTGTCCTTATAATAATGTCCTGCTTGCAAAACAGGCTTTTTCGAATTTTTCCATTTTTCTCCGTTCGAAACCAAAGAGATTGAAAGCCGTTCTGAGGAGTTATGGTAGGCTTACATGCGCACCACACAGCAAAGTTTCAGACAGATTCATTGACAAGAACGAAAATTAGGACGATTTCTAAAGTGTCTCTATAATTATGTCCAGCACTGTATTAGTAAGCATTCAATTCCTGCCATGCCTTTACTGTAGCTCAGAATGCCTCAAAATTCAGCTATCAAAAGTCAAGCCCTACATATGACAAAACGCAGAGGGACAGACATTTTGGAAGCAAATCTTTATATGTCTAACATATTGCCTTACAGCAGTGCACACTGCTGTAAGACAATATAGACAATATAGATAATAATAATAATAATAATAATAATAATAATAATAATAATAATAATAATAGTAATAATAATAATAATAATAATAATAATAATAATAATAATAATAATAATAATACAATAATATACAATATAGACACACACAGCATACCCTCGATACATAGAGCCACGTACTCTGGTAACCTTCACTTTAAGGGCTATGAGGAGACACAACCTTCACCTGGAAAAAACAGAAGTCATCCGAGGCTTCGCCCCGGTTGTTATTATCCTGACTATATCGGAGCAAATGTTAATGAAGCGAATATAGGAAATAATATCTTTAGCTTATCTTAGCGAAACCGAGAATTTGCGTTTTCATGGCCTTTTTTACCTTAAAAAGAAGATTTCTGTGGAATTTTCGCCAGAATTCAGGACAAAATATTTCAGTTGATCTCTCATTTGACCAAAATAGAAATTCAGAAGTTTAGGAAAACTACTGGATTTAAGAATGAGAAACTGCGCTTAAACCTCGCGCAGAGAGTCGCGCGCGAAAACGCTGGTCTGTCTCGTTAATGAGTGATTTTCAAAGCTTGGGACGTTGTCAATTCTCCTTGTCGTGTCATGACGATCAGAATGATATGTAATGTTGCAGGGTTTCATTGAGACCCCGCGGAGATCTACGACCAGAGCCAAATGCCCCGTCGGCTCTGGTCTGTCTCCGCTGCTCGTCTGCGTCTCCGCGCGCTGCGCGCTACCTCGCTACCCCAAACGCGGGGCGCGGGGCATTTGGCTCTGGCACCCTTTTCTTCGCTGTTTCGAATCCAATTTTAGCAAGCCATATATCACATTGAAGCTCTTGATCTCTATTTTCACGCTGACAACGTCCCAGAACCACATTTTTTGATTTTGTCGAGAAATCCGGCAAAAACCTTGTTTTCGAAAATCTCTTGTTTTTCTCCTAGTTTAACTATTTTCGCGCGGTTTTTTCGTGCATTCTATAGATCTTGCTTCTGTTTATAATGCAGACAACCACCCAGCCTTTATCTCTTCGATTATTGTGGAATTTTTTGCGAAAAATCGTAAAAAGTGCGTTTTTCTTTACATTGTTCTGTTTCAGTGCTTTCGCATTGATTTTTGGCGACTTTTGCTCAGAACAATAAACGCAACAATCCAAACAACGTCCCAGGAAACAGGAACGTCAATGCGCGGGTAAAAATTCAAAGGACGCATCAGAAATCAAATCCTGTGCTGCGAATTGCTGGTCTTGGAGCGAAAACTTGCACTTGAAAAGCCGCCAAGTGAAGGCGTTTTTATCCGGTTTTTAGCAGTTTCTTCTGCTTTTTTTATCTGTTTTACGCCATTTTCTGTTTTCTGATCACCTTCAAACAGCATTGACTATTTATAACGTCAGATGTTCAAACAACCTTCACTTTTGACGCCCTGTCTCTAGACTATCGAAGGTATGGTGCACAAAAAGGAAGACCCTTGAGTTATGAATGTGCGTAAGTGCCATTTCAATGTTCAAATTGAATAACGCGGCAGACAAAACGCAAAATAGAAGATGGACGGGAAGAGACGATAAAGGGAGGCAGATGTTACTTTACAGTTAGATCAGTCTCAAATATTTTTGTTATAAATACTTCTATGTTGCTTAACCTGAAAAAATTCTATTTATCACAGCTACTAAATTTTTTGTACTACCTTATTTGTTTTTGCTCAAACAGTCACAACCACATCACCGTCTGCGTAAACGAAAAAAGGCACATCCGCCTTGCTTTATAGTGACGGACGCCGCCAAGTGAGAGCTCAAGGAAATTCAGTCAAATGTTATAAATACAAATAATGTTGAAAGTCTGTAATTCATTTTCGAGCGTATAATACGTGCGGGAAGTTGTAGTATGATACTTCCATAATGATCCCATAAACAACGGTAATTCTTGAAGCTGCCACCTATCTGTGAACTCTGGATGAGGTGGATTAGGACATAACAGGGGTGATTGTCTTTGTCAAGACTGTATCTGGGCGAGCGCATCAAAGTTGCGCATAGGGAAATTTTTGTGCGACGGAAAATTCCAGAAACATCTAATGGCATATAGTAAACCGTAAGCCTGCCTCAGATGGGCCTCAATATCTTGCAGGAGAAAGCAATTACGGGCGATCTGCAACAATGCTCTTCACCAACAATGTAATGTAAGGACAAAGTGTTTATAATACCTCGCCCTCAGCTGAAAAACTTTTTTTCAAGTAGGTTGCGCAAACGCATGTAATCGATAAGACCAAAATTGGTATACTTAATGACTATTTTCTCGACTCTAAAAAATTTCATTACGACGGTTTATTAGAAGAGCATTGAACAACGATCACCCTGAATGATGTGCAGACCACTTAAACTCATACGTCATTGAACTCTTGTGGCAGTTCTCCAAGAATCGTGCCAGGGACAAACATACGAGAAGAAATTCAGGATCACACCATGACTTCTGGGAAGTTCCTTTCTTAACTACAGCGTTGAGATACTTCGTTCTAGTGACAAATAAAAAAATTGACAATTGCACTTCAAACATTCCATCTCTGCCAATCAAACATTGCAAACATCGTCGCAGCTGTTGACAATGAAGCCTATATAATCAATGGTAGGCATACTTCTTTCTCAAGTACTGTGCAAGTATGCATGGTGAAATTCACGTGTTTTCCATGATTACATGACTAAAAAATGGTGCTCGGGCAAAATCATCAATAGCTTCACTCTCCATGAATCTTTCATTCCAGGAAATCCTTCACAGTATGCAATCATCAGAACGGCAGAGATTTCAGAAGTACCAACACCATGGTCGATGTCGCTATGCTCTGACGCATGCAAAATTTGCGTACTGTACTGGTCGACAGAAGCAAACATTTGCATTGTCCGTATTTTCTCCATTACTTCCACGAGCCAATGCGTTCCTTCCCGTAATAACTCGTCTTATGTGCTGACGATAAGCACATGAAAATGACGCATCCTCACGACAAGATCAATCCGACAAAAAACACGACAAACCATACGTGATGACACAGGTTATCATTCTCATCTTTTTTTGACTATTCAGTCAATGTAGTAGCTTTGTTAGAACACAAAGTCAACCTGATCATCTTAATCACAATCTCTTCATCTTGAGTGAAGTATGAGTAGGTCGGTAGTAGTTATCGATTTTTTGACATGCTTCCTTTTTTAGAGCGCGTGTCTTTTTTCGACACGTAATCATCGCAGCAGCTTCCAGAGCGCTTTTGTGTGTTTTCCTGAAGATACTAGATAATGTTGTCTTTATTGCTCAACAACACCTCAATGCCATTCCTCGTTTAGCTGCCTGTGTCACGTTATCGAGCTTCAGTTAGCATGTTTCCTGCTCCCGGTTGGATAGCGCCGCTAAGTTTGAACTGCCTTCGACACTCGTTGCACGCTTTGTTAAGTGAATCGGTCATGAAACTTATGACAGCTTAGCACCCATGAAGCAAACCATTTCGATATTAAAGAAGAAGCAAAAGAAGTGAGTGACCATGCAGAGGGATCAATCCAGAAATGACAGCAGTCAACGAAAGAAAAATCATTCTTGTAAGACGAGTTTTTACAAAATCTGTATCGCTCGTTTCCACTCTTCGGGTGACATTGCCGCCTTTTGAAAACGACCAAGACCCTTTTTAAGCGCCCTTTTGTACTCCTGAAAGTGAACATTGTGTTACAAGTTAATGAAGCAGTGAAAAATCCTTAGGAGGGATTAGCTGTCCTTCATGCATGCGGTAGGAACGAATATACTCTCTGTAAACAAACGCCAAAATTACATCACTAAAACATCAAATTGGGATCAATGGCGGACCGAGGAGGGGGAGGGGGGCGAAATTTTTGAAATTTACTTACACGTTTTAAAAATGGGAAATGACTCGCCTATTCTTGTAAATACTAAAATAATCTTTGAAATTATTTTAAAAATTACTTGTAAAAATTTTTTTTCGAAAGCGCGGCTGCCGCCTACCTTAATTTAGAAAAAACTTCCCCCTCTGACAGAAATCCTGCGATAGCCACAGTTTGAGACAAATGTATTACTTAACTTACAAAGAATGTGATACGAGTATTACGATTGATGAGCCAAATGGTCTTCGCCTCTCTTCGTCTCTCTTCGCCTCCGAATCGGGTTTCCTTAATTTCTTCGGTATTACCAAGGGCGAGGTAAAACTGTACAGGTAACAATACTGGGCAATTCAAGTTTAATCTAAACAGGAAAGGTATATGAGTCGCAGTGGAGTTTCCCTATGAGATGTAAAACAGTCGAAAGATCTTTGAGCGCTGACTCAAAATCAACCAGCAAAAGAAGGAGTCTTCATGCACAAGGATCAATCCAAAAATGACAGTAGTCAATGAAAGAAAAATCATTCTTGTAAGATGAGTTCTTACAAAATCTTCGCTCGTTTTTTCCACACTTCGAGTGACATTGCCGCCTTTTGAAAACGACCAAGACCCGTTTCAAGCGCTCCTTTGTACTTCTGAAAGTGAACACTGTGTTACAAGTTGATGAAGCAGTGAAAAATCCTTAGGAGGAATTAGCTGTCCTTTATGCATGCGGTAGGAACAAATATCTTCTCTGTAAACAAACGCCAAAATTACATCACCAAATCATTAAACAGGGATCAGTGGCGGACCGAGGAGGAGGGGACGTAATTTTTGAAATTTACTTACATGTTCTGAAAATGGGAAGCGACTCGCCTGTTCTTGTAAATACTGAAATAATCTTTGAAATTATTTTAAAAATTACTTGTAAAATTTTTTTTTTCGAAAGCGCGGCTGCCGCCCACCTTAATTCAGAAAAAACTTCCACTCTCTGACAGAAATCCTGCGACAGCCACAGTTTGAGACAAATGTATTACTTAACTTACAAAGAACCTGTGATACGAGTATTACAATTGATGAGCCATATGGTCTTCGCCTCTCTTCGTCTCTCTTCGCCTCCGAATCGGGTTTCTTTGATTTCTTCGGTATTACCAAGGGCAAAACTTGTACAGGTAACAATACTGGGCAATTCAAAAAGTCTAATCTAAACAGGAAAGGTATATGAGTCGCAGTGTAGTTTGCCTATGAGATGTAAGTCAGTCGAAAGGTCTTTGAGCGCTGACTCAAAATCAACCTTCCATATTTGCTTTGAGTTGAAGTAACTTGTTATATATCTAGAACGATAACCCTCGGATACCAAGAGATGCCAAACACTTGTGCCACGCGGGCTGATACCAATATACATCTCATAGGGCCAGTGAGAGTCATATACTTTCCTTGTGAGCATATATTGGCGCAAACCTAGCTTGCAAACTTCTCAAACTTGGAGCCTTCCACTAAAGATATGAGGATGAGATAACTCTAGCGCATCAAGTATGAATTTTAAAAAAAATTCATCAAATACTAAGACAAATTTTAGGAAAAAAGCATCACTAGTGATCGGTTAGCCATGTCTTCCGGCAGATTAATCAATTTTTTATTTCTTCAGGAGATTTTGAGACACAGTAAGTGTAATTACAGATTTCGTATGGATTCGAATCACATATCCAAAAGGAATCTCGAAAAGACTGACGCGGTCTTGTTCACTCGCGCACGTCTATGAAAACATTTCGCAGGAAATCCATAACTTGTTTGATTGGGCATCCCATCGACCATTTCGGAGGACTGTACTTACAAAGGAAGTCATTCAAATCATTTTCTTGATAAGAAAGAGTAAGCTCTAGTTCACTTTCTTTTCCCTCCTTTCTGCACATCTTGAATGGATGCTGATAGTCCAAAATATGCTCAGCATCAAATTGTCGTATTTGAACTGCTGCACACTTATGATAGGCGAACGCAAATGGTTGGAGACGCGGACGATTGAGTCCATCCCTAAAGTCCATAGCGAGCACGAGCAGAAGGTTCTTCTGAATGTGTTAATGCTAGTCCAGAATTCCAGCTACTGAGACTTCCCTGGACTCGCTGTGCTATGTCATTTTCCGCTAGTAGCCGAATTGTTTCAACGTGGTCAAAAATTGAACTCAAGCGCGATCTTTCTGCGCATTGCACCGCGCGCATGACGTCTCGGAGATCAAAATATTTTACTGCGCGTCACAGTGATGTAAAGTTTCCTAAAAGCTCCGAGATCTTCCTAAAAAGTAGTAGTGTAACGGTGTACCGCTAGAGAAGCTCGACTTAACGTCGACGACTCCTTTGAAAAAAAAAGGATACACACTGACGCGAAGTCGGAAGTTCCCACGGCTTTCTTTAGCTTCTAAGGAAATACTACTCTATACCTGCTGTATAGAGCGCTATCCTATGGTTTAATTTGTTTATAGGATCAGTAGTGTTTGTCAAGTGTTCACCAACCCTCGGCTGTTCGCGAACGTTCTTTCAGCGAACCTCGGCTGTTCGCGAATGTTGAGAGACAATACCTCAGGCGCTCAAATCACCAACTACAGCAATGATCTTAAAGCAAAAATCCACTTACTCGTCGTGTGTTGCGATGACACGCTCGTCTCGGGATGTGATTCCCGATACTTCCATTGCATACGGATTCGATAAAGCCGAACTCAAGCGCTGCTTCGTTTGCATAATCCTAGAATCACATCAACTATAAATTGAACCTTTTTCAGCTTTTCTTTTCAATTTTCTTCAGCCTCGATTGAACAATTAAAGACAGCGTTCAGGCAAATCTGGACCTATGGGCCTCTCACTTTTAAAGAAGGTAATCTGAGTCCCTAAATAAGACTCTGCCCAAGCGGCAACTCAGATAGTGCACTAACGGCTAAGATAGTGGGCTCCAAACTATGCCCCGTGATCGTATTCGCATGGATTCGTGGCGCCCGCGAGGGTCTACGCGAAACTGATGTGCGGAGCCATGATTTGAGACTATGGCCCACAGTAAAGCTCGATCAGTTCAGGTGAACTGAACTTAACCCATCACCTGAGCTTGCATCAGGTGAAATGATGACCGCCCACCTTCTATGCTAAAAGCATGGCAAGTGAACTGACAGCTGACAATTCGTTCCACCTGCTGCAATTAACTCTTGCACATCAGTTCACGTTCAGTTGAGTTGAACGTGAACTGATGTTAGACGAATGCAGATAGTGTATGAGAGAAGACGCAGAGAAGACTTCCGTAAGTTGCTCCGAGTAACTTGCGATACACAACATTTGCCTAACATTGCAAACAAAATCGGCGCAAAACTTCACAATATCGGGGCCCGAAAAAGAGAGAATCGATGAACAGCAGACGCGTGGGAAGGAAAAAACAGATCTTTTTCTTTTTTGTAAATTTTGCTGACTTTTTTTTGGAAAGCTATGACAAGAATTTACAGGTTTAATTCATTGAGTTCATGTTGCGACCATTTCATTCTTTCTCTCATGAAAATTTCGTCAAAAATGTGTTTTTGTTTTATCCATGCATGAGCTAGGCGAACTCCTTGATAGCGGTTATCATCGATTTTGCGATAATGGTAGCTATCAACAGATCCTTCAGCATTTCATGAGAAAGTGATAATGATAGGTAAAACTGGAAGTCTGGTAATTGAAGAGGGCATTTTCCTTGAAGGCAGTGGCTCGGCAGAATGACAACTTTGGGATATTCATCGTCCTCGGTTCCAGTGGGAAGAGCAGTCCAAGACTGTGCAAAGGCTGTGGTGATCAAAAGTATCGTACTTGTAAGAAAAAAGCCACGAGCGTTTATCAACAAATATGTGAACGCGCCGGGATAGCATCAATTGTTGTCTTCTTAGCCAAATGGCAAAGACTGGCAGACTACTTACAAGGGCATGATTAGAAGTCGAAGTGGCCAATTCATACAAGCTGCATATCATTCGATGCAGCATAAAATGCTGATTTCATATCTGTCTTCCATATCTGCAGAGCGCCTTTGTAGGGGAGTTATGAGCAGTCAACTGCGAAAAAATTGTTTACAAAGATTGCGAGATAAGGTACATTATTGCTCTTTCAGCTCTCCTATAGGTCTGGCTATATGAAGTGACCTAGTTGCATGTTTTGGTGCAAAACTAAGCCGAAAATAGCTTTGTACGGCCAAGTTTGCACTTTACATGCACAATTTCTTAGCAAAATAATGGCCTTCAACGGCTTATAATTTCGCCCACAAAAGCGCTCTGCAGATAAGAAAGACAGATTTAGTCAGCGTTTTATGCTGCATCTAATTGTATGCAGCTTGTATGGATTGGCCACTTCGACTTCTGACCATTCCCTTGTTAACGCATCGTGCACTGATGTCATACCAGTGCACTGTTCTTGCGCCTGAGAGAATGTAATGAGTGCTTGTAGCCAGTCTCAACGTCCAACAACTTAGGCAAGATAAAATTTCATCTTTTTGCAATTATATACATACATGAGAAAGATAAGAAATCATCCATAATGAGATGCTCAAGCAGATGTCAATAAAACAATCAGAAACAGTAAACATAATAAGATAAGTCGCAGTGAGCAGCTCGTACCAACAATTTTAATACACATATATCACAAAGGAGATGCGAAAACACATTTGTACGAGTAATGGGGGCGAAGTAGTAAAGACAGAAGTGACAAAGACAATACGCCCATAGATTTCATCAGCGCTGACATCCAACACAAGCTGTTATGCGAGGTGTGTGTTGCAGGACGTCCGCGCGGGACCCCCCTTTCGGCGACCTGTATCCTCTACCCGAAAGTGAATATAGGGAATGGTGAAGCTGAGGCAGTGCATGTACCGACAAGAATCAGTACTTTTTTGCAAGTACGGATTACTTTTTGCAGCAAAAACATGACCACGCATAAACAAGCTATTTTTATAATTGTTTTTTACAAGTGATAGTTGACAAATAAGAGCCATGTATGCAAGCTCTCCAATTTTCAAACAAAGCGAAGGCTTTGATCCGAGTTGTGATAACCGATACAGTTCACTTTGACCGCCTAAAAGTTGCGGACAAATCGCCCTCTTGTTTTCAGCGCCCATTTTCAGATGGAAAACAAAGATGAAGGAATGGTTGGATTACATATGTGATAGAGCTCATCATGAGCTACAATCCACACGTTGCACTTTACGGAAAACATGTATCAAGAAAATTTGAAAAGTGTTTAAAATAAGTCCGAGAATGGCCGCGTCACAATGTTGCGGACAATAATTCTTCGAACGCGAAAAATTCCTTTTACGTCTTTTCTTGGGGCAGAAACAGAAGCTTTCCGGACAGGTAAGCATACTATATTGTAGAGCTCATTGAGGGCAATAATTGAGTGGTTACTTCCGAAAAAACCCAAGCTTGAATTTTATTTTCCTTTTGTTTCAAAAAATAACTTCTGGATCCCTTTTTCAAGCCAAACTTCTTCACATGGTAACCTTTTTAAGAAATTCTAACAAAGCTTTGGATAAAACGGATGCTCTTTGCCATCCTTTACGTGTGCTGTTGAGATTCTTTGCTGAAAATGGCTCTTGACAGTGCGTGCACATGACCTCATCTGCACCCCACCAGTGACTAGCACCGCTTTGCGGCTTGTAGTTCGGCCGGCTATCATTCTATGAGCATTTGCATAGGCTCATTCGAAAGAGCTGACTTCCTCGACATGATGGTTTGCAAAAGAGTTGAGTTTGAGAAATGCCGAAGATTGTACGGATGGGGTAATAAAGCGCAACCATGAAAGTTTTTGGAGTGGAGGCTCGTATTAACACTAGAACACACTTAGAGCTCCGATATGGATCTATTAAAAGAAAATTGACAGTTTTGAACTCCAGGATGGAACTGGTGGCGAAAGGAGCTTTACTTTACCTATCAAATTCTTATCCTACCACTGAAGCTGCGCTTTGTCACCCCATCCGCAGAATTTCCGGGACATCGCAAACCCTCAAATGATTTGCATACCATCATATCGAGGAAGTCACGCTATTTCGAATGAGCCTATATGCAGGCTCGTAGAATGACTGCTGGCCGAACTACAAGCCTGCAAAGCGGTGCAAGTCAGTGGTATGGTGCAGGTAGGGTCATGTGCACGCACTGTCAAGAGCCATTTTCAGCAAAGAAACTCACCAGCACACGTCCGATGCGTAGAGGATGGCAAACAGCATCAGTTTTATCCAATAACTTTGTTAGAATTTCTCGAATAGGTTACCATGTGAAGAAGTTTGGCTTAAAAAAGGGATCCAGAAGTTGTTTTTTGAAAAAAAAAGGAAAATAAAATTCAAGCTTGGGTATTTTTGGAAGTAACCACTACTCGGTTATCATCAATGAGCTCTACAATATAGTATGCTTACCTGTTCGCAAAACTTCTGTTTCTGCCCCAAGAAAAGACCTAAAAGAAATATTTCGCATTTGAAGAATTATTGTCTGCAACATTGCGACGCGGCCATCCTCTGACTTAATTTAGAAAAAACTTTTTAAAATTTTCTCGATACATGTTTTCCGGAAAGTGCAACGTGTGGGTGTAGCTGATGAGCTCTATCACCATATGTAGTACAATCATTCCTTCAACTTTGTTTTCCACCTGAAAATGAGCGCTGAAAACAGGAGGGGGACTTGTCCACAACTTTCTGACGGTTACTGTGTTGTAGTGACGGTCTTCAACTTCTTGCAACAAACTGGTGGTCAATTATTAAATAATGGCTCTATCCATTATTTTTGCAATAAAGAGACAACTGAAATTATGGCCACGTTGATAGCCCACTTCATAGCACTTGCGTTTGAACATCTACCATCAGGACATGATTCGCTACATACCTGAAAACACTTCTTCGTAAAAGTCATAAAATTAAGTCTCATGCAAGTCATTTACCTCAACAAAAAGAGCGGACGTTGCTCGATGTGCGCTGCTGCTTCTCTGATCTGTAGAGAGCAGATGCCGAATCTATACAAAATATTTCACATTTTTATAGAACTCATAAATTGCGCTTTATTCAAAAAATAAAAAGTTTCCTAAAGCGATTGCTTCAAATGTAAGCTTACTTTTCTGGTAAGTTTTGAGTTGTAGAGAGTGCAGCCGGTTATGTCTTCTATTCCACCACATTTTCGCTCAGTAATTATCCTTTCTGAAACCAACATATGAGCCAGAAGAGCTGTTTCAATATGTAGCGCTTCTCACATCAACGATACCATCGGTTAAAGAAAAGAGCACCCATTAAGGCTCCTATCGGATCAAGAAAAGAGCACTCCTACTGGAAGTATGACTTCTTAAATTTGAATAAGCACTTGGACAGAAAATTTGTTATACTCTAGGAATCATACAAAAGAATGTGGACCATTGTACTGGCCAGTATCGCCAACAACCCAGAATTTCCAAGAATTTTGTAAGCTCATCGTTTTACGTAAATCTTGGGACCCAAAAAAGTCTAATGAAAATATTTGTCAACTTTGAAAAAAACCTAGATCTGTGCAATCTGTGAACCAGACTGTTAAAATATAACGGTTACTCGGCGCTGTATACAAAATAAACAGGTTATGATGTACTCTATTTCCTTCTGATATTGACATTAGAAACATGAAAATATTCGCATTTCCCTCCCCCCCCCCCCCACCTCCGAGAAAGTGCGATCCCACGGCCATATTGTCGCAATCTCATTGAGAGGGTCCTTGTGCAGTGGCTGTTTGGCACTGCCAACAATTAAGTCACGCACGAATGAAAGAGGGAAAGTGGAGTCCGCCAATTATTATAAGACATCTAATTAGGTTGTCCAAATGATGTTGGAAGGAGCCGCACCGGCAGTAATTTACTTTTCAAGATATTCAGCAGTAGTAATGTATGAACACAAAACTTAGAGGCTATGGTTCATAAGTCAGTCCTATAAGTGCTCTAATTACATAAGTTACATAGAAGCACTGAGGGGCAAAGCTATTCTCACCTTTACTGTCTCCACTTCTGTACCAGCTGACGATACAGTGAGTGTGTGAGTTATTTCTGCAGGGTGTTGACGGTATCAATCCACTTTGACAAAGCTCAATGTGTCGTAGGTGCTCCTCTTCCGAGTACCAAGCAGCATTTTTGTCGCATTGCATACATTCCAAAGCGGAAACTGAAACCATAAACGGCTTAGCTGAGTGGACAGAGTAAAATTCAAACTCTTTTATGAACTTCACCATAGTCTTCCCACCTATCAAGTAGCCTATTCTTTTCTATCGCCTAATAATGCTGGTACTCAAACCTCTCGAAAAGGCTGTATAGAGCGGTAAAATCTACAGTGCAGCTGTCGGAGTGTTTTTACCACATGAGAATCGCGGTTTGCAAAAGGCACGAGAATTTTTTGAGTGTGAGAAATATGATGACTTTATAGATATCATTGAGAAGCTGAGCTTTTCAAAATGAACTTTCTGGTTTCATCGAAAAGCGTATTTGATTTTTAAGCTCTCAAAGATGAATTCCCAAAAGCAAAAGAGAGGCGGCACCAGCTCATTTTTTTCTATGATATGCAGGGTTTTTACAAAGATTTTGCCGATTATGGAAAGCGCTTCGAAATTACCGACGAACAAAAATTTGCACAGCCACTCAGAATTTTCATAAATTTTTTCTTGAGAGTGCAAGCTCTGCGTTGGCATTTATTTTGCCAATAATTTTTAATGAGATGATGTTTTAATATTCATCAATTCGCTCAAGATGCATTGACAGATTTCGCTGCGTAGGCTGTACACAAAATGTGAAATAAGTTGATGTTATGAAGCACTTACCTGTAGTAGCAGTTACAAGGATCATAAGAAAGATGCCATCAATAGAAGGCATGGCGTATAACATCTTTCCAAATCATCGAAACTTTGCATCAATGCCCATAACCCTAGCAAAGCGAAATATTTCTGAAAAGTATTATTCAAGAACATTTTGCAACGATACTTACATGAGGATACGAAGGAAACGTTATGTGCAAATTGTTAAATGAAGGTGCACTCAGACGGAAGCATGAAGTAGCCACTGCCAGTGACATAGTACACTTCTGGATATCCGTACGAGTAACGAAAAAAAAAACCGCCGAGATACTTCAGGAAGATTATCTTTGGCAGATTCTACACACACGCCATATATGTCATGAAAAAGTTATTGACTTGCACTTTCAAAGCTTCTCCAGGGTTTGGTAGCTCATAGTATTTCTCAAAGATACTTTCTTATACTCGAAATAAAATAAGGAAAAAAACATGCTCGAGATGGATTTATGGAATGGATCTCTCGAAAGCTCATGGACGGTTGCTTGGATAAGTATATATTGCCTAATGATGCAGCTCCGCCCTTATAGTAAGAGCATCTGCAGAATGAGCTTTGGCGTCTTTTGGGTTCGTAAAGTCAAAAAAAAGCAATTCAAGAGAAAAGCAGAAGATTTACAAGTATTTTATTAGATTGCTCCGAATATTGTATTTTTCCATTTTCAAAATGTAACATCGCGGTAACTCAATGGATTTTACTTTAAAAAAGTCTTTTGCTCAGATTCTGTCTCGCTGAATTTCTGCTTCACATTGACTGCAGAGATAAAAATGGAAAAGGAAGACATGTTAGTTTTGATTATTTTAAGCTACGTCACTAAAAATCTGGAAGTTGCAAAAAAAAATTTCGAGATTGTCAACGTATACTTTTATGTCACACTCTTTGCAACTGTAAAAAGTTTTGTGCTGTGACGTGTCTGTAAAAAGTCACAATTTCAAAAAAAAGTGATAAATTGATTAATTTCGGTTTTTCTATAGAACTCGTAATTTATAACTTTTCATGGAAACGTCCAAACGCAGAAATTTCTAAATTTCTCATATTTGCAAAAAAGGTCATAAAACCTATATAAGAACGATTTCGGATCTTTTTGGCATCGTTACAGACTTTTGGTGAATTCACTTGAAATGATCAAAGCTTATATGTTCTTCCTTTTCCATTTTTATCTCTGCAGTCAGTGTGAAGAAGCTTGACAATAAAGCACTGAAAAGGGAAAGATTTATTCTTCAATGAACGTACAAGTAAGCAAATCTGTTGAACTATCGCAGAGCTACGAATCTTTGGAAAATAAACGATAAAACTTTTGGGCCGACCTAATAGAGCTATATCAGCGCATCCAGTTTGTAGATCTCTATCAAATTATCAAAGAGGATATTATAATCGACCTGAGCTAGAGGGCAAAAAAGCCAGCTGATATTCATGATAATTGTTGCAAAAAAACATAAAATCTTATGAGCGAAGAACTAAATGCCTTTGATACCATAACAACCTTCCTGCGTCGAATGAATTTTGAAATTTTAGTGAAATTTTATGCCTGATGAGGTTTTTGTCCAGGTAGAGGATGTAGATTCGAAAAAAATAAAAAAACTCATAGGAAGGATTTAGATGAAGCTGACTGTTGCTATACTACGTAAGCCACGAAGCTCATTGTCAGCTGATTTGAGCATAATATATGAGGCAATGCTATGAAATATTCATATTTTAATTCACTCATCTGTGTAGCTACGCGGAATTATGTACGTCTCTCTTAGTATACAGAGGACAATATAAGAATTCGTATCGGAGCTGTGCATCGGCGGCTTTTTGATGCTCATATTCAGAGTAATTTTTCGGGGGAACACGCAATTTTTACACTTTCTTTTTTATAGCTGTAGGCCTATATATAAGCTCCACGGTTTTTGTTGAAGCGCACAGTTTCAATAAGTGCATACGGGGAAATGTTCTGAGAATTTTGATTACTTTATGGCCTCAGTTTACTTCAATTGAAGGGTTCAACTGAGTTTCAAGGAAAGTAAACATGCGAACAGCAAACGCCTTAATTAAGCAAGACTGAACATTATCGGTCGAAAAGAATGCGAAAGAACATAAATCGTCGCAACCAGCGTCCACGGATGTCTTTTATTTCCTTTGATGTTGTATCAACAATTCAACCGTGGATCGCAGTTTGACTTTAAATAGAGTTGCTCTGAAGGAGAACTAGTTAAACTAGATTTTTACATTGTTCTCAAAGGCAACAAGATCCAATTGATCTACTTCAACTAACTTGAATTATCAAACAGTGTTTTACATGGAATATCACTAATCGTGTGATTTGTGCAAGTTTCTAAGCAGGGAAGGATACCTGGTGACCCCGGCCATTCATAATTTGTACATCAAAAAATACACCTTCTGATGCTGGTTCTAATACTGTTTTCCATATCTGCGAAAGGAAATCATGGATGGAGTTACAATTATTTTTTTTGAGAATGACTTGCACTACTGCGGAGGGTAAAAATCAATGATAAAAATTCTTCTTTCCTTTTCAAACGCTGAATATGATTTAGATAGGTGTAAATGCAACGTTACACCTTTCACGTTTCTCCTCAGTAGCTTCAAATGGTAAAATAGATCAAATTGGGTGACTTTAACTATCTAAAAGTACGCAAACATTCTACGAAAAGAAATTCATAACTGCCTTCAAATGATCGTTTCGCAGATTTCGAGCACAGATTTAGAATCAGCGTGAGGTGCACCTTATGGTATACATCGCATCCCAGGTCACCAAGTATCATTTCTTGTAAGAAACAGTAACACTTACGTGATTTACGAAGATGGTAAGCACTCCTGTCCGAAAAAAGACTTTAAGTCTCTTTTCGCAAGTTTACTAAGCTCATAGGTTCACATAAAAACAACGCGGGAGGATAAAATGGACAAAAATGAGCGAACGGTGGTATTCCCGCATTTCTAGTAGATTATTGGAATGTTACAAAGCATTTACATGAATGACGGACTATGGCATGCAGTTCTCGGAATTTCTTATGGTTCACAACTGTTTTTTGTGAACCATGAGCGTCGTTTCGTGCACTTTGGATTTTGGGAAGGCAAAACAATTGCAAGCAGCTGTATCTTGGGTAATCAAGAAATAGTTACATACAAGGTAAAAGTCCCTAATTGTAAAAAGGTCACATTCTATAGTTTTTTTTGCAAAACCTGAGCATGCATACTGCATACTGTAACATGCATATTAATCTACAAGGCTTACGAAGACGAAATCAATGTCTGTGCGTTGGAGCTGTGAGAGCGGTATAGGAAATGGACGCATGGGCGGTGAGGTGCTCACTTTCCGTTCCCATACCAGTGTTTAGGAGTCATCTGTCAGCAGTGCAGTGTAGCGAAGAGCAGTAGCCCGTAAGAGAGGGTTTTCTTATAGAAACGTTATGAAAATGACTACCTTGGGGTACAAGACATTTACCAGATTTCAGTATCTCTGTTCTAGCCTATGTGTGACTACCAGAAATCGTACTAAAATACTGCTAATGAAACCAGAAATCGTATTACGAATGTGTGACCACCGTAATCGTCTGCTAACGTCGAAAAATGACAGGTTTTTTTCGCTGCACAATTAGACGAATTTTCATGCAAACATTGACGGCGCCAAACGGATGAGTCTTTTTTGTAAGTCTGTAGGGTGGTCGGGTCCATAAACAGAACCCCAAACAAAGTGCTCAGGAAAACCCCATCTTTCCAACATTTGCGCAGCACTTCATTTTAGAAGTTCCGCAGCATTTTTGCAGGTTTTCGCAGATGAGAACAGAAATTTTGCGAAATTTCTGCGGAAGTTCAGGCCAGTTGCCTAAGGAGCTCGTTCACAGCAGCAGGTTTTTCAGGGTACTGGATGCTGAGTCACCTATAATCTGCAAAGAAATTATGTCTATGTTGTGATGGTAAGCGTGAATGGACAGATCCAGCAGCAGTCAGCTCCTGTCAAGTGGGGCTAACCATTAGTGAGCTTTAGGCTTCGTGGGTGAAGGGGCGCAAGTGTACTCGACGCATATGTGCGTAATTACTTCATTTCTGAAAGTGGAGGTAGTCTTTTGATGAGATAACATGGCTACGGAAGATGAACAATACCAGAAAGAAAATCCGGCTGAAGTTAGTCACGAAAAAGGTGTCAGGGCTCGGCACGATAGCTTATAAACAAGCTTGGTATCGTTTTTGGGACGAAAAGCAAAGGGGATATCGTTTTCGCGGGGAAAACACAACATAGGTTACTTTTCTAGGTCGACGTTTCGTTTTTTGAGGGTTTTCTTACGTTTGTGGTTTAGGGTCTAATGTCAAAGGGGACATCGTAAAATTTTGGGAAAATCAAGGAGGGCTTCGCTTTTTGCGCTCTCGGAAAGCTACCTCTTGCCGAGCCTTGGAAGATGTATTTTACTTGCTATATACGGCAAGCAATTTTCAAAAAGGACATAAAAGTTACTGAATTTAGAGGAAAGGATGATGTCTTCATGAATAGCGAACATACAAGGATACACTACTCAATATAGCAAGAACATGGTTGGCTTGAATCTTTTCATGGAAAGTGAAATTTCAATTTTTTCGATATTCAGATTAGCGCCAGATTTTTGAGGGAGAAAAAAGAGAAGAAAATAAACAAGAGAAGGCTTACCATCGAAAACTTATCTAAATCATTAACCTTACTGCATCAGATATAGTTACGGTGCCAAAGTTTTATTATCATGTACTCGAAGAGATGTACTACTCGCTATAGAATCAATTTACTGTGGCCTGATCATGAATATTTCAGTGGGTACATAGAACTGTTGCAGAATGAAGACTCCAGAAATGTTTTACAATGCACATAGTAGCCCCCAAAAATCTGTTGGGATGACATGGTCCCTTTGAAACGAAAAAAATTGCGGTCGATTTTAGAGCACGCTCTTGCATTTTTGCACTTAAGGATTAAGGTTCGGCGATGTGTTCCACTTGGATGAGGCCCGTCGCAATTTCCGGGGTCCTTGATTTTATTGCCTACAACGGGCTTTTCTTACTACGTGGAGAATCTCCTTTACAAGGTTACTATAAAGTACACAACAGCGTTTCTAAAGCGCTAACGACCAAAAGGAATGGAAACTGTCGAGCCTCATGAAACCTGACATGATCCTACCTCATAATTACGCAGTACGGCTACATGCACACCGCTCATTAGAGAAATGAAAAAGGGTGATTGGTGCGCACCGCTCGTATTGAGGGCATTGAAAGTAGTAGTTACTGATTCTGTTCGATGTTGATTGTTTAGCGGGATGAGGTAGCAGAAACAACTTCTCGAAAGATTGACTCCGAGCAAAATCTTCCTTGTGTTTCTGAATTTCTACAATTCAAACTGTGCCTTACTTTAACTGCAAAAAACACACAAATTCACATTAAAGGTAATAGTGAGTAATCTGTAAAGCAGCAAGAATCATTGAAAAGACATACCATAATAAAACAGGTGAAAAAGCATGCTTAAGACGGATTTATGTAATGGTCCCTATGGTTATGGGCTGTTGCTTGGATATGTATATATGAATGTCTAGTAAGGCCCCTTCCATATAGTAAGACCACCTGCAAAAAGAGATTGGGCATCTTATAGGCCCATCGAGCAATGAACAATGTAGGAGGTAAGAAGAAGGCTTCAAGTATTTTGAGCAGGAAATAGTCACGAATCCAAAATTTTAGATCTCTGCCGATTTTAATATAGAGGAAAATTGGGTTAAAAAGCCCAGCTGGAATGCAAAAGTGCTAGCTAGGATTCATACCAATTGTAATAAAAATTGTATTATATTTTAGAGATTTGTAAAGCTAAGTACACTTGCCAACATAACTTTCTTCCCAAGTTGACTGAACGCTTCAAAAACTTGCATTTTACATTGACAGAGATTGTTTAATCTACATATAGGGGCAGAAAATAGTTTGAAAAAAGCACTCACAAAAAGATTAACTTGAAAGAAGGATCTAGGGAAAATTGATTGATGTTATGTACTACGTAAGCTACAAAGCTCATTGTCAGCTGATTGAGCATAATATATGAGGCGATGCTGAAGTATTCATACTTTAATTTACTCATGTGTGTAGCTACGCGAAATTACGTCCTTATTAGGTCCCTACATAGGATATTTCGAGGATTTGCGGTTATGCATTCTGTGGCTTTTCGATTATATCAGAGTGATATTCCGAGAAAACAAGCACTTTTCAACCTCTTTCATATGATTGAAGGCCTATACAAAAGCTCCAGGTTTTTTCGGTGAAGCGCGCAGTATGATTTTGTCATAAGGAAAAGTTCTGAAAGTCTCACTTTCTTTAGTGTCTCAGTCTCAAGAAAAAATGAGCATGCGGGCAGCAAACGCCTTAATTAAGCGGGACTGACCACCTGCAGCCGATACGAGCGCGAAAGAACATAGATCACCAGCGTCTGGATGTGTTCTCTGCCAGAACTTAAATCATTGTACAAATGTAGATTTGGATATTTTGACTTCAAATAGGGTTGCTTAACAAGAAAGCAGCACAAAAAATCTCGATTTTTAGAACGGCCCTATATCTTAGTCGATCTACTTCGAATAACGTTTGGATTAGAAAGCATTGTTATTATGGTTTCAAGGAATTATTGCAGTAATTTGTTCGTCTTTGAGATATTATACAGGGTGTCCCAAAAAGATGTGCACACTGTTTGACATACTCTTTCGCTTGAACGTCTTTCATCGAGCTTGAGGAATCACTCTGTAGAGCGAGGTTCAACTTAGATTTACAGTATGGAGGCAATCTTCGGTCTTCCTTCGTTACTGTAGGAATACGTTAGGAATTTCGGGAAGGATTTCAGACCATAAAAAGCGATTTTTGCTTTGGAAAGAACACCAACTAAGCCAGAAACTTTTGTACTGGAGTAATAGAAGTCGCTGAATCTAAATATGAAGTTTTCACTTTACCGTAATGTTTCTTTCATAAGTTATTCCAAGTTTAGGGTAACATCTGTTTTTCCAATGTTTGTCAAGAGTGTGATTACATTATCAGGAACTTCAAAAACTGGTGAAAAATTGTAGTGAAATCAGCCGTCTGAAAACCTAGCTACGCAAATTTCCAGATTTATTGGAATTTTTTCTTTGAAAGGCCTATTTCACACTGGCGCTGTATGCTGAAAGTTCATACCGTAATTCTACGGTAACGAAGAGCGATTGGTGATTCAGTCCATACTGTAAATCTAAGTTGAATCTCGCTCTCCAGAATGGTACATCAAGCTTGGCAAAAAACGTGAAAGCGGGGAGTTATTATCAATCAAACAGTGTGCACATCTTTTTGGGACACCCTGTATATTAGGTTTGTTCATAATTAATGCACGTTTTTCCTATCCTTTCCTTCAAACGCTAGTTTTCAATCAAAGATCGTTTTTCTCTAAAGCCATCTAGACTATCGGAAAGCTCGTCTCTTATTTCTTCTGTCGTACACTTCTGTTCTCGGAGATCTTTGTTCAGGCCGAAGTTCCGTACCTTTAAAGGTGAGAAACTCACACTTGAAATTTTTTCCTTTCATTCGACTTGCCCTAATCCATGAAAAATGCTCAGATTTGTTTCAAAAAAATCGCGAAGATTTGTGCTACAAAATGCTCACCAAGGCTAAATTTTTAAAAAAAAAATCCTGAGCCGAGAAGCTTGAGTTGAACTTAGCTGAATGCTGGAAGCACTCAGATCACTTTATAAAATGCTTACGTGGGAAGCAATTACAGAACTTTCACTTGGTCATAGTAGAGTAGACCAAGGACTACTAATGATAAGAAAACGGCGGAATTTCCTTGTTTTTCAAATAAGAAATAATTGTTGGAATCCAAAAATACAGTTTCTCTTTCTTGGCAATACTTTTTTCGCAGAAAATTTTGGTAAAAGCCAAGTTCCACGCTACTAAAAAATTGACCATCGGCTACACAGTGAGCAAAGTTTGCTCCATATTAGTCCTTTTGAGAGTAAGTTACGCTCTTTCAAACTAAAGTTTTCCAGAAAAAAATTCTCAGTAATTTTTAAGCCGGAAAATCTTTCCCGTGGTGAGCACAATCACACAAAACTATACATTGTATAGTTAAAAGTTTGCTGTTTACAACATTTTTGATGCGCACAGAAAGATTGTTTCGGAAAAGAATTATCTTCATTAGAATTAGAAGTTGAGAAGACGTGCATTAATTATGAACAGCCTAATATTTGTGACAAATTATTAGTAGTGTAATTCGCTCTGGTTGGCAGTCCTGCCCAAAAACACACGCTAAATCTCTGACTTCACTTATGTTCTACCCCTATGTGCGACTGCCAGAAATCGTATTACAATTCTGCTCATGAAAATTACAGTTTTTTTTGCTGCACAATCAAATGAATTTCTGTGCAAACATTGATGGCGCCAAACGGGTGGCGTATTTTTGTAATTATGGCTGTCGGATCCATAAACAGTTTTTTTGCTATATCCATGAATCAACAAAGTAGGAGATCGTATTTGTGGAACAAATCTACTAATTGGAGTAGCAAATTAAGGAATGAAAATTAGTTTGCATTTCTGGCAGCGCAGAAAGAGGTAGAGAACCACTATATGCAGGGATGCGCAAGCACAAAATGCACTTGCAGGTACTTATCCCCCCCCCCCCCCGCTCCTGATTTCCCCCTCCCCATTCCTAACAACATGAGCATAGCAATAACCGGAGATAGGTAGGAAGATGCAACACTGCACTATAACGAAAACGAATTTTCGTGTAGTGAAACGTTTTGGAATGGAGGTGAAATTGGCCCGGCTTAATTCGTGTTGTCGAGAGGGGCTTAGCTGCATACGAAGTAACGAAAGCTAATAATTCCTCGCTAATGAAGTTAGCAAAAACTGGAGGACTTCAACATGCAAATGCAAAATGCATAAAACGCTTCGAAACAAGAAATACATCTACAAAATTCACCCGACGAGCAAAACTTTTTGAAGAGTGGAATTGACTCTATGAATCCTGTCATCATAAATTTTCTATACTTTTATAAGAATTTTGATCTTCTAGTTGCTGGAAGCCACAAATGGGAAGTTCTCACAAGATTGACGGTCACACTATTTATTGAATACAACTCTTCTAGAATCTTCTATATGCCACAAAAGTTGATGCACACATATCTGATTAGGAAAGAATCAATAATTCCAGCGTAGAATAGAGATTAGCTCGAAGCGATGATCTTGTCCTTACTCTAAACGAGCTTCATTCAATTTCTACTACGTCGCAAAAATTGTTGAAAGTAAACAGTTAATTTTGCGCAGTATCAATGCGGAAATTTGATAAACAAAGCAAACGATATTTTTAGGACCAGACCTGCTCGCTACCAGAATTTTTTTTATAAAAAAACATGGAACTTCTGCTATAGATTGTCCATTGACCTTTGCTACCTTTATACGAGCAATATTACATGGGCTAATCGGGAAGGGATGATCAGAAAAATGAGCGCAAACCATCGGACTTCTCGTTGAACCCTAAAATGAACTTACCTCCTAGTTAGATGGTACGGCAATGAGCACATGCACATGCTTATTAAATGAAAAAGGGTGACTGGGGCTGACCGCGCGTACTGAGGTCAGTCGGATGCGAAAGCAGTTTTCCTTTTGGATGCGAAGGTTCCGTAAGCAGAAAGAAAGAGCAGAAACAACTAGCACAATGCGAAAATTTCAAAGTAAGCAGTAAATGTCGCCAATTGTTACACACACTGCATTCTCATTCTAGAAAACCCAGCTGATTTGTGCATGCTCTATAAGGCGACTTATGAAATATTCATACTTCAATCTACTTATTTGTATAAACATAGCTATGCGAAATGTCGTCTCTGCAGATTAGTATACAGTGTGTTATCCAAAAGTCACAGAGGCGTAAGACATATACGACGGCTTTCGTTTTTGACAAAAAGCTAGTAAAAAATCAGCTGATTACTATGCCTATGAGATGCCAAATGCTAATGTTTGCTTTGAAGAGGCAGGAATTTCAAAGAATAAACTTGAGAGAATAAATCTACTATAAATTTACTCTCGCAGCTACATGCGTCTCGAAAACGGGAGTAAACAAGCGAAGGGAAGCTTTTCTAATCAAGCAAAACCAACTACGTTCGGCCGAAATGAGAACGCGAGAACGAGATCATTACAAAGTAGCGTTCTTCTTTGTGGGTTTGAAACTTTCAAGCTATTGATCCACCGTGGTGCAGGAAAGAATTTTTTTTGCCTTCTCAGCTATTAGGTTTTATTTACTGAGCTGATTTTGGGACACTCAGGATGTATCAATACGATTACTTTAGTACTAGCAGCTCACCCTGCCAAACTTCACAACACTCTGACTCTCGTGATTCTAGCGATTTTGCTTTCTAGAAATATTGCAGTTTTTTTGCTACATATTTGGACCAGTCTCAATGCAAACATCGATGGCGCCAAACTGGTCAGAATTTTATGTAATTGTGGTTGTTCGCAATTATAACAATTTTTTTTCGATTCTACCGAGGCTCAGCAACGTCGAAAATTCCGAATTTATGGGTTATGAAATTAGCTGAAACAAATGAAAGAAATGCGCGTTAGTGGTAGCATTGTTTTTACAACAGTGATCAGTTACTAGACAGCTAGAGGAGCGTCAAGATAAATTCAATCTCATTGTGTGATCAATCCAAAGGTGTACAAGAGTACAGAAAGCTTCCTTAAACTAGTGAAAATTGGCCAGCCTCTTTCTGAGCTACTGAACGCTTGTGAATGGATCTAGCCTTTTCTGTAAAAACCACGTTTCCTATTGTTTGTTGGAATAGACGGTGCTGAAGACAGGTAAGGAGATGTGACTCTGCGCTGAAGCGAAAACGAATTTGCGTGTAGTTTATCGTTTTGCATCAGAAGTGAAAATGGCCGTGGCTTAAAGGCAGTGTCCCGGCAGATTCGCATTACCGCTCTTCGCATTGTGCATAGTATTCCAAAGTAAAAATTACAGGCGGCAGGGTGTTCGTGCCGGGCTTCCCGATTTCCGTTGAAACCAGGGTAAGCTTGTGATGCGACTGACGCAACGGGGGGGGGGGGGTCGTAAAGAGGGTACCTAAGGTGGGGGGGGGGGGGTCGTAAGAGAAGGTAGTTAGGCTAAAATACCCTAAGCTTAAAAGGGAATCAAAAAGCAGATGATTAGTTATGTTCTTTACAACAAATTTATAAAAAAGTGGAAAGAATAAGAAAGGTAAAAAATCTGTAGAAATTCTCAAAAAAAAACATTTACAAGAGCTCAAAACACTTTTGAAGGATGTATGATTTAATAAAAATGCTAAATGTACCGATTGCCCTAGAAATTTTGCTTCTGAAGCCTTCCTGAAGTCTCACACATTCGACAAAAGCCAATATCTTTACCAGCTGTGACCATCATAAACTTCTAAATCTTTTTGTAATGTTTTTCACGGGCCCATATGATTTATCTGTACTTTGAAGATGCTCCGCTACATCGGTGCAAAATTTGGTGTTATTTTTTCAACTGTGGATTTTCCTATAATTTTATCATCGTTACGATGATTCCCCCCAATTACCGTATCGAGGGACCACCCGCTGAGTGGGCGGGCCTGGCCACCCTTTTGTATCTCCGAGGCTTTGACCTCACTCTCCTTACGAGCTTACCGTGAACGGTTCGCTCGCACAACCTTGTACTCGCCTAAATAAATCTGAACCACCAATTGCTCCTTTCACACAGTTATTCTAAGTCCGAGGCCAACATCCCTCGAAGAGTCTTCCACCCGCTAACAGCTTGGTGCATCGGCCAAAGTAGCCATTTCTTCCCGCAACAAAGCGTCACAACTTTGCTGCCAGGAAAAGAGACTAGCTCTTTGAGCAAACTACGGCCACTCCCATTGCCGTCTAGCCCGATAACCTCAGGCTAAAAGTCGCTCCTCTACGCAAGTAGACGGATCGCAGATCAGTGTAGATCAAATCCAGCTGATCAGATCTTGGCGCATTTCTCACGCAGATCACCGATTCTAGTGCAACAAGCCAAGAAATAATGGCGCTCCAACTTTACAGACGCCCAATACTGCTAAGTGCAAATTCACTCAGAACTCTAGTTACCAGATATCTAGAGTATACCGGAAAAATTGTGTACACGGTAGTAGACGACACCAATCTTGAAAAATGTCGTTCTGACATTGCGTTTTTGCAGAGTGGTGTTACACAAATAGAGAAAGCGAAGAAAAAGCTTGAAAAATTATACGCTGAGATACAAGACGAGTACAAAAACTGCAAAAAGTCAGATAGAAAAGACTTGGCGGCAGAGGTTGAACAAATAGAGGAAGAGTCAAAAATTCTAGAGATCGTAGCGAACGCAGATGACCTGCTATACATGTTAATGGCGAGAATTGATGAATCAAAGAACACTCGCGAAAACATGGAGATAAAACTGGGCTATATCAACATCACAGCTCAAAATTGTGATAGACCGAGTACTGCAAACCGGGAAACTGATGAAAATAGCACTGGGACCTCAGACCAAAACGAAATATGTATGTCTGAGCAATCATGTTCGCAAAATTCATCAGAAAATCACATAACAGAAGGCAGAGAAGAGGTACAAGAGGTACATAGGACAAGTTATCGATCCATAAACCCTCCGCAAGTACCTTTGCCCAAATTTTACGGCGACGCCGAGGGATTCCCAGAATATTGGGCCTATTTTGAAACTCTGGTCCATAAAAATGATATACCGGTTATGACGAAAATAATGTTGTTGAAAGAAAGCCTCAAGGGGCGAGCTCAAACAGCAATAAAGGGAATAAATTTGATCCCTGCAAATTATAACTGGATCATTGAGACCTTGAAGGAAAGATACTGCAACCAGCCTACGAATAGGTCGCAGATCGTGCAAAAACTTGTCAATATGAAGTCGGCAAGCGACTCAGCTGATAATTGCACGATGGTATTCGATGAAATCAACATGTTGATAAACCAGATGACCTCCGCGGGTTATGACGTCAGAAAAACGTTCGACCCCATATGGCACGAAACCATTCTTTCCAAATTTCCTCAAGATATTGTGAGGCTAGTTCTGATTGCTACTCAGACGCAAGATAAGCAAACAATTGGTGACCTAATGACTACACTAAAGAAAGAGCTCGCCGCAAAAGCATATGTCGAAAACAGACTTGGCCAGCAAAACAGCATTAAGGTCACACAATCACGAATCAAAGCAATAAACCCGCGACCTCAGAACGGTGAAGGGTGCTTATTCTGCAACAGATCCAACCACTCGTCCATGCAATGCAGGACAGTTACGGATCAAAGCAGCCGCCGAAAGATACTTAAAGACGGCAATAGGTGTTGGAAGTGCTGCTCCGCAAATCATCATAGTTTTGACTGCCAAAAGCAAGACTGCGCAGCATGCGGGCAGAAACACCATATCAGTCTTTGTTTGAAGAAGGATAACGCTCATGGCAATCACGCATATGACCACAGAGCAAAAAGCAACTTCAATGCAAATCAAACAAGGCAAAGAAACTGGCCCAATAGGGGACAGCGAGAAAACAATACTAATCAGGGTTTTTCAAGACCGAATCCAACAAATACACAGATGTGTGCGGATGTCGAAACAACCCAAAATACTCATCCCAGCGCCACAGCAAGCAAACAACTTGTACTGATGACAGCTGAAGGGAATATTTGGAATGTAAAAAAGAGTCAGCTCCAAAAAGTGCTTTTCTTTTTCGACACAGGTGCACAAAAAACAGTCATTGAGGAAAAAATCGTAGAGCAATTTGGCTTACCGAAACAGACTACCGAAATTTGTACTATGTCCGGTATCGGTGGCCATACTGAGACTTGCAAAAGCCATCTCATACCGCTGAAAGTCGGAACCGCTTTTGGCGAGGAAATCGAGATCACTGTACAAACTAAACCAGTGATTACAAACGGATTTCCTTCTGCAAAACTCAATCAAGCAGATATAGCCTATCTTAAGGCGAATAACCTTTGTTTGGCAAACCCGAGTATACGTGGAGAACATCAAATCCCACATATTCTAGTAGGTCTAGATTATTATCACGACCTAGTTATTGACCCCAAACATGGGGAAAAAACGCCGTCAGGTTTCCACATTGCCAAAACAGTCTTCGGCCCCACTATTTACGGTCGCGGTTTTTCTGGTGATTCGAATTCAGAATCTGTCAATTACAGCATGACAGCCGTTTGTGAAAACACTGAGCAGGAAGTTCTTCAAAAGCTGTTTGAGCTTGAAGGACTCGGTATAACACCTCAAGAGTATCAAAAAGACGAGGTGACCCAGAAATACCTTGAGGAATATTCCAAGAAAATTTCTTTCGAAAACGGGGTAGTGACAGCCCCCTTCCCGCTTAAGGAAAACGTGCGCGACCTTGACGATAACTACACCATAGCCATTAAAAGGCTGCAATCCTTACAATGCACATTGTCCCATAATCCAGAACAAAGTAAATGGTACTGTGAGCTTATCGAGAAGTACAAAAACGAAGGCATTATCGAAACCTTTGATTCACCTAATTCTCAAGCGGCTGGCGTATATTACATGCCACATTCTGGAGTTTGGAAAGCTCACAAAAAAGTTCCACTCCGTATAGTCTTCGACGCTTCATCTAAAAGAAAGGGAAAGCTTTGCCTCAATGACGTGATTCAAAAAGGCGAGTCGTTTGTCAATAAAATTCACGACATTCTCACACATGCACGTTTCAAAAAAATTATTTTGACGTGCGATATCGAGGCCGCCTTCACACAAATTCGTTTAGTAAACGCCCACAAAGACCTATGCAGATTTTTGTGGTTGAAAAACGTGAATCATCCGCCCACTAGAGATAACATAGTGGAGTATAGATTCAACCGGCTGCCATTTGGAGTGACAGCCTCTCCTAGTATTTTGAATATGGCAATTTTAGCCTATCTCAACCTTCAGAATTCTGTTCTAACAAAGGAAATAGCTCAGAACTTGTATGTAGACAACATTCTACTATTGTCAGACACCGAAGATGAAGCTGTCAGCAAGTACCATGAGACAAAATTGCTTTTCGCTCAAATCGGAATGAATTTGCGAGAATACGTCTCAAACTCAGAAGAAGTGAACAGTAAAATAGCAAAACAAGATCTACTAAATCCTGGTCCACTAAAACTGTTGGGTGTCAATTATAACACGACAAATGACAGATTTAAAGTTGAAACCAAATTTTCGAAATTCGCAAAATTGACTAAAAAGGACATAGTCAGCCAAATCAACTCTGTCTTCGACCCTATAGGTCTTGCAGGACCACTTCTCGTCAAATTAAAAACATTGATGAGAGAAGTTTTTGACAGTGGAGCCGATTGGAAAACTCCACTTCCTCTTGCTGTATGCAATCGATGGGCTGATTTGTGCAGTGAGGTCAATCAGGCCATAATATCAGTCGACAGATACATGCCAGAGAGCCTCCGGACAGGAGGCACCAGATGCCTATGGGTTTTCGCGGATGCCAGCAAGGCAGCAATGGCAACTTGTGCATATCTGCAGATTATGCCTTCAGGCGATGTATCTCCACTCATCAGTGGAAAAACACGTTTGACTCCAAAAAAGTGTTATCAAACGATTCCTAGATTGGAGCTACTCGGAATCATGATGGCAGCCAGATTGAGCAAAACCATCAGCGACGCCTCAAAAAATAGTATAAACGAAGTGTGCCTAGTCAGCGACAGTGAAATCGCGTTATGTTGGATAAAATCTAACAAAAAATTACCAGTGTTTGTCGCAAATCAGCGTGATAGAATAATGAAAATCAAAGCCCATTTCGAAGCTTTGAACATAAAGGTTAAATTCTACCACGTTGCCACTGACTTCAATCCTGCCGACGCAGGTTCCAGAGGGTTATCAGCCAAAGAAATCGCTACACACGATTGGGTCATAGGTCCACAGTGGCTTAAAAATGATGCCAACCGCTGGAATAAGGTCAATAGACGCTCTTTCGTACGAAGAGACAGCAGAGCAAGAGATTACTATTGCTTCCAGCAATGTAGAAACCGTCACAGAAGCTGCAAAACATGACGATTTCATCGATCTCAGTCGCTTCTCCAAACTAGATAAAGCGCTCAGAGTGACAGCTACTGTCGGCAAAATTGCTCGAAAATGGGTGGATGCCACCAATGAGCATCAAAACACTCAAATCAAACTTGATAACACAAACATGTTTGATAAAGAAGCAGAGATTACAGCAAATGACATGAATCTCGCCGAAATCTTGATACTCATACACGAACATCAACAAGTGGATATCGCTCTTCTACAAAGGCGCTTTCACGAAAAACAAATCATCATCGATAAAAACGGCATAATACGTCACCACTCTCGTCTCCAAAACGCGGCGATACCGTTTGATACAAAATCGCCGATTTACATCCCAGAAACTTCAGAGTTCACAAGATTATTGCTCGATAAAATCCATTCCAACAATGGACATTGTGGTAAAGATCACACCCTGTGCATCGTTAGACAGAGATTCTGGCTACCACGGCCTTCTCGTGCATTCCAAACTATGGTAAAACGTTGCGTGATTTGCAAAAAATACCAAGGGCCACCATATGGAGCCCCCATAATGCCTTCATTACCAAAAGATAGAGTGGTTACATCTAAACCCTTTCAAAATGTCGGTTGCGACTTCATGGGACCTTTCACAGCAAAAACCAGTGAAAAAATGTATGTCTGCCTGTACACATGCCTGACAACTCGGGCAGTGCATCTGGAAGTGGTAGAAAACCTATCGGCAGGCGCCTTTCTGAACAGTTTCCTGAGATTCATATCTCGCAGAGGAACTCCAGCAATCGTACGCAGCGATTGCGGCACCAATTTCAAATTGGGAGAATTGATCATTCAAAAAATGTTTGAAAAACAAGACCAAATTGGTTCATCACTAATGTCCTATTGCGCATCAGAACGAATACGATGGATATTCAACCCTCCAGCTTCTCCTTGGATGGGCGGCGCATGGGAAAGGTTGGTTGGCATAGTTAAAAAAGCCTTCAATAAATCAATCGGGCGGAAACGCCTTAGTTTCGCGGATATGTGTACCGCAGTAGCGCGTATTGAAGCAATAATCAATACCAGGCCACTAACAAAGCTAAACGCTAGTGACATCACACAGTTACCGCTAAGACCTATCGATTTCTTGAGAGCCAATCTAATGTATTCCATACCCACAGGTGAGATACTGGAAGATTCAGATGATCCCAGCTATGATCCCGAGTTGATTCAGACTGAAAAGCAAGCCAATGAAGCAATTCAGTCAAGTGAGACCATTGCCAATAAATTTTGGGAAAAATGGAACACAGAATATCTTACTTCTTTGAGAGAAATGCAAAGACTTCATCATAAACAACCACGATCGATTCTGCGATCAGATCCACAAGTCGGTGAAATAGTACTGATTGAACAGGAGTTACTTCCCAGAGGATGTTGGTCGTACGGTAGAATCGTGGACAATGTGAAGAGCGCAGATGGATTGATAAGATCCGCCATGATCCTTCTACCAAACAAGAAGATTGTGCAACGCCCAGTCAATAAAATCTTTCCCCTGGAAATCCGCTCCGTATCAGAGGAGCCCATTACCCAGGTTGAAGAAACGTCCGCCGAACCTTTGCAAACGGTAGAGAAAAATGTAAGAAAAATGCCTGAAAGAGCATCCAAAATGAAGGCTTTGAATGCCATCAAAGAATGCGGAAATAGGCTTAATCAGTCTGCACATATCCTCAAACCCTCATACTCACTTTTCCTGATCGCTATATTGGCATTAGCATCGCCAATCAAAGCGCAAAACTCTTCATCGGCGATCAGCTGTTACGAGGGCAAGGTTCAAATCCCATGGCAAGGCGCGCCTTACACGCTATGCATCGATAACGATTGCAAAACGATCGATAATATCACGCACGGCATGCAATATGCGTTGCCCATATCACCAATCAATACCAGCGCCTCAGTGCGTTTCAGCAAAGTAACAGGCGACGGCGCTCATGAATCGATACTGATATGCGAAAGACCACAATTCTGTGATCATCAAAAAATTTTGTCAAAAACTCTGCTGGGAAACCCCCATTGCTGGCCATTTGGGGCTATCGTTACCGTAGCTATGATTCTTTACTTCATCACAATGCTAGGTATCGTCATCATCTGTTCAATATCAAAACTGGACAGAAAACGACGAAACACCGTTAAAGAAACACTTCCGGTACAACATCAAACATGTAAAATGCTAGATCCCTCTTTCAAACCAGCTCCCCTCCCCGGAATGAGTGCAACAACTATTTGCCTACTAGTTAGCGCATTAATCGTCAACGCACATGCTTGTCAAAGAGGCTACACAAGACACGCTGCGAACCTTGTCTGTACAGATCCAGACAGCTGTCACTACGAGTACAGTAATGAGTTGCTATTCAATAAGGTAATATCAGAGATATGCATTGAGATTATGCATGAAAATGTGACCGTAGGTATGGTAAAGCTCACTAAAAGACCGACACAGTTCACTTGCTCCAAAGTCCTGCACACCTTCACCAGAGATACCAAAATTCGCATCTTCCATGCAGAAAGATGTGCCCAAGCAGGATCGTGCATTCATGACAAGTGTCATACTATGCACGCGAACGAAACCGTCAAAGAACTGCGGAAGGCCTACAAATTTCCAGGATATTCCGGCTGCATCGACATTTGCGGAGGAATACCCTGCGGATGCTTGCTTCCTCTACCAGCATGTCAGTTTTATCGAGTCGCTCATAGACCAATCTCCGATCACGTATATGAAGTGATATCCTGCTTAGAATGGAAGCCCAGTGTGCATATACGCATGGAATACACAAAGCTGGGAAAAACATCTAGGAGCACTCGCTTGATACAGCCATATGTTACGGAAAAGATCAATAATTTCAACGTAACGGTCATTTCTATTCAGAAGTTATCACTACCACTGCTAAACAAGCGTTTCGCCATCTCTGGAAGCGAGTCATTTGTCTTACCAGACAAATTCCAAATTCCAGTGGAATGCAGCAGTGAGTTGCAAGCTAAACACAACTTCTCATCATGCACTACAAGTATGCGCTGCCATTGCGACAACTCCGTTCACCGATGTCTGTGTCCGGACGACTCGATCGATGCCCTCAGAAATCGCTCATCTGCGAAACTACCATTGGAAACCCCAGTTTCCACAATAACAAGATCAGGTAACGACGTGATAGCACTTTCAGATGAAAGCGAATTCACGTTGTCAATCGCGTCTTCAATATTAGCTGAATCAGCAGAAGAAATATTCCTAATGGAATGCGAAGTTCGTCTCAGCAAGCTGACTGGATGTTATAGCTGTTTACATGGCGCTAATGTCGTTGCATACTGTCAATCTTCATTTGAGAGAACAGTGACGGTCTCATGTGAAACCCAGAATTTCAATGTCCAATGTTCTTCTAACAACGATTCTACCTCTGTTAACCTAGCACTCGAACGAGCAGTGATCAGTGAGAAATGCAATGTACAGTGTCACCACGGACCAGCATCTATTATGCTCCAAGGCACTCTTTATTATCACATAACAGCTGATCCAGTGTCGTTCGATGAAGATTCCCACGCTGTACCCTTGCACCATCAATGGTTCGCCGATATCAGCGTGCCAGACGTCGCGCCGATCATAGAGATCATAAAAAAGCATTGGAAAATCAGTTTAGCGGCTCTCACGTCGGTAGCGTTTCTCACGCTTGCGACCTACCTAGCAGGCCCAATAGCCTTAGTGTACGCTGCCAAAATTATGATCTACATCATCATGGCCATCATAAAAATTTTTACGGCTCCAATAGTGTTCTGCTGGTCCCATTTAGTATGTAAGGGATCAGCTGATAACAGAAACTGATTTTATATGCATATCTGGATAATGTATATAACAACTAGTCATGCACGCTATCAATCGAGCACTTAGCACCGGCCCCACCAATTACTTCACCCATCACATAACCTCCAGGCAGCAATCCGCTATGTCAAGGGCAACAAACCTACTTCAAAGATATAAAGCAGCATACAGTCAACTTAGGCTATATAGCATGGGCGGAACCTAGATAGGCAGTAAAAATCTGTATAAAAGCAGATGGACTATACCACATTACCAACATGTCATTCTCGCCAGATATGCAAGCCGCTATCGACGAACTCGACAGATGTGACGTCTCAACTCTGCTTCACCACCTACTGCCCGAGATGCAAGCCGCTAAGCAGGATAGGCTGGCCCTTCAACAACAAATGCAGGCCCTCGAGAAGAAAATGCAGACGATACTCGAGCAGCAAGCTGTGCTCCTAGAACGCAGTGCACCCAAGTCTAGCTGTATTTTCTGCACGGTTGCCGAAAACCGTGACAGCCACTACTCAGCGAGATGCCTTCGTTACCCGGATCCAGTATCCAAAACGTCACAAGCCACTCGACTAGGATTATGCCTTCAGTGCCTGAAGGAAGCCCATGAAGATTCATGTGCAGTCAATTGTAGTGTCTGTGGCCTTGGTCACAATCATCTACTTTGCTCACAGAAGAGGAGGCCGCAGCCTCCCACAAAGCGACCCCACAAGCACTGATGCCCTCCCGCCAGCCGTCAAGCCGATCGTCGACTCCCAGCCTGCCACCAGCCAACGACTCCACCCTGCCACCAGCCAACGACTCCACCCTGCCACCAGCCAACGACTCCCAGCCTGCCACCAGCCACGACTCCCACCCTGCCACCGCCACAGTCAACTTCAAAGCCCACCGAACCGCCGCTCAGCCCCACAAGCCGCCCACATCACATCACAGCCGAAGACAAGAAGCATCACCAAGTTAAATATGTTGTCATCCTTGTTTTCATATTTCCTTTTGTTGTCGTTGTGCGGCGGAGTATCATCGTTACGATGATTCCCCCCAATTACCGTATCGAGGGACCACCCGCTGAGTGGGCGGGCCTGGCCACCCTTTTGTATCTCCGAGGCTTTGACCTCACTCTCCTTACGAGCTTACCGTGAACGGTTCGCTCGCACAACCTTGTACTCGCCTAAATAAATCTGAACCACCAATTGCTCCTTTCACACAGTTATTCTAAGTCCGAGGCCAACATCCCTCGAAGAGTCTTCCACCCGCTAACAAATTTTATGTATGGTAGCAAAAAATCAGGAAAGGGGGGTCGTATCTGGGTCGCATCTAAATTTCTTCGAAGCTATTGAAGCTTGTTGGCTGCAATTCTGCTGTAATATGAGGCCAACCTCCTAATTTCTCTCATAAAAATTGCAGGCTGTTTTATAACTTCTCTGATAAGTTACAAAATTTTAAGCTCAAAAATCCCAGTTTTTGCTTTTTAGGATCGCATCTAAATTTGCGAGAGTCGCATCTAAATTTTTTCGAGCTTACTGCACCTCAAGAGCTGAAACTTTTTCCATGAATAGCCTGGGCACTATACTACAGAACCTGTGCTTTGCAGCCTCTCAGTCTTTTCCTGGCCATAGCTACGACTTTTCAAACTACCGTGCTCATGCACGTTTTTGACGTCGTTCTGGACGGCGCTCAAGCGGTTTTTTTCGCGGGAAAAACTGTGGAAGAGGTAGGAAGTGAGCTTCTTAGTTAAAAACTTCTTCTGTGGTTTAAGAATGTCATTTTTTTTCTCCGTGCAAAAATTTGTGTCGCCTACGGGAATCGAATTTGCTGGTCTGAAGTATGCCTGAAAATTCAAAAAAAGGCTTGCAGATTCTCAAACATTATTGAAGGTGTGTATGTGTGCTACAGATGCTGGACGCACCCATTGGCCTAGAAATTCTGCTTCCGAACCTCATTGAAGTTCTCACGCAGGTGTTTTTTGAGATTGACACTCGTTTATGCAGGTTCCCGCGAGGAATGTGGGCGGGGGAGGTAAGTAAGATAAATGGGGGAGGGTGGGGGGAGGGAGGAAGGGGGTGGGGGTCGTACGGATGGGTACCTTTAAGGGGGGTCGTAAATGAGGGTCCCGGATCGCATCAACACGCTTGACCCTGGTTGAAACTCTCGTCCGAGCCGCTTTTTGGAAACTAGGGAAATTTCCCCAAAACGGTCTTTTCACCCGATTCTAAGCTCAGATTCGGGTTCTACGAGTCGGAAAGGCCTAAGGCTTGCAGAAAGGTGGGAACGCAAAATCTGCCGGGACACTGCCTTTAATCCTATTGCCGAGAAGGGCTTATCTGCATTCGAACCATCACCGAGCTGATAATGCCTTGCTAATGAAGGCAAAAACAAGCAATTTTTGGCAAGCGAGCAAATAAACTGTAATGGTTCTGCAGGCCTGAAACATTGAAAACTTGTTGTTCAAAAGTCAGATTTCCTTTGGAGCATGCGCAGAGCTGACACATGGAAAAGTTTTAAATTCTAGATGTAATTTCAATTTTTGATCATTGGTAACACTAAGAAGTAGCGAACCAGGAGTACGCGAATACAATTTCCACTCGGGTTATGGGTTGATGCAAATGGGGCGGAATGTCTTGCAACAATAATTAACACTTCACAGTTTTCAACATTTCCGTAATTCTACGAATGAGAATCTCTCACTTCGTCAAGCTCCATCATTACCTATTAAGAAGACACGTCGCCAAAGCGGCCATCAGTCGTTGTGTATGTAAAAAATGAAAAGCAATGCGCACATACATTTAACAAAGAAAGGATACTTGGTCAAAGCAGCGTTTCCGTAAGAGTTGTATACTATTTTATAGAGCATGGACGCTGATTCCAAGTCTGTTTTCAATATCTGCAAAGTTCTTCTGAGAAGGGATTTATGGGAATTTTTTGAGGCAAAAACTTTAACGCGCAGCTACAGCAAAATCATTCAGGACTGTAGGCTGCGAGCTCAAATGGGGCGCTGTTACTGCCAGGACGCTTTGTGCAATAATGTGACCTTTTATCTAACTAAGAAGGTTGCCTAGCATTGCTCCCTTCAAGCGCTGGAAGGACCTCAACACTTGTTTTTACCTTAAAAAAAGCCTTGAATTGTTGCGTCAAAAATTGTCGTAATCTTCACAGAAGCGAATTGCATAAAATGAAAGCAGATTTGGAATCAGCTTTTCGTGCTCTGTATAGCACACACATTTCATCTGGAGACTTTATTTCGATCAAGTATTTTCCCTTGTAAGAGGAAAAGCCACGTAATTCTGTTTCGAAATATGACGCGACGGAAATATGAAACGATTCAAATCCAAACAGCAATCATAAACTCTTAGCAGTCCTTTTTCTCTCTTTCTCAAACATGTTCAAAATAGATTGTTTGATATGAAGCAGATATATTACAAGGTTTAGCTGTGTAGCACGAAATCGAAATCACTGTCGTGGGCAAAAAGCTGCTGGTTACAGAAGTTTGACAGATACTAATTGAATGTTTGCATTGTGACAGGATTTTTTCAAACACTGGAATAACTCACTAAGATTGCACACATACAGTGCTGGACATAATTATAGAGACACTTTAGAAAACGTCGTAATTTTCGTTCTTGTCAGTGAATCTGTCTGAAACTTTGCTGTATGCTGCGCATGTAAGCTTACCATAACTCCTCAGAACGGCTTCCAATCCCGTTAGTTTCGAATGGAGAAAAGTAGAAAAATTCGAAAAAGCCTGTTTTGCAAGCTGGACATAATTATAAGGATACCTGGCCTTTTTAAACATTATCGCATTCCTTGACTCCCAAATTTTTTTGTAGAGTTACATCCCAGAATATGAAACTTTTGCAGCACCTAGGACCTGTCATGCTATTCAAGGAAAGATGATCTTTGCATTTTTCGTTTCCAAAGGCATCAAAAGTTAAACTGCGTCAACAAACAGCTGGTTTGAGGAGTTTTCAAGCCCGTGTTCATTTCAAATGACAGTCCTGGAATACATCTAGCCTTTTTGATAAATAAGATGAAGAGCGCTTTCGTAAACCTCGCGTAATCGCTGATATTGACAATCAGACTCCAACCTTACCATAGGGTTGTCGCGCTTTTGCACCACAAAACTCACTTTCCAATGTTCGTGAAGTGATGGACTCGATTTATTACATTGTCTACATGGAGATGCATCTTTTGCAACATCTTTTAGATTTTTTGGGATGTAACTCTATAAAAAAATTTGGGAGCCAAGGAATGCGATAATGTTTGAAAAGGCCAGGTGTCCTTATAATAATGTCCAGCTTGCAAAACAGGCTTTTTCGAATTTTTCCATTTTTCTCCGTTCGAAATCAACGGGAGTGGAAGCCGTTTTGAGGAGTTATGGTAGGCTTACATGCGCACCATACAGCAAAGCCTCAGGTAGATTCACTGACAAGAACGAAAATTATGACGATTTCTAGAGTGTCTCTATAATTATGTCCAGCACTGTATATATATAGATCGATTCTGAAACGATTTCTCAGCCCATAACCATTTGCAAATTTGAAAATGGTTGTGTAGCGCATTTTGATTTGATTTGTGTCTTTGTATACTACCCTAGTTGATTTGTGTCTTTGTATACTACCCTTTCAAATAAAATCGCTTCACAAGAGCCATCTGCCTTGTTGGATGTTAATGCAATATCCAAACCTTTATACTCAGCAACAGACAAAATGCTAACAAAATGTGATGGGGATCGCGAATCTTGGCTGGGCAGTGCGAGGAATGGCTATCCGATGTTTCACACTCGTGGTAAAACATTTTATGAGTGGTACCGACGACATAATAGCTCTATAACTTTCCAACTTGATAAAATCCGGGTTGCAGCACGCAGAGCATTTGACTAGCACAATTAAGCAACGATGTCATTTTGTTGAGCACTCCAAATGATAATTCAGAGAAATTCGTATACAGAACAGGCTCCATAAAAAATACTGTATCTCGAAAAGGTGCTAACAAGAGAATGGTCAGAAGTCGAAGTGGCCAATCCATACAAGCTGTATACCATTCGATGCAGCATAGAATGTTGATTTCAAATCTGTCTTCCATATCTGCAGAGCGCCTTTGTAGGCGAAGTTATGGGCAGCTTTACTGCGAAAAAATCGTAAACAAAAATTGCGAAATTAGGCACATTATTGCTTTTTCAGCTCACCTCCAGGTATGGGTCATATGAAGTGATCTACTTGCATGTTTTGGTCCAACACTGAGCCGAGAATGGCTTTGTACGGCCTAGTTTGCACTTTACACGCACAATTTCTTAGCAAAATAATGGTCTTCAAAGGCTTATAATTCCGTCCACAAGAGCGCTCTGCAGATAACGAAGACAGATTTAGAGTCAGCTTTTTATGCTGCATTTAAAGGTATGCAGCTTGTATGGATTGGCCACTTCGACTTCTGACCATTTCCTTGTAAGTTTGCCAAAACAGATTTGTTGATTGCGCTAAAACAGAATTCACCATAGAACCCTTTGGTCTGTGATTCTAGTTAAATCGGAGAAACCCAAAGAGCCCTTGGCGTGGAAATCAAAGCAGGTTTTGCCAGTAAACGGTAAATACTCTGGTACCTCCTCTTGGAAAGCTAGCATTGATACTATTGCAAACAGAACTATTAAATCGGATGCACAATATTGAATCACGAGAAATTACCTATGCGCGGAAGGCTCTACCGGTGAAAGATAAATCAGAGAGATAATTCATTTGTGATGGCTAAGCATCATTTTTGTTGCACCAAGTGATCTTTCACCGGTGGCAAATTAATGCATTTGCCACCGATGAAAGATCACTTGATGCAACGAAAATGATGCTTAGCCATCACAAATGCTATGCAGATTTGATTTCTTTGTAGCCAATAATTCAATTTTGCACCATCTATATCTACAATGAGCTGCTGACTGCTTCCTAGCACTTGTCAGAGGGCTCAGTCTTGCAACACACAAATTATTGGGTGGAGGAAAATGTATTTGTCTTACTTATCCTGTAATTTTTTGCTTGTAAAACTCTGGAGGGGATTAACAAGCTGCTAGTTGAAGAAGCACTTGCTGATGCAGGCATGAATACTAAGTTCCAATAGTGACTACGGCTTGCAAATGCTTTTGAATCATCGTTTTGGTTTCTCAAAATCAGTGCGATTTCCAGAGAAAATCTCTCGCGTGCTACAGCTAAAAGCTCCAGAGAGTTTTTGCGGAGTCAGACATACGCCTTCTCATACTCAGATAATCGCCGGGGGCAGGCGGCCATGCGATTTATAGGCGAGCAGGCACCGGAAAAATAGTTCGCTGATTTCTTGCGGTCCGCTTGCAGATATTTAGAGGAATTTTGGCGAAATTTTAGACGAATAACAATCGCAGTTTCCTTATAGATTAGTTGCGGCGCAGTGGCCGTATTCTCGCGGACTTTCCGCGAGAATATGCAAAATTTTCGGGGGCCGCACGATCCTTTATGGAGAACCGCGCAGCCCCCAGGTACTTTTCGCTAAGAGAAAGTAACTCAAACTTGAGTAATTGAACCATCGATGACACCTCTGCCATGTAGAGTCGCACCTTTGCTCTGCGTACGTCCGAAACTGCTTAAAAACCGTCCGAGCGTCTGCTGAAAATTTGACCAGCGCTCGCTGCAAGAGATTATTTGACGAGCGCCTGCAGAAAATTCTGTGTTGCTGCCCGCTAGCAGAACCCGGAAGTACCGCTGGCTGAAGGTTTGGCCACCCAACATTCTGCTGACCGCTTGCAGAAAAGTGCGAGTTTGCGGACCGCCTGCCCCCGGCGATTATCTGACTATCTGCATAGCGTAACAAATACCATGTTATTTACAAGGGAAGGATGGTTGGTCGAAGTCGCCTTTTGAGGTGTGTTGTATACCATGTTAGAGGGCATAAAACGCTGATTCCAAATCTGTCTTCGTTTTGCGGCGCGTAGTCACGGAAAGACTTATGATCGTTTATTGGAGAAAAATTGAATGTGCAAACTATTAGGTTGGCGGATAATTTCTAATACGCTTTTATTTTTCTTATGTTAAGGAGTGTTGGCGGGATGCAAAGGTCTACCTGCCGGCACTGTCAGATCCGCGGTCCCTGCGCAAAACACCCACTTTATCGGTGGGAGTACGTTTTATGGACATTTTTGTCAGCGGACTGGCATTCTTACAGGTGATCAGGGAGAGACCAGGTGACGTGGTCGGGCAGGGTATGGTCCATAGTTTTTAGCGATTTTGGGGAAATGGCACAAACATGCCCGCACATGATCACATGAGCAACATGTTGCGCCATGTCAGCGCACTTCGGCATTTTGATGTCGAGAACAATACTCAAAAACTCACAAAAATTATTTCCAACCTTTCCGTACCAAATCTTACACGATATTTTTTTGACTAATTTTCTGATTTTCTTGTTTCCACTTCTTGTTTTTGGCGTGTTAGCGGCACCAAAGTGCTGCCATAAAAGAGCAATGCGAAAATATGCTCCAAAAAATTACATGAGAGAAAAAACACAATTTGACGTGTTGTGGAACGCGTTGAGCCGTTGACGATTTATTAGAAAAACACAAGAGTTCCCCCTCTGCCTATCGGCGTACATGCCGGGGGTTCACTAGGAATAACTAGAGAACAACACACATAAATATATCAAGGTGCGGCGGGTACGCCGCAACCACAGAGACCATGTCAACCTAGCCTATAGTGAGTGAGCAAGTTCCAATATAAGGGACGGCTCTACAACACCTCCCTCCTAAGATGAACAACGGTACATCTTATAACAAGGATCTACTTGTAGACGTTCTGGTG